>JAWZSU010000042.1:95000-353910 GCA_038380795.1 Pyrocephalus nanus
GGCCCAGCTCCTTCTCCGGGTGCTTCTGCTTCAGGTCCTTCAGGATCTGGATCACCTCGCGCCGGCTCTCGTCCAGCTCGCGCTCCTCGGGCGTCGGGGACGGCGCCGCCGACGCCGACGCCGCCTCGGGCTCGGCGGGCGCGGCCAAACCCCCGTCGGCCTCCACGTCCTTGGGCGGGCGCTCGGCCTCGGCGCCGATGATGATGCCGCTGCGCGGGTCGGCGCGGTAGCGCTTGTAGACGTACTTGTAGAAGAGCAGGCGCTTGTCGGCCGCCCAGGCGAAGACCACGCAGGCCGGGAAGAAGAGCAGGGTGAGCAGCGCCTCCCACACCTGCACCACGCCCGGCGTGATGACGGCCAGGATGAGGTAGAGCCACACGTAGGCGAAGATGCTCCAGGCGGCCGTGACGAAGAAGACGCGCAGGTGCTTGATGCGCCGGCTCTCGCCCGCCGGGATGGCGTAGACGCACACGGCGATCACCACGAACATGTTGAAGGCGGCGCTGCCCACGATGGTGCCGGGCCCCAGCTCGCCCGCCTGGAAGCGGTGCCCGCACACCTCGATGAGCGACAGGAGGATCTCGGGCGCCGACGAGCCCAGCGCCATCAGCGTCAGGTTGGACACCGTCTCGTTCCAGATGCGCACGGTGCCCACCGAGGTCTCGCCGTTGGCCTTGGTGACCGTGATCTCCTTCTCGCGCGACGTGATCACCTCGATGGACGCCATGAAGCGGTCGGCCACGATGGACACGCCCAGGAACAGGTACACCATGGCCACGAAGTAGACGACGGCGCGCGCCGCCTTGTCGCCGGCCGCCGGCTCCTCGGGCTGCCACACGGGCAGGAGGACGCCCGGCTGGCACCGCGACGAGCCCCGGCACGTCCCCGTGGCGTTGGGGTCGGCGCTGGACGTCGGGGGGTCCCAGGACGGGGACGGGGAGGCGCCGGAGGGACGGGGGGAGGCCACGAGGAGACACCAGGCTGCGGCTGCGCCCACCGAGGCCATGGCGGCACCGGCTGAGGGGGACGGACGGGAGTTAGGGGGGTGGGGACAGATCTGTGGGGTCAGGGGGAAACTGTGGGGTCAGGGGGGGTCTGTGGGGTCAGGGGGGGTCTGTGGGGTCAGGGGGGGTCTGTGGGGTCAGTGGGGTCTGTGGGGCTGGGATGGATCCCTGGATTAGGGATGTGGGGTCAGGGGGGGTCTGTGGGGTCAGGGGGGGTCTGTGGGGTCAGGGGGGGTCTGTGGGGTCAGGGGGGATCTGTGGGGTCAGGAGGGATCTGTGGGGTCAGGGGGAAACTGTGGGGTCAGGGGGGGTCTGTGGGGCCAGGGGGGGTCTGTGGGGTCAGGGGGGGTCTGTGGGGTCAGTGGGGTCTGTGGGGTCAGGGGGGGTCTGTGGGGCCAGGGGGGGTCTTTGGGGTCGTGGGGGGTCTGTGGGGTCAGGGGGGGTCTGTGGGGCCAGGGGGGGTCTTTGGGGTCAGGGGGGGTCTGTGGGGTCAGGGTGGCCATGGCGGCACCGGCACCGGCTGAGGGGGAGGGAGGGGAGTTAGGGGGGTGGGACAGATCTGTGGGGTCAGGGGGGATCTGTGGGGTCAGGGGGGGTCTGTGGGGTCAGGAGGGATCTGTGGGGTCAGGGGGGATCTGTGGGGTCAGGGGGGGTCTGTGGGGTCAGGGGGGATCTGTGGGGTCAGGGGGGGTCTGTGGGGTCAGGGGGGATTTTGGGGTGGGATTTTGGGGTTGGGATTTGGGGGTGGGATTTTGGGGTGGGATTTGGGGGTGGGATTTGGGGGTGAGATTTTGGGGCGGGATTTTGGGGTGGGATTTTGGGGGTGGGATTTGGGGTCGGACTCGGTTTTGGGGTGGGGAGGGGTTTGGGGGTCTGGGAAGGATCTGTGGGATGGATCGGTGGGGTCGGGATCGATCTGTGGGGTTGGGATGGATCTGTGGGGTCCAGGATGGATCTGTGGGGTCAGGATGGATCTGTGGGTTTGGGATTGATCCGTGGGTTTGGGATCGATCTGTGGGTCAGATCTCTGGGGTCGAGATGGATCTGTGGGGCTGGGATGGATCTGTGGGTTTGGGATGGATCTGTGGGTCAGATCTGTGGGGTCGGGATGGATCTGTGGGTTTGGGATCCATCTGTGGGTTTGGGATCGATCCGCGGGTTTGGGATCCATCTGTGGGTCAGATCTGTGGGGTTGGGATCCATTTGTGGGGTCGGGATGGATCTGTGGGTTTGGGATGGATCTGTGGGTGGGATCTGTGGGGCTGGGATGGATCTGTGGGTTTGGGATCGATCCATGGGTTTGGGATGGATCTGTGGGTCAGATCTGTGGGTTTGGGATCCATCTGTGGGGTTGGTGCCTGTTGTGGGGGGGTTTTTGGGGTCTGGGATCCATCTGTGGGGTCAGGATGGATCTGTGGGGCTGGGATCCATCTGTGGGGCTGGGCTGGATCTGTGGGTTCGGTGCCTGTTGTGGGGGGGATTTCTGGGGTCTCGGCTCCATCTGTGGGGTCGGTGCCTGTCGTGGGGGGGGTTTGGGGTCTGAGATCGCTCTGTGGGGTCGGTGCCTGTTGTGGGGGGTTTTTGGGGTCTGGGATGGATCTGTGGGGCTGGGCTGGCTCTGTGGGGTCGGTGCCTGTCGTGGGGGGGGTTTGGGGTCTGAGATCGCTCTGTGGGGTCGGTGCCTGTTGTGGGGGGTTTTTGGGGTCCAGGATGGATCTGTGGGGCTGGGCTGGCTCTGTGGGGTCGGTGCCTGTCGTGGGGGGGGTTTGGGGTCTGAGATCGCTCTGTGGGGTCGGTGCCTGTTGTGGGGGGTTTTTGGGGTCCAGGATGGATCTGTGGGGTCGGTGCCTGTTGCTGGGGGGTTTTTTGGGATGCGGGGGCGTTCCCAGCTCCTCCTCGGCACCCGCGCGGTTTCCATGGAAACGGCGATGGAAAAAGGGGGGGGAGGAACCCAAAACCAGCGCGGGAGGGGGGGGGGAGGACCAGACCCGATCCTACCCCATATCCCGGCCCCACAGATCAATCCTGGCCCCATAAATCCATCCTGGATCCATCCTGGATCCATCCCAGCCCCACAGATCAATCCTGGCCCCATAAATCCATCCCGGATCCATCCCGGATCCATCCCGGCCCCACAGATCAATCCTGGCCCCACAAATCCATCCTGGATCCATCCTGGATTCATCCTGGATCCATCCCGGCCCCACAGATCAATCCCGGCCCCACAAATCCAGCCCAGCCCCACAAATCCATCCTGGATCCATCCTGGATCCATCCCAGCCCCAGAGATCCAGCCCGACCCCACAAATCCATCCCAGCCCCACAGATCCATCCCAACCCCACAGATCCATCCCAGCCCCACAAATCCATCCCAGCCCCACAGATCCATCCTGGATCCATCCCGGCCCCACAGATCAATCCCGGCCCCACAAATCCAGCCCAGCCCCACAAATCCATCCTGGATCCATCCTGGATCCATCCCAGCCCCACAGATCCATCCTGGATCCATCCCGGCCCCAGAGATCAATCCTGGATCCATCCCCCACAGCTCTGCCCCATAAATGCCCCATAAATGCCCCACAAATGCCCCATAAATACCCCATAAATGCCCCATAAATACCCCATAAATACCCCACAAATACCCCACAAATACCCCATAAATGCCCCATAAATGCCCCATAAATGCCCCATAAATGCCCCATAAATGCCCCATAAATGCCCCATAAATACCCCATAAATGCCCCATAAATACCCCATAAATGCCCCATAAATACCCCATAAATGCCCCATAAATACCCCATAAATGCCCCATAAATGCCCCATAAATGCCCCATAAATGCCCCATAAATACCCCATAAATGCCCCATAAATACCCCATAAATGCCCCATAAATGCCCCATAAATACCCCATAAATGCCCAATAAATACCCCATAAATGCCCCATAAATGCCCCATAAATACCCCATAAATGCCCAATAAATACCCCATAAATGCCCCAAATCCCCCCCCCTTGGCTCCTCCTCCCCCCTCCCCCCTCTCTAATTAATCCCATTAATTAATCCCTTAATTATCCCCAACATTCATTAAACCCTTTTAACAAAAAATCCACCGGAATCATCCGGAAAAACCCCTGGAAAAGGAGGATTTTTGGGGGGAACTTGGGGGTCAAACCCAGCCCCACATTTTGGGGGGGGGGATTTTCCCAAATCCCAAAGAATTCCCCCCAATTTTTTTAATTTTTTTTTTATTTTATTTTTTTGGGGGGGATTTTCCCAAATCCCGACGGATTCGCCCCAAATTCGAGGCGTTTTTTTTTTTTTTTTTCCCTCGGAATTCCGGGTTTTTCCAACCCCCCCCAAAAATCCCCTCGGGATTATCCAAAATCCCCCCGGAAAGGCCCCAAAATCCCCTGTTTTGCCCTCAAAATCCGTGTCTTTGTTGTTGTGTTGGTTTTTTTTTTTTTCCTTAAGAGGGGATTTAAAAAGAATCAAAAAAGGATTTGGGGGAAAAAAAATAAAAAAAAAAGGGATTTGGGCCGAGGCAAATCCGGGTTTTCCGAGGAGGATCCAAAGGGGGGGAAAAAAGAGGGGGGGAAAGGGGGGAAAAAAGGGAATTTTGGGGGGAATTTTAGGGGGATTTTGGGAATTTCGGGGGGATTGGGGGGGAATTTTGGGGAGATTTGAAGGATCTGAGGGGAAATTTGGGGGAATTTTCGGGATTTGGGGGGAATTTGGGGGAATTTTTGGAATTTGGGGGATTTGGGGGGAATTTGGGGGGTTTGGGGGAATTTTGGGATTTGGGGGGATTTTGGGGGAAATTCAAGGGAAATGGAGGAGATTTGGGGGAATTGAAGGAAATTGGGGGAAAAATTTGTAGGAATTGAGGGAATTTGTGGTAATTTAGGGGAAATTGGGGGAATTTGAAGGAATTTGGGGGGAAATCTGTGGGAATTTCAGGGAAATTAAGGGAATTTGGGAGAAATTAAGGGAATTTGTGGGAATTTGGGGGAAATTGGAGGCGATTTTGGGGGGAATGGGAAGGAAATTTGTGGGAATTTCGGGGAATTTGGGCCAAAATATCAGGAATTTGGGGGATTTTTTTTGGGGGGGGAATTTGGGGGAAACGAGGGAGGGAATTTGAGGGAATTTGGGGTTTTTTTGGGGAAAACGAGAGGAGATTTGGGGGAATTTGGGAAATTGGAGGAAATTTCAGGAATTCGGGGGAATTTGGGGGAAATTGGGGGAGATTTGAGAGAATTTGGAGGAATTGAGGGAGAAATTTGGGGGCGTTTCGGGAAATTGGGGAAATTTGGGGCATTTGGGAGAAATTGAGGGGGGAATTTGGGGGAATTTTGGGAATTTTGTGGGAATTTGGGGGGTTTGGGGGAAACTGGAGGTGAAAATATCACAGAATTTGGGAAAATTTGGGAGAATTTGGGGAGAAAAAAGGAGGAATTTTGGTGAAATTTGGGGGGGGGGGGATTTGGGAGAATTCCAGGGAATTCGGGGGAATTTCTGGGAATTTCAGGAGAAATTTGGGGGATTCTGGGGGTGGTTTTTTTGGGGGGGGGGATTTCAGGGAATTCAGGGAAAAAAAAAGTGGGAATTTTGGGGGGGGGAAATTCAGGAGAATTTTTGGGATTTGGAGGAATCGGGGGGAGAAATTCAGGGAATTTCAGGGAATTTGGGGGGAAAAAAAGTGGGAATTTGGGGGAAATTCGGGAGAATTCGAAGGAAATTCGGGGGAATTTTCGGGATTTGGGAGGATTTGGAGGAATCGGGGGGTGGGAATTTCAGGGAATTCCAGGGGGGGAATTTCAGGGAATTCCAGGGGAGAATTTTGGGGGAAAATCAGGAAAAAATGGGGAAGTTTTTTTTTTTGGTTGGGGTAAATCCGGGGGGGGGGGGGGATTTTTTTGAGGGGGGGGAATTTTGAGGGATTTGGGGCAATTTTTGGGATCTTGGGATGGGGGGGAAGAAAAATCCGGGACCGTTTAGGGGGAAATTGGGGGAGGGGGGAGGGAAATTCCAGGGATTGAAGGGGGGGTTTTTTTTTTTTTTGGGAATTCGGGGAATCGACCCCCCCCTCCCCCCCCCTTTCCACCCACCTGTTCCCAGCCCGATTTTTCCCGGTTTTCCAGCGATTTTTTTTTTGGAATTTCGAAGGGGGGGAATTTTTGCTCATCCCCCCCTCCCCCCTCCCAAGTAGGAACAACCCCTCCCCAAAACCCCCCCAAAAAAAACCCCAAAACCCCCCCAAAAACCCCCCAAAACCCCCCCCAAAAACCCCCAAAATAAAAGGGGAGGGGGGAAGGGCTGGGGGGGGTCCAGGGGTGGGGGAGGGGCTGTTGGGGATGGGGGAGACCCCCCCAGGGGGGGCTTTTTTTTGGGGGGGGGGTTAATTTTCCCCTCCCCCCACCTGAGGATTCGCGGGGGTGGGAAATGAAGGAGGGGGGGGGAGGGGGATAAAGGGGGGTGGGGGAGGGGCGCGGGGGGGGGTCGAGGGGGATTTGGGGACCCCCCCTGACCCCCCCAAAGCGGTACCTGTTCCCCCTCGGGTCCGCTCCCGCTGCCCGCGCTGTTAAAGCTCCATTTGGGGAGGGGGGGGGGGGAGAGGGGGGGGCGGAGGGGCGGGGGGAGGGGCGGGGGGGAGGGGCGGAGCGAGAGATGAGGAGGGGGGAGGGGATGAGGGATGGCCACGCCCCCACCCACGGGAACAGCCTCCCCCTCCCAAAAAAAAACGCTCGGGACCCCCCAAATTTCCCCCAAATCCCCAAATTCCCCCCCCCCCTCAAAGGACCCCCCAAAAAACACCCCCAAATCCCCCTCAAATCCCAAAATTTCCCTCCCCCCCAGGACCCCCCAAATCCCCCCCAGGACCCCAAATTCCCCCCCCCCCGGACCCCAAATTTCCCTCCCAAATCCCCAAATTTCCCCCCCCAAAAGGACCCCCCAAAAAACACCCCCAAATCCCCCCCAAATCCCCCCCAAATCCCCAAATTTCCCCCCAGGACCACAAATATCCTCCCCCCAAAGGACCCCCCCAAAAAAACCCCCCGGACCCCCAAAATCCCCAAATTTCCCCCCCCAGGACCCCCCAAACCCCCCTGAGCCCCCTTTTGGGGCCCCCAAATTCCCCCAGGACCCCAAATATCCCCCCTCAGACCCCCCCAAACCCCACCCAAGACCCCCCAACCCCTCCCAGGACCCCTCAAATCCCCCCAGGACCCCAAATTTCCCCCCCCCGGACCCCAAATTTCTCCCCACGACCCCTTAAACCCCCCCAGGACCCCAAATTTCCCCCCCCAGACCCCCCCAATTCCCCCCCACGATCCCCCAACCCCCCCCTCGACCTCTTAACCCCCCCGCCCAGGACCCCAAATTTTCCCCCCCAGGACCCCCAAACACCCCCAAGACCCCCCCAAAACCCCCCAAATTTTTCCCCCAGACCCCCCCAAACCCCCCTAAGACCCCTCAAAAATCCCTCCCCCAACCCCCCCCTCCCCCAAAAAAAAACTCCCCAAATTTGGGGCTCAGCTCATTTATTGGGATTGGGAGGATTTGGGGGTCCCCCGGGAGGGGGGGGAGGGGCCTGAGCCCCCTTCCCCTTCCCCTCCCCCCCCCTTTTTCTTCTTCTTTTTCCTTTTTTTCCTTTTTTTCCTCTTTTTCCTTTTTTTCCTTTTCCTTTTTTTCCTTTTCCTTTTTTTCCTTTTCCTTTTTTTCCTTTTCCTTTTCCTTTTTTTTCCTTTTCCAGCTCTTTTTTCGTCTCCACTTCCCTTCGGAGCCGCTCCAGGAGCAGCCGCGCCGTCGGCTCCAGGCTGTGCTGATGGGGCGGAAAATCGGGAATTTGGGGGGATTTTGGGGGGAATTTTGGGGTTTGGGGGGAATTTTGGGGTTTTGGGGGGATTTTGGGGGAACTGGGGGGATTTTGGGGGAAGTTTGGGGGGATTTGAGGGGATTTGGGGGGAAATTTGGGGGATTTTGGGGGAAGTTTGGGGGAATTTTGGGAGGATTTTGAGGGAATTTTTAGAGGAATTTTGAGGATTTGGGAGAATTTTTGGTATTTGGGGGAATTTGGGGGAATTTTGGGGGGAATTTTAGGGGATTTGGGGGAAGTTTGGGGATTTGGGGGAATTTGGGGATTTGGGGGAATTCGGGGGATTTTGGGGGAATTTGGGGGGATTTGGAGGATCTTGGGGGAATTTAAGAGGGATTTGGGGGAAATTTGGGGGAAGTTTTGGGGGGAATTTTAGGGGATTTGGAGGAATTTGGGGGAATTTTGGGGTAATTTGGGGGATTTTTGAGAATTCTGAGGGGAATTTGGAGAATTTGGAGGGATTTGGGGGAAATTTGAGGGGATTTTTGGGAAATTTGGGGGGATTTTGGGGGGATTTGAGGGGATTTTGGGGGGGATTTTAGGGGGAATTTGGGGCCATTTCTGGGGCTGTTTTGGGGCCATTTTTGAGGCCCTTTGAGAGCCATTTTTGGGCCATTTTGGGTCCGTTTTTGGGGGGGTTTTGGGGGGGTTTTAGGGGCTGTTTTTGGGGTTGTTTTTTGGGGCCACTTTGGGAGCAATTTTGGGGCCATTTTTGGAACCGTTTTTGGGCCTTTTTGAGGCCGTTTTTGGGGCGGTTTGGGGGGTGATTTTTGAGGCTGTTTTGGGATGGTTTTTAGGGCAGTTTTGGGGCCATTTTTGGCGCCATTTCAGAGCCATTTTTGGCGCCATTTTGAGGCCGTTTTTGGGGCCGTTTTGAGGCCATTTTAGGACGGCTTTTGGGATGATTTTTGGGGCCGTTTTGTGGCCATTTTTGGAGCCTTTTTGGGGCTGTTTCGGAGCAGTTTTTGGGGTGGTTTTGGGGCCACATTTGGGCCATTTCAGAGCCATTTTTGGGCCATTTTGAGGCCATTTTTGGGGCTGTTTTTGGGACTGTTTTGGGGCCATTTGGGGGCCATTTTTGGAGGGATTTTTTTGGCCATTTTGGGGGACGTTTTTGGGGCCATTTTGGAATCATTTTAAGGCGGTTTTTGGGGCCATCTTGGGGCCATTTTGGGGGTGGTTTTGGGGCCATTTTGGGACCGTTTTTGAGTGGGGGGTTTGGGGCCATTTTGGGGCCATTCTGGAGCCATTTTGGGTCTGTTTTTGGGGTGGTTTTTGGGGCCATTTTGGGTCTGGGTTTGGGGTGGTTTTTGGAAGGGTTTTGGGGGTCATTTTGGAGTCATTTTAAGGCGGTTTTGGGGGCCATTTTGGGGCCGTTTTTGAGGCCATTTTGGATCCGATTTTGGGGCGGTTTTTGAGGCAGTTTTGGGCCATTTTGGGGCCGTTTCAGAACCATTTTTGGGGCCATTTTGGGGCCATTTTTGGAGGGATTTTTAGGGGTGTTTTAGGGCCATTTTTGGGGTAATTTTGGGGTGTTTTGGGGTTTCCTGACCTGCAGGATGTGCAGCCCCCTGAGGCAGACCACAGCCAGCTCGCTCAGCCCAGCCCAGCCCATCCCCCATCAGCTCCATTTTTGGGGCCGTTTTGGGGCCATTTTTGGAGGGATTTTTTTGGCCATTTTTGGGGTGTTTTTGGGGTAATTTTGGGGTGTTTTGGGGTTTCCTGACCTGCAGGATGTGCAGCCCCCTGAGGCAGACCACGGCCAGCTCGCTCAGCCCAGCCCATCCCCCATCAGCTCCATTTTTGGGGCCGTTTTGGGGCCATTTTTGAAGGGATTTTTTTGGCCATTTTTGGGGTGTTTTTGGGGTAATTTTGGGTGGATTTTGACCCCCCTGACCTGCAGGATGTGCAGCCCCCTGAGGCAGACCACGGCCAGCTCGCTCAGCCCAGCCCATCCCCCATCAGCTCCATTTTTGGGGCCGTTTTGGGGCCGTTTTGGGGCCATTTTTGGAGGGATTTTTGGGGGTGTTTTTGGGGTAATTTTGGGGTGTTTTGGGGTTTCCTGACCTGCAGGATGTGCAGCCCCCTGAGGCAGACCACGGCCAGCTCGCTCAGCCCATCCCCCGTCAGGTCCAGGGGCTGCAGGGCCAGGAGGGGGGAGGGGAAGCGGCGGGACCAGAGGGGGAGGAACTCCCGCCCCTCCCCCCCCGAGTATTTGTAGCACAGCAGCTCCTGGGGGAAGAAAATTGAAATAATAATAATTAATTACGATTATTGGGGGATTGGGGGGGATTTGGGGGGAATTTGGGGGGATTTGGGGGGAATTTGGGGAAAATTGGGGGGAATTTGGGGGATTTGGGGGGGATTTGAGGGGATTTTGGGGGAATTTGGGGGGATTTGGGGGGAATTTGGGGGATTTGGGGGGGATTTGGGGAAAATTGGAGGTAAATTTGGGGGATTTGGGGGGAATTTGGGGGGATTTGGGGGGAATTTGGGGGATTTGGGGGGGATTTGGGGGAAATTGGAGGGAAATTTGGGGATTTGGGGGGAATTTGGGGGGATTTGGGGGGATTTGGGGGATTTGGGGGGAATTTTGGGGAAATTGGAGGGAAATTTGGGGGTTTCAGGGGGAATTTGGGGGAAATTGGGGGGAAATTGGGGGAATTTAGGGGATTTGGGGGGAATTCGGGGGGATTTGGGGGGGATTTGAGGGAATTTGGGGGATTTGGGGGGATTTGGGGGGATTTGGGGGGAATTTGGGGGATTTGGGGGGAATTTGGGGGGATTTGGGGGGAATTTGGGGGGATTGGGGGGAAATGGGAGGGAAATTTGGGTGAATTCGAGAGAATTCAGGGCAATTTGGGGTGATTTGGGGGAATTTGGGGATGTTCAAGGGAATTCGGGGGGGTTGGGGGGGAAATCTGGGGGAATTCGGGGGGAAAAATGGGAATCTTGGGGGAATTCAGATGAAAATCAGGGAAAAATTGGAATTTGGGGGAAAATTAAAAAAAAATTGGGGGAAAAAGAGAGAAAACCAAGGGGAAACTCAAAAAAAAATTGAGGAAAATTGAGAGGAAAATTGAGAGAAATTAATTTAAAAAAATGGGGGAAAAAAATGGGGGAAAAAAATGGGGGAAAAAAAAAAGGAAAAATGAGGAAAATTCTAAAAAATAAAAAAAAAAATAAAAAAAAATTTGGGGAAAAGTGGGTGAGAGGTGTGGGAATTAAGGCAGAATTCCTGGGATAAGCAGGGCAGAATTCCCGGGTTTTGGAGGCCCAGAATTCCCAGGGAATTCCCAACCTGTCCTTGTGTTCCCAGCAGGATTCCAGGGCAGCATTCCCGGGTTTGGCAGGCCCAGAATTCCCAGAATTCCCAGGGAATTCCCAACCTGTCCTGGTGTTCCCAGCAGGATTCCAGGGCAGCATTCCCAGGTTTGGCAGGCCCAGAATTCCCAGGGAATTCCCAGGGAATTCCCAACCTGTCCTTGTGTTCCCAGCAGGATTCCAGGGCAGCATTCCCGGGTTTGGGAGGCCCAGAATTCCCAGGGAATTCCCAACCTGTCCTTGTGTTCCCAGCAGGATTCCAGGGTTTGGGGGGCCCAGAATTCCCAGAATTCCCAGGGAATTCCCAACCTGTCCGTAGGTTCCCAGCAGGATTCCAGGGCAGCATTCCCAGGTTTGGCAGGCCCAGAATTCCCAGGGAATTCCCAGGGAATTCCCAACCTGTCCGTAGGTTCCCAGCAGGATTCCAGGGCAGGGCAGGCCCAGAATTCCCAGAATTCCCAGGGAATTCCCAACCTGTCCGTAGGTTCCCAGCAGGATCTCGGGGGTCCCGTCCAGGTCGACGTCGGCCACGCGGGCGCAGAGGACGCTGTCGGAGCCGGAGCTGCCCGGGAGCCAAACCGGGGAATCCAGGCCTTGGGAAAGGACATTCCTGGGAAATTCCAGGGGAATTCCATGGGATTGGGGGTCAGGGAGAGGGGAGAGACCCCCTGGGATCAGGGGAAATCCGAGAAATCCTGGGAATTGGGGGAAATCTGGGGATTTGGGGGGGAATTCCATGGGATTTGGGGTCAGGGGAATCCAGGCCTTGGACAAGGATATTCCTGGGAAATTCCATGGGATTGGGGGTCAGGGGAATCCAGGCCTTGGGAAAGGACATTCCTGGGAAATTCCGGGGGAATTCCATGGGATTGGGGGTCAGGGGAATCCAGGCCTTGGGAAAGGACATTCCTGGGAAATTCCAGGGGAATTCCATGGGATTGGGGGTCAGGGAGAGGGGAGAGACTCCCTGGGATCAGGGGAAATCCGAGAAATCCTGGGAATTGGGGGAAATCTGGGGATTTGGGGGGGAATTCCATGGGATTTGGGGTCAGGGGAATCCAGGCCTTGGACAAGGATATTCCTGGGAAATTCCATGGGATTGGGGGTCAGGGGAATCCAGGCCTTGGAGCAGGAGATTCCTGGAAAATTCCAAGGGAATTCCATGGGATTGGGGGTCAGGGAGAGGGGGGAGACCCCCTGGGATCAGAAAAAATATGGGAATTTGGGGGAAAACCTGGGATTGGGGGGGGAATCATTGGAATGGGGGTCAGGGGAATCCAGGCCTTGGATCAGGATATTCCTGGGGAAATTCCAGGGGAATTCCATGGGAATGGGAGTTAGGGAAGGACACTGGGGAATCCAGGCCTTGGACAAGGAAATTCCTGGAATTCCATGGGATTGGGGGTCAGGGAGAGGGGAGAGACCCCCTGGGATCAGGGGAAATCCGAGAAATCCTGGGAATTGGGGGAAATCTGGGGATTTGGGGGGGAATTCCATGGGATTTGGGGTCAGGGGAATCCAGGCCTTGGACAAGGATATTCCTGGGAAATTCCATGGGATTGGGGGTCAGGGGAATCCAGGCCTTGGAGCAGGAGATTCCTGGAAAATTCCAAGGGAATTCCATGGGATTGGGGGTCAGGGAGAGGGGTGAGACCCCCTGGGATCAGAAAAAATATGGGAATTTGGGGGAAAACCTGGGATTGGGGGGGGAATCGTTGGAATGGGGGTCAGGGGAATCCAGGCCTTGGGAAAGGACATTCCTGGGAAATTCCAGGGGAATTCCATGGGAATGGGGGTCAGGGGAATCCAGGCCTTGGACAAAGAAATTCCTGGGAAATTCCAGGGGAATTCCATGGGAATGGGGGTCAGGGGAATCCAGGCCTTGGATCAGGATATTCCTGGGAAATTCCAGGGGAATTCCATGGGATTGGGGGTCAGGGAGAGGGGGGAGACCCCCTGGGATCAGAAAAAATATGGGAATTTGGGGGAAAACCTGGGATTGGGGGGGGAATCATTGGAATGGGGGTCAGGGGAATCCAGGCCTTGGGAAAGGACATTCCTGGGAAATTCCAGGGGGATTCCATGGGATTGGGGGTCAGGGGAATCCAGGCCTTGGAGCAGGATATTCCTGGGAAATTCCAGGGGATTCCAGGGGATTGGGGGTCAGGGAGAGGGGGGAGACCCCATGGGATCAGGGGAAATCTGGGAAATCCTGGGAATTGGGGGAAATCTGGGGAATTGGGGGAAAACCTGGGATTGGGGGGGAAATCCAGGCCTTGGACAAGGATATTCCTGGGAAATTCCAGGGGAATTCCATGGGATTGGGGGTCAGGGGAATCCAGGCCTTGGAGCAGGAGATTCCTGGAATTCCATGGGAATTTGGGGTTAGGGAGAGGGGGAGAGACAGGAAATATGGGAATTTTGGGGACAAAATCCCAGGATTTGGGGGGAAAAAAAGTGGGAATTTTGGGGACAAAGCTCTGGGATTGGGGGAAAAAAAAAAGTGGGAATTGGGGGGAATAAAATCTTAAGATTGGGGGGAAAAAATCCAGGAATTTTGGGGACAAACCCCTGGGATTGGGGGGAAAAAACCCTGGGAATTTGGGGGGAAAAAAACCTGGGAATTTGGGGGAAAAAATGGGAATTTGGGGGAAAAAAACCAGGAATTTTGGGGACAAAATCCTGGGATTGGGGGGAAAAAACCTGGGAATTTGGGGGGAAAAAATGGGAATTTGGGGGGAAAAAACCCTGGGAATTTGGGGGAAAAAATGGGAATTTGGGGGAAAAAAACCAGGAATTTTGGGGACAAAATCCTGGGATTGGGGGGAAAAAACCTGGGAATTTGGGGGGAAAAAATGGGAATTTGGGGGGAAAAAACCCTGGGAATTTGGGGGGAAAAAAATGGGAATTTGGGGGGAAAAAAATGGGAATTTGGGGGGAAAAAATGGGAATTTTGGGGACAACCCAAAAGATCTGCCGGGATTTTGAGGGGTGGGGGTTTCTTGGGATTTGGGCCCCGAAATTCCCTGGGAATTCCTTGGAATTCCCTTGGAATTCCCACCTGTAGACGACGGCGGCCTCGAGGGCGCTGGTCACCAGGAGGCTCCAGGAATCCTCAGGAGCACCTGGAATTCACAAAAAAAAGGGGGATTTTCCTGGGAATTCCGGGTTTTTCCTTGGGGGGGGGGGTTTCCACGCGGAATTCCCATTTTTTTGGGAATTTTGGGGGGTTTTTTCCTTACTTTTGGGCTGTGGGGGCAGCGGGAAGAGCAGGACGGAGGAGATGGGCCCGTCCTGCTGGAGGCTCCAGCTCTGCAGGATGGCTGCCAATTCCAGGGAATTCCGGGAATTCCAGAGGGAAAAAAGAGCTCGTTGGGAATGGGGAGATCCAGGATGAGCCCCCCCCCCACTTGGGATCCACCCCCTGGGCTCAAACTGGGATAAACTGGGGTAAACTGGGAATGGGGGAGGGTTGGGGGAGTGATTCCAGGTGGGAATTGGGGGGGGGTTTCCAAGGAAAAATATGGAATTCAGGCTGGGATCAACTGGGATCAAACTGGGATAAACTGGGATAAAAACTGGGAAAAACTGGGATCAAACTGGGATAAAAACTGGGGTCAAACTGGGATCAAACTGGGATTGGGGAGGGGATTCCAGGTGGGAATTGGGAGGATTTTCCAGGAAAAAACATGGAATGGGGGCTGGGATGGGTGTGGGATGAGCCCGGAGTCGCCTCCAGCTCTATCCCGGGGGGATAAACTGGGCCAAACTGGGAGAAACTGGGACAAACTGGGATCCACAGGCACCGGGGAGTTTAGGGGGTAATTCCAGGTGGGAATTGGGAGGATTTTCCAGGAAAAAACCTGGAATGGGGTCTGGGATGGGTCTGGTGAGGACATGAGACGATCCACTTCGACCTCCATCCCAGTGGGAAAAAAGGGAATAAACTGGGCCAAACTGGGCCAAACTGGGCCAAACTGGGATCCTTGGGCACTGGGGGATTTTGGGGGGTGAATTCCCGTCGGGAATTCCCTCTGGGAATGGCGGGAGGAGGCACCTCTGGAGTCCTGGTGGACGCGGGCGACGCGCACGAAGCCGCTGTGGCAGCCGAGGGCCGAGAGACGGTGACGGGAACCGGGCAGGGGTTGGACATCCAGCCACAAAACACTGGGAAAAACGGGAAAAAATGGGAATTCTGGGAATTCTGGGAATTCTAGGAATTCTGGGAAGGGTGGGAAAAGGGGGAGGAGGAGAAAGGAGGGGTTTGGGGGGGTTTGGGGGAGTTTGGGAGGGTCAGAGAGACGGTGATGGCAACTGGGGAGGGGTTGGACATCCAGCCACAAAACACTGGGAAAAACGGGAAAAATGGGAAAAATGGGAATTCTGGGAATTCTGGGAATTCTGGGAAGGGTGGGAAAAGGGGGAGGAGGAGAAAGGAGGGGTTTGGGGGGGTTTGGGGGAGTTTGGGAGGGTCGGAGAGACGGTGACGGGAACCGGGCAGGGGTTGGACATCCAGCCACAAAACACTGGGAAAAACGGGAAAAATGGGAAAAATGGGAATTCTGGGAATTCTGGGAAGGGTGGGAAAAGGGGGAGGGAAAAGGGGGAGGGAAAAGGGGGGGGTTGGGGGAGTTTGGGAGGGTCGGAGAGGCGGTGACGGGAACCGGGCAGGGGTTGGACATCCAGCCACAAAACACTGGGAAAAACGGGAAAAATGGGAATTCTGGGAATTCTGGGAATTCTGGGAAGGGTGGGAAGGAAAAGAGGAGTTTTTGAGGGGGTTTTGAGGGGGTTTTGAGGGGTTTTTGAGGGGAGTTTGGGGGAGTTTGGGAGGGTCGGAGAGGTGGTGATGGCAACTGGGGAGGGGTTGGACATCCAGCCACAAAACACTGGGAAAAACGGGAAAAAATGGGAAAAATGGGAATTCTGGGAATTCTGAGGGTGGGAGGGAAAAGAGGGGTTTTGAGGGGTTTTTGAGGGGTTTTTGGGGGGTTTTTGGGGGGGGGTTGGGGGGGTTTGAGGGGTCAGGGAGGCTTTTTTGGGGGGTTGTTTGGGTTGGACATCCAGCCACAAAACACTGGGAAAAACGGGAAAAACGGGAAAAAAATGGGAATTCTGGGAATTCCGGGAATTCTGAGGGTGGGAGGGAAAAGGGGGATTTTGGGAGGGGGTCAGGGAGCCTTTTTGGGGGGGTTTGGGGGTCCTGGAGCCTTTTTGGGGATGGGGGGGGGGTTGGAAGGGGCTCGATGTCCAACCACAAAACGCTGGGAAAAAAGGGGGGAAAAAACCGGGAAAAAAGGGGGAAAAATGGGGGAAAATGGGGAAAAATGGGAATTTGGGAATTTGGGGATGGTGGGAAGGGGGTGGGGACCCCAAAAAAAAGGGGGGACTCACTTGCTGGGGACGTGCTGGAGCTCCGGGAAGAGGAGCTGGACCGGCTGCTCCTCGAACTGGTGGGACGAGGAATTCTGGGGAAATTGGGGAAAAAATGAGGGAAATGGGGAAAAAATGAGGGAAATGGGGAAAAAATGAGGGGAATCGGGAAAAATGGGTGGTTTTGGGGTGATTTGGGGTGGTTTTGGGGTCTCACCTCCCTGTAGAGGTGGCTGGCAGGGTCAGGGGGTGATTTAGGGCTGGGTTTGGGGTATTTTGGGCTGTTTTGGGGGATTTTTGGGGTGTTTTGGGGTGATTTTTGGATATTTTTGGATAGTTTAGGATGATTTTGGGATATTTTGGGGTGTTTTGGGATATTTTGGGGTGGTTTTGGGGTCTCACCTCCCTGTAGAGGTGGATGGCAGGGTCAGGGGGTGATTCAGGGCTGGGTTTGGGGGATTTTGGGGTGATTTTTTGATATTTTGGGGTATTTCAGGGTGATTTTGGGATATTTTGGGGTGTTTTGGGGTGATTTAGGGTGTTTTTGGGGTCTCACCTCCCTGTAGAGGTGGATGGCAGGGTCATTCCCACTCAGCAGGAACAGGGGGTGATTTAGGGCTGGGTTTGGGGGATTTGGGGTATTTTGGGGTGATTTTTTGATATTTTTGGATATTTTGGGGATATTTTGGGGTGATTTGGGGTGTTTTTGGGGTCTCACCTCCCTGTAGAGGTGGATGGCAGGGTCAGGGGGTGATTCAGGGCTGGGTTTGGGGGATTTGGGGGTAATTTTTGATGGTTTTTGGATATTTTTGGATGGTTTAAGGTGATTTTGGGGTATTTCAGGGTGATTTTGGGGTGATTTAGGGTGTTTTTGGGGTCTCACCTCCCTGTAGAGGTGGATGGCAGGGTCATTCCCACTCAGCAGGAACAGGGGGTGATTTAGGGCTGGGTTTGGGGGATTTTAGGGTATTTTTGGATGGTTTTTTGATATTTTTGGAGGCTTTAAGGTGATTTTTGGATATTTAGGGATATTTTGGGGTGATTTAGGGTGATTTTGGGGTCTCACCTCCCTGTAGAGGTGGATGGCAGGGTCATTCCCACTCAGCAGGAACAGGGGGTGATTCAGGGCTGGGTTTGGGGGATTTTGGGCTGTTTTGGGATATTTTGGTGTATTTTGGGGGGATTTTTTGATATTTTGGGGTATTTCAGGGTGATTTTGGGGTGATTTAGGGTGTTTTTGGGGTCTCACCTCCCTGTAGAGGTGGATGGCAGGGTCATTCCCACTCAGCAGGAACAGGGGGTGATTTAGGGCTGGGTTTGGGGGATTTTAGGGTATTTTTGGATGGTTTTTTGATATTTTTGGAGGCTTTAAGGTGATTTTTGGATATTTAGGGATATTTTGGGGTGATTTAGGGTGTTTTTGGGGTCTCACCTCCCTGTAGAGGTGGATGGCAGGGTCATTCCCACTCAGCAGGAACACGGTCTCCTGGTGCTCCCCCACCTGGACCCTGAAGAGGGGAAATTTTTGGGGGGAATTTTGGGGGATTTCAGGATTTTTTTTTTTTTGGGGTCCCTCCCGAGGCTCGGGGGGTCCCCAGGATTTTGGGGAGGGGTCTGGGGGGCACCTACTGGGCGTGGCAGAGGTGGAAGGGGGTGAAACGAAGCTCCAGGTTCAGGCAGCTCTCTGGGGGGGGGGGGAGAGAGAAAAGGGGGGGGTCAGGGACCATTTTTGGGGTCAGGGACCATTTTTGGGGTCAGGGACCCCTTTTTGGGGTTAGAAACCCTTTTTGGGGTCAGAAACCCTTTTTGGGGTCAGGGACCCTTTTTTGGGGTCAGGGACCCCTTTTGGGGTCAGAAACCCTTTTTGGGGGGTCAGGGACCCTTTTTGGGGTCAGGGACCCTTTTTGGGGTTAGAAACCCTTTTTGGGGGGTCAGGGACCATTTTTGGGGTCAGGGACCCCTTTTTGGGGTCAGAAACCCTTTTTGGGGTTAGAAACCCTTTTTGGGGTCAGAAACCCTTTTTGGGGTCAGGGACCCTTTTTTGGGGTCAGGGACCCCTTTTTGGGGTCAGAAACCCTTTTTGGGGTTAGAAACCCTTTTTGGGGGGTCAGGGACCCTTTTTGGGGTCAGGGACCCTTTTTTGGGGGGTCAGGGACCTTTTGGGGGGATCAGGGACCCTTTATGGAGGGTCAGGGACCCTTTTGGGGGATCAGGGACCCTTTTTTGCGGGTGAGGGACCCTTTTTGGGGGGTCAGGGACCCTTTTGGGGGGTCAGGGACCCTTTTTGGGGTGTTTACCCCCATTTTTGGTGGTTTTATCCCCATTTTTGGCTACTTATTCCCATTTTTTGTGTCTTTATCCCCATTTAGGGGCTGTTTCTCCCCGTTTTTGGGTTATTTCTCCCCATTTTGGGTTATTTCTCCCCATTTTGGGGCTGTTTTCCCCCATTTTTGGGTTATTTCTCCCCATTTTGGGACTGTTTATCCCCTATTTTGGGTTATTTCTCCCCATTTTGGGTTATTTCCCCCCATTTTTGGGTAATTTCCCCCCATTTTTGGATCATTTCCCCCCATTTTTTTGCTGTTTCTCCCCAGTTTTTGCTGTTTCTCCCCATTTTTGAGTTATTTCTCCCCATTTTTGAGTTATTTCTCCCCATTTTGGGTCATTTCCCCCCGTTTTTGGGTCATTTCCCCCCGTTTTTGGCTCTCACGTGCGACGCAGTCGAGGTCGAATTCGCAGCCGGGTTCGTAATCGCAGTAAATGTTCAGGAACGGGCTGGGCTTGTCCCCCGAGTCCTGGGGGGACCCCAAAATCACCCCAAAATCACCCCTGGGACCCCCAAATCAGCCCTGGGACCCCAAAATCACCTCCAAATCACCCCTGGGACCCCCAAATCAGCCCTGGGACCCCCAAATCAGCCCTGGGACCCCCTGAGACCCCCCCAATTAACCCTGGGACCCCCCAGTTAACCCTGGCCTTGTCTCCCGAGTCCTGGGGGGATTGGGGACACCCCCAAATCACCCCTGGGACCCCCCTGGGACCCCCAATCAGCCCTGGGACCCCCCAAATCAGCCCTGGGACCCCCAATTAACCCTGGCCTTGTCCCCTGTGTCCTGGGGGGGGGACCCCAAATCAGCCCTGGGACCCCCAAATCACCCCTGGGACCCCCCCAATTAACCCTGGCCTTGTCCCCCGAGTCCTGGGGGGGACCCCAAAATCACCCCAAAATCACCCCTGGGACCCCCAAATCACCCCTGGGACCCCCAAATCACCCCTGGGACCCCCAAATTACCCCCTGGGACCCCCCTGGGACTCCCAAATCAGCCCTGGGACCCCCAAATCACCCCAAAATCACCCCTGGGACCCCCAAATCAGCCCTGGGACCCCCAAATCACCCCAAAATCACCCCTGGGACCCCCAAATTACCCCTGGAACCCCCAAATCAGCCCTGGGACCCCCAAATCACCCCAAAATCACCCCTGGGACCCCCAAATCACCCCCAAATCAGCCCTGGGACCCCCCTGGGACCCCAAAATCAGCCCTGGGACCCCCCAATCATCCCAGGGAGCCCCCTGGGACCCCCAAATCGTCCCTGGGACCCCCAAATCAGCCCTGGGACCCCCCTGGGACCCCCAAATCACCCCTGGGACCCCCCAAATCATCCCTGGGACCCCTAAAAAAAAAAACCAAATCCCCCTTAAAAAAAAAAACAAATCCCCCCTAAAAAAAAAAAAAATCCCCCCAAAAAATCCCCAAATCCCCCCTAAAAAAAAAAAAACCCAAATCCCCCCCCAAAACCCCCCAAATTCCCCCAAATCCCCCCTAAAAAAACCCCAAATTCCCCCAAAACCCCCAAATTCCCCCCAAATTCCCCCAAATTCCCCCAAATCCCCCCCTGCCCCACCTTGATGAAGGTGATGCCCACCACGAGCCCCCTCTGGGGGGGGGATTTGGGGAACGAGTCGATGGACACGATCTCGGCATCCACTGCGGTAAATTAACCCCTAATTAGCCCCTAATTAACTCCTAATTAACCCCTAATTTAACCCAAATTGACCCCGATTAATCATTAATTATAGGGGGGAAATACAGTTCCCAGACCCCCCAAATCTCCCCCCTCCCCCACCCCTCAACCCCTGTACCCTCCCCCACTAAAAAAATAATTAATTAATTCCTAATTAACTGCCAATTAGCTACTAATTAATAACTCGTTCACAACTAATTAATAACTAATTAATAACTAATTACAAGAAGGGAACTGCACCTCCCAGACCCCCCAAATCTCCCCCCTCCCCCACCCCTCAACCCCTGTACCCCCCCACTAAAAAAATAATTAATTAATCCTTAATTAACTGCCAATTAGCTACTAATTAATAACTAGTTAATAACTAATTACTCATTACAAAAAGGGAACTGCACCTCCCAGAGACCCCCCAAACCTCCCCACCAGACCCATCCTCAATAAATGAATTAACCATCAATTTCCTGCTAATTAACGGTTAATTCCCCATTAATGAACAGCTAGTTAACCCATTCATTAATGAATTATTAACGAGTTAATTACTGGGTATGTAGATGAACTGCACCTCCCAGAGACCCCCCCAAACCTCCCCCCCCCCCAGACCCCTCCTCAATAAATGAATTAACCATTAATTCCCCATGAATTAACCCATTAATTCCCGCATTAATTAATAACCACTCAATCACCGGGGATGTAGGTGAACTGCACCTCCCAGAGACCCCAGACCCATCAACCCCCCTGGCTCCCCCCCATCAGAAACCCCATCAATTCCCCATCAATTCCCCATTAATTCCCCATCAATTCCCCATTAATTCCCCCTCAATTAACCCATTAATCAATTAATAACCACTCAATCACCGGGGATGTAGGTGAACTGCACCTCCCAGAGACCCCAGACCCATCAACCCCCCTGGCTCCCCCCCATCAGAAACCCCATCAATTCCCCATCAATTCCCCATTAATTCCCCATCAATTCCCCATTAATTCCCCCTCAATTAACCCATTAATCAATTAATAACCACTCAATCACCGGGGATGTATGTGAACTGCACCTCCCAGAGACCCCAGACCCATCAACCCCCCTGGTCCCCCCCATCAGAAACCCCACGAATTCCCCATTAATTCCCCATTAATTCCCCATCAATTCCCCATCAATTCCCCATTAATTCCCCATCAATTCCCCATTAATTCCCCCTCAATTAACCCATTAATCAATTAATAACCACTCAATCACCGGGGATGTAGGTGAACTGCACCTCCCAGAGACCCCAGACCCATCAACCCCCCTGGCTCCCCCCCATCAGAAACCCCATTAATTCCCCATCAATTCCCCATCAATTCCCCATTAATTCCCCATCAATTCCCCATTAATTCCCCCTCAATTAACCCATTAATCAATTAATAACCACTCAATCACCGGGGATGTATGTGAACTGCACCTCCCAGAGACCCCAGACCCATCAACCCCCCTGGCTCCCCCCCATCAGAAACCCCATTAATTCCCCATCAATTCCCCATCAATTCCCCATTAATTCCCCATCAATTCCCCATTAATTCCCCCTCAATTAACCCATTAATCAATTAATAACCACTCAATCACCGGGGATGTAGGTGAACTGCACCTCCCAGAGACCCCAGACCCATCAACCCCCCTGGCTCCCCCCCATCAGAAACCCCACGAATTCCCCATTAATTCCCCATTAATTCCCCATCAATTCCCCATTAATTCCCCCTCAATTAACCCATTAATCAATTAATAACCACTCAATCACCGGGGATGTAGGTGAACTGCACCTCCCTGGCGTGTGGCCTGAGGCGGGGCCGGGGGAGCTGCAGGTACCGAAAGAGCAGCACCTTCCCCTTGAGCGGCGCCGCCAGCAGCGCCCCCCAATTCTCGGCCCCAAAACCGCCCGAATTGACCCCAAAAACCCCCCCGGGGTCCCCCCCGAAATCCCCCGAATTCCCCCCAAAAAAACCCTCCAGGGCGGCCAGGCCGTAAACGTTGCTCTGGGAGCTCAGGCGGCTGAACGTGTCCTCCACCAGCGGGCAGCGACCCCACGAGCGCATCTTTTGGGGGGAAAAACCCCGAAATTGGGCAATTTGGGGGAGAAAATAGGAATAAAAAATTAATGGGGAATGGGAGCAGGCGGTGAACGGGGCAGCCCCGGGGAGGGGGGAGGGGGGGGGGCTTTGAGGGGGGAGGCGCGGGGATGTGACGTCATAAAAGCGACGGGCCCGAATTTTGAGGGAAAAATAAAAAATAAAAGAAGTGGGGGTTTTGGGGAAAAAATGGGGGAAAAATGGGAAATGGGAACAGGCGGTGAACGGGGCAGCCCCAGGGAGAGGGGAGAGAGAGGGAAAGGGGGGCCTTGAGGGGGGAGGCGCGGGGATGTGACGTCATAAAGGCGACGGGGAGGGATTTTGGGGGAAAATAAAAAAAAAAGTGGGGGTTTGGGGAAAAATGGGGGAAAAAAAGAGAAATGGGAACAGGCGGTGAACGGGGCAGCCCCAAGGAGGGGAGAGAGGGAAAGGGGGGCCTTGAGGGGGGAGGCGCGGGGATGTGACGTCATGAAGGCGACGGGGAGGGATTTGGGGGGAAAATAAAAAAAAAAAAGTGGGGGTTTTGGGGAAAAATGGAGAAAAAAATGGGAAATGGGAGGCAAGCGGTGAAAGCCACGCCCACTTGGTGCGAGGGGATTGGTGGGGTAGAGGGGTGGGCGGGGCTTAAAGGGGTGGAGTTGGGGACACGCCCAAAGAGGGAGGGGTTGGAGGGGGAAAGACCCTCAAAAAAACCTCTAAAATTGGGATTGGGACCCTCAAAAAAAACCCTAAAATTGGGGGGAAAAGACCCTAAAAAAAACCCCCTCAAAATGGGGGAAAACCCTTAAAAAAATCCCAAAAATTGGGGAGAAAACCCTCAAAAAAACCCCCAAAATTGGGGGGAAAAACCCTTAAAAAGCCCCCCAGAAATTGGGGGTGGGACCCTCAAAACCCCCCCAAAATTGGGGGGAAAAACCCTTAAAAAAACCCCCCAAAAATTGGGGTTGAGACCCCCCCAAAATGGGAGGAAAGACCCTCAAAACCCCCCCAAAAAATCCAACCCCTCCCCCCAAAATCCCCCCCTAAAAAAAGGGGCTCAAAACCCCCCCCAAAAAAAACCAAAAAAAGACCAAAGAGGTCCAATTAATCAATTAATTAATTAAATATTTAATAATTTCCAAGAGGAATATAAACTCCATAAAATGAAGGGGAAAAAAAAGGGGGAAAAGGCACTTCCAGAGCTTGGGGGGGGGGGGGGGGGTTGGCATTTTTGGGGTGATTTTGGGGTGCTTTGGGGTGGTTTTGGGGTGGTTTTTTGGGTGTTTGGGTTTTTTTGGGGTGGTTTTTGTTTTTTTGGGGGGGTTTTTTGGGAGGTTTGGCATTTTTGGGGTGTTTTGGGGGTGGTTTTGGGATGGGTTTTGTGGTGGGTTTTTTGGGTGATTTGGGATTTTTTTGGGGTCTTTCGAGGTCTTTTGGGGACGTTTTTGTGGTGTTTTTTTGGGGTGATTTGGGGTGTTTTTAGGGTTTTTTTTTTGGGGTGGTTTTTGGGTTTTTTGAGGTGTTTTTGGGGTGTTTTTTGGGGGGGTTGGGGTGATTTTTGGGGTGTTTTTTTGAGGTGTTTTTGGGGGGTTGGGGTGATTTTTGGGTGTTTTTTGGATGCGTTTTGTGGTGTTTTTTGTGATGATTTGGGGGGTGATTTTGGGGTGGCTTTTTGGGGTGTTTTTGGGGTGGGTTTTGAGGCTTTTTGGGGGGTGATTTTGGGCTGGTTTTGGGGGTGGTTTTCAGGCTTATTTTTGGGGTGGTTTTGGGGGATTTGGAGGTGATTTTGGGGTGATTTGGGGGCGGTTTTGGGGCTTGTTTTTGAGGCCTTTTTGTGGTGTTTGGGGGTGTTTTTTGGGGTGTTTTGGCCAGTTTTTTGGTGGTTTGGGGGCGATTTTTGTGTGGGTTTGGGGTGGGTTTTGAGGCCTTTTTGGGGATAATTTTGGGGTGGTTTTGGGGGTGGTTTTGGGGGTACTTCGGGGTGTTTTGGGTCGCTTTCGGGGCGTTTGGGGCCATTTTGAGGTCATTTTGGGGTGTTTAGGGGTGTTTTGGGGCATTTTTGGGGTATTTCGGGCCATTTTGAGTCGATTTCGGGGCATTTCGGGCCGTTTTGTGTCGATTTTGGGGCGTTTTTGGGGCATTTTGGGCAGTTTTGTGTTGATTTTGGGGTATTTCAGGCCGTTTTGTGTCGATTTTGGGGCATTTCGGGGCGTTTTTGGGGCATTTGGGGCCATTTTGTGTCAATTCTGGGGCATTTTGGGCCGTTCTGTGTCAATTTTGGGGCATTTCGGGCCGCTTTGTGTCGATTTTGGGGCGTTTCGGGGCGTTTTTGGGGCGTTTGGGGCCATTTTATGTCAATTCTGGGGCATTTTGGGCAGTTTTGTTTCAATTTTGGGGCATTTCGGGCCGCTTTGTGTCGATTTTGGGGCGTTTCGGGGCGTTTTTGGGGCATTTGGGGCCATTTTGTGTCAATTCTGGGGCATTTTGGGCCGTTTTGTGTCGATTTTGGGGCGTTTCGGGGCGTTTTTGGGGCGTTTGGGGCCGTTCCTCAGCGCAGATCCTGCTCCTCTGCCTGCAGGGAGCGTTTGAGGCGCAGCAGGATCGTCGTCAGCCACTGATCCAGCCGGGAGATGGAGTCGAATTCCTTCACCTGCAGGGGGGAAAGTGGGGAGTGGGGGGATTTGGGGGAAACTGGGGGGTTTGGGGGGATTTGGGGTGAAATCAGGGGGGTTTGGAGGAAACTGGGGGGGATTTGAGGTAAAATTGGGGAAATTTGGGGTGATTTCGGGTGAAATTGGGGGGGTTCTGGGGGATTTTGGGGTGAAATTTGGGGGGGTTAGGGGGGATATGGGGGGATTTGGGGGGGTTCAGGGGGATTTGGGTGAAATTGGGGGGTTTGGGGGGGATTTGGGGTGAAATTGGGAGGCTTGGGGGGCATTTGGGGTGAAATCAGGGGGGTTTGGGGGGGATTTGGGGTGAAATTGGGGGGTTTGGGGGGCATTTGGGGGGGATTTGGGGAGGGGGTTGGGATGAAATCGGAGAGTTTTGAGGGGGTGATTTGGGGGTTTCGGGGGGGGTTGGAAGTGAAACTGGGGGGGGTGAAATTGGGGAATTTTGGGGGGATTTTGGGAGATTTGGGGGCTTGGGGGTGAAATTGGGGGGGTTTGGGGGGACTTTGGGGGCTTTAGGGGGTTCTGGGGTGAAATCATGGGATTTTTGGGGTGAAATTGGGGGATTTTGGGGGGACTTTGGGGGTTTTGGGGTGAAATCAGGGGCTTTTGGGGTGAAAATGGGGGAGTTTGGGGGGTTTTGGGGTGAAATCGGGAGCTTTTGGGGTGAAATCAGAGGGTTTGGGGGTGAAATGGGGGGATCTGAGGGGGATTTGGGGTGAAATCAGAGGTTTTAGGGGATTTTGGGGGGGTTTTTTTGCCACTCACGGCGTCGGTGAAGGCGTCGACGTTCTGCTCCTCGTGAGCATCCAGCAACTTCTGGGGGGGGAGGAGGAGGAAGAGGAGGAAAAAACCCCCAAAATCCCCCCCTGGAACCCCCAAAATCCCCCCTGGAACCCCCAAATCACCCCTGGAACCCCCAAATCACCCCTGGAACCCCCAAAATCCCCTCTGGAACCCCCAAAATCCCCTCTGGAACCCCCAAAATCCCCCCTGGAACCCCCAAAATCCCCTCTGGAACCCCCAAAATCCCCTCTGGAACCCCCAAAATCCCCCCTGGAACCCCCAAAATCCCCTCTGGAACCCCCAAAATCCCCTCTGGAACCCACAAATCCCCCCTAAACTCCCCAAAATCCCCCCTGGAACCCCCAAAATCCCCTCTGGAACCCCCAAAATCCCCCCTGGAACCCCCAAATCACCCCTGGAACCCCCAAATCACCCCTGGAACCCCCAAAATCCCCCCTGGAACCCCCAAAATCCCCTCTGGAACCCCCAAAATCCCCTCTGGAACCCCCAAAACACCCCTGGAACCCCCAAATCACCCCTGGAACCCCCAAAATCCCCTCTGGAACCCCCAAAATCCCCTCTGGAACCCCCAAAACACCCCTGGAACCCCCAAAATCCCCCCTGGAACCCCCAAAATCCCCTCTGGAACCCCCAAAATCCCCTCTGGAACCCCCAAAATCCCCCCTGGAACCCCCAAAATCCCCTCTGGAACCCCCAAAATCCCCTCTGGAACCCCCAAAATCCCCCCTGGAACCCCCAAAATCCCCTCTGGAACCCCCAAAATCCCCTCTGGAACCCCCAAAATCCCCCCTGGAACCCCCAAAACACCCCTGGAACCCCCAAATCACCCCTGGAACCCCCAAATCACCCCTGAATCCCCCAAAATTCCTCCCAAATTCCCCCCTGGAACCAGGGAAGAGATTTGGGGGCGATCCCGGAGCGAGGAAGAGGAGGAGGAAGAGGAAGAAAAAGAGGAAGAGGAGGGGGAAGAGGAGGGGAAGGAAGAGAAGGAAAAGGAAGAGGAAAAGGAGGAAAAGGAAAAAAAGGAAGAGGAGGAAGAAGAGGAAGAAAAGAAGGAAGAAGAAGAGGAAGGCAGAGGGAGAAGAAGAGGAGAGGGAGGAAAAGGAAGAGGAAGAAAAGGAAGAAGAAGAGGAAGAGGAAGAAGGGGAAGAAAAAAAAGGGGGAAGAAGAGGAAGAAGAAAGAAGAGAAGGAAAAGGAAAAGGAAGAAGAAGAAGAGGAGGAAAAGGAGGAGGAGGAAGAGGAGGAGGAAGAGGAGGGTGGGGGAGGGGAGGAAGGGCTGACCTTGAGGAGTTTGCATTCCCGGGAGTCGGAGAAGGCCGGGAACATCCCCTCGTACCTCTGCACTGCCAGCTGGGAACAGGCACATTCCAGACATTCCCAAACATTCCCAAACATTCCTGACCCTTCCTGACCCTTCCTGACCCATCCCAAACATTCCTGACCCATCCCAACCATTCCCAACATCCCCTCGTACCTCTGCACTGCCAGCTGGGAACAGGCACATTCCAGACATTCCCAAACATTCCCGAACAGTCCTGACCCTTCCTGACCCTTCCTGACCCTTCCTGACCCTTCCTGACCCTTCCTGACCCATCCCAACCATTCCTGACCCATCCCAACCATTCCCAACATCCCCTCGTAGCTCTGCGCTGCCAGCTGGGAACAGGCACATTCCAGACATTCCCAAACATTCCTGACCCATCCCAACCATTCCCAACATCCCCTCGTACCTCTGCACTGCCAGCTGGGAACAGGCACATTCCAGACATTCCCGAACATTCCCAAACATTCCTGACACTTCCTGACCCTTCCTGACCCTTCCTGACCCTTCCTGACCCTTCCTGACCCATCCCAAACATTCCTGACCCATCCCAACCATTCCCAACATCCCCTCGTAGCTCTGCGCTGCCAGCTGGGAACAGGCACATTCCAGACATTCCCAAACATTCCTGATCCATCTCAGACATTCCCAACATCCCCTCGTACCTCTGCACTGCCAGCTGGGAACAGGCACATTCCAGACATTCCCAAACATTCCTGACCCATCCCAACCATTCCCAACATCCCCTCGTACCTCTGCGCTGCCAGCTGGGAACAGGCACATTCCAGACATTCCCAAACATTCCCGAACAGTCCTGACCCTTCCTGACCCTTCCTGACCCTTCCTGACCCATCCCAAACATTCCTGACCCATCCCAACCATTCCCAACATCCCCTCGTACCTCTGCACTGCCAGCTGGGAACAGGCACATTCCAGACATTCCCAAACATTCCTGACCCATCCCAACCATTCCCAACATCCCCTCGTACCTCTGCACTGCCAGCTGGGAACAGGCACATTCCAGACATTCCTGAACATTCCTGATCCATCTCAGACATTCCCAACATCCCCTCGTACCTCTGCACTGCCAGCTGGGAACAGGCACATTCCAGACATTCCCAAACATTCCTGATCCATCTCAGACATTCCCAAACATTCCTGAACATTCCTGACCATTCCTGACCCATCCCAACCATTCCCAACATCCCCTCGTACCTCTGCACTGCCAGCTGGGAACAGGCACATTCCAGACATTCCCAAACATTCCTGACCCATCCCAACCATTCCCAACATCCCCTCGTAGCTCTGCGCTGCCAGCTGGGAACAGGCACATTCCAGACATTCCCAAACATTCCTGATCCATCTCAGACATTCCCAAACATTCCTGAACATTCCTGACCATTCCTGACCCATCCCAACCATTCCCAACATCCCCTCGTACCTCTGCGCTGCCAGCTGGGAACAGGCACATTCCAGACATTCCTGAACATTCCTGATCCATCTCAGACATTCCCAAACATTCCTGAACATTCCTGACCATTCCCAAACATTCCAGACGTTCCCAAACATTCCCAAACATTCCTGACCCATCCCAACCATTCCCAACCATTCCTGATCCTTCCCAACATCCCCTCGTAGCTCTGCACTGCCAGCTGGGAGAGACACAAATTCCAGACATTCCTGACCATTCCCAAACATTCCCAAACATTCCTGAACATTCCCAACCATTCCTGACCCATCCCAACCATTCCCAACCATTCCTGATCCTTCCCAACATCCCCTCGTAGCTCTGCGCTGCCAGCTGGGAGAGACACAAATTCCAGACATTCCTGAACATTCCTGAACATTCCCAAACATTCCTGACCATTCCCAAACATTCCTGAACATTCCAGATCATTCCTGAACATTCCTGATCCATCCCAACATCCCCTCGTACCTCTGCACTGCCAGCTGGGAGAGACACAAATTCCAAACATTCCTGATCCTTCCTGATCCATCCCAGACATTCCAAAACATTCCTGAACATTCCTGACCCATCCCAAACATTCCCAAACATTCCCAACATCCTCTTGTACCTCTGCACTGCCAGCTGGGAGAGACACAAATTCCAGACATTCCCAAACATTCCTGAACATTCCTGACCCATCCCAAACATTCCCAAACATTCCCAACATCCTCTTGTACCTCTGCACTGCCAGCTGGGAGAGACACAAATTCCAGACATTCCCAAACATTCCTGACCCATCCCAACCATTCCCAACCATTCCTGATCCTTCCCAACATCCCCTCGTAGCTCTGCGCTGCCAGCTGGGAGAGACACAAATTCCAGACATTCCCAAACATTCCCGAACAGTCCTGACCCATCCCAACCATTCCTGACCATTCCCAACATCCCCTCGTAGCTCTGCACTGCCAGCTGGGAGAGACACAAATTCCAGACATTCCCAAACATTCCCGAACAGTCCTGACCCTTCCTGATCCATCCCAGACATTCCCAAACATTCCCAACCATTCCTGACCCATCCCAAACATTCCCGAACATTCCCAACCATTCCTGACCCTTCCCAACCATTCCCAAACATTCCCAACCATTCCTGACCCTTCCTGACCCATCCCAAACATTCCCAACCATTCCTGACCCATCCCAACCATTCCTGACCCATCCCAACCATTCCTGACCCTTCCTGACCCATCCCAAACATTCCCGAACATTCCCAACCATTCCTGACCCATCCCAACCATTCCTGACCCATCCCAAACATTCCCAACCATTCCTGACCCATCCCAACCATTCCTGACCCATCCCAAACATTCCCAAACATTCCCAACCATTCCTGACCCATCCCAAACATTCCACCTCATCCCAGCCCCATCCCCAGCCCATTCCCATCCCATTCCCAGTTGATCCCAGCCCATTCCCAGTCCATTCCCAGTCCATCCCAGCCCATTCCCAGTCCATTCCCAGTCCATTCCCAGTCCATTCCCAGTCCATTCCCAGTCCATTCCCAGCCCATTCCCAGTCCATCCCAGCCCATTCCCAGTCCATCCCAGTCCATTCCCAGTCCATTCCCAGTCCATCCCAGCCCCATCCCCAGCCCATTCCCATCCCATTCCCAGTTGATCCCAGCCCATTCCCAGTCCATTCCCAGTCCATCCCAGCCCATTCCCAGTCCATTCCCAGTCCATTCCCAGTCCATTCCCAGCCCATTCCCAGTCCATTCCCAGCCCATTCCCAGTCCATCCCAGCCCATTCCCAGTCCATTCCCAGTCCATTCCCAGTCCATCCCAGTCCATTCCCAGCCCATTCCCAGTCCATTCCCAGTCCATTCCCAGTCCATTCCCATCCCATTCCCACTCCATTCCCATCCCATTCCCAGTTCATCCCAGTCCATTCCCAGTCCATTCCCAGCCCATCCCAGCCCATTCCCAGTCCATTCCCAGTCCATTCCCAGTCCATCCCAGTCCATCCCAGTCCATTCCCAGTCCATTCCCAGCCCATCCCAGCCCATTCCCAGCCCATCCCAGCCCATTCCCAGTCCATCCCAGCCCATTCCCAGCCCATTCCCAGTCCATCCCAGCCCATTCCCAGTCCATTCCCAGTCCATTTCCAGCCCATTCCCAGTCCATTCCCAGTCCATCCCAGTCCATCCCAGTCCATTCCCAGTCCATTCCCAGCCCATTCCCAGTCCATTCCCAGTCCATTCCCAGTCCATTCCCAGTCCATCCCAGCCCATTCCCAGTCCATTCCCAGTCCATTCCCAGTCCATTCCCAGTCCATTCCCAGTCCATTCCCAGTCCATTCCCAGTCCATTCCCAGTCCATTCCCAGCCCATCCCAGCCCATTCCCAGTCCATTCCCAGTCCATCCCAGCCCATCCCAGTCCATCCCAGTCCATCCCAGTCCATTCCCAGTCCATCCCAGTCCATTCCCAGTCCATTCCCAGTCCATTCCCAGTCCATCCCAGTCCATCCCAGTCCATTCCCAGTCCATCCCAGCCCATTCCCAGTCCATCCCAGTCCATTCCCAGTCCATCCCAGTCCATCCCAGCCCATTCCCAGTCCATTCCCAGCCCATTCCCAGTCCATTCCCAGTCCATTTCCAGTCCATCCCAGCCCATTCCCAGTCCATTCCCAGTCCATTCCCAGTCCATCCCAGCCCATTCCCAGTCCATCCCAGTCCATTCCCAGTCCATCCCAGTCCATTCCCATCCCATTCCCACTCCATTCCCATCCCATTCCCAGTTCATCCCAGTCCATTCCCAGTCCATTCCCAGCCCATTCCCAGTTCATCCCATCCCATTCCCAGTTCATCCCAGCCCATTCCCAGTCCATCCCAGTCCATTCCCAGTCCATTCCCAGCCCATCCCAGTCCATTCCCATCCCATTCCCAGTTCATCCCAGCCCATTCCCAGTCCATCCCAGTCCATTCCCAGCCCATTCCCAGTCCATCCCAGTCCATTCCCAGTCCATCCCAGTCCATTCCCAGTCCATCCCAGTCCATTCCCAGTCCATTCCCAGTCCATCCCAGTCCATTCCCAGTCCATTCCCAGTCCATCCCAGTCCATTCCCAGTCCATTCCCAGTCCATCCCAGTCCATTCCCAGCCCATCCCAGTCCATCCCAGTCCATTCCCAGTCCATCCCAGTCCATTCCCAGTCCATTCCCAGTCCATTCCCAGTCCATTCCCAGTCCATTCCCAGCCCATCCCAGTCCATTCCCAGTCCATTCCCAGTCCATCCCAGTCCATTCCCAGTCCATCCCAGTCCATTCCCAGTCCATTCCCAGCCCATCCCAGTCCATTCCCATCCCATTCCCAGTTCATCCCAGCCCATTCCCAGTCCATCCCAGTCCATTCCCAGCCCATTCCCAGTCCATCCCAGTCCATTCCCAGTCCATCCCAGTCCATTCCCAGTCCATCCCAGTCCATTCCCAGTCCATTCCCAGTCCATCCCAGTCCATTCCCAGTCCATTCCCAGTCCATCCCAGTCCATCCCAGCCCATTCCCAGTCCATTCCCAGCCCATTCCCAGTCCATTCCCAGTCCATTCCCAGCCCATTCCCAGTCCATTCCCAGTCCATCCCAGTCCATTCCCAGTCCATTCCCACCCTGGCGTTGAGTTGGTCGATGCAGAAATGGCAAAGAGCGGCCCGGAAGAAATGATCCTTGGCGCTGTATTTGAGCAGGGGGCTGTCCATGGCCACGGAGCCCACCTGGAAAACACGGAAAAACGGGAAAAACAGGGAAAAACGGGAAAAACAGGGAAAAACGGGAGTCAGGGACACGGATCTCGCTTAAAAAACAAAGAAAACACGGGAAAATGGGGAAAAATGGGAAAAAATGAGGAAAAATGGGATCCAGGGCTGGTCATGGCCACGGAGCCCACCTGGAAAACACGGAAAAACGGGGAAAACAGGGAAAAATGGGAAAAACACGGAAAAATGGGAGTCAGGGATGTGGATTCCACCTGGGAAACACGGGAAAATGGGGAAAAATGGGAAAAAATGAGATCCAGGGCTGTCCATGGCCACGGAGCCCACCTGGAAAACACGGAAAAACGGGAAAAAACAGGGAAAAACGGGAGTCAGGGACACGGATCTCGCTTAAAAAACAAAGAAAACACGGGAAAATGGGGAAAAATGGGAAAAAATGAGGAAAAATGGGATCCAGGGCTGTCCATGGCCACGGATCCCACCTGGAAAACACGGAAAAATGGGAAAAAACAGGGAAAAACAGGAAAAAATGAGATCCAGGGCTGTCCATGGCCATGGATCCCACCTGGAAAACACGGAAAAACGGGAAAAATGGGAAAAAATGGGATCCAGGGCTGTCCATGGCCACCGAGCCCACCTGGAAAACACGGAAAAATGGGGAAAATCACGGAAAAATGGGAGTCAGGGACACAGATTCTGCCTGGGAAACACGGGAAAATGGGGAAAAATGGGAAAAAAATGAGGAAAAATGAGGAAAAATGGGATCCAGGGCTGTCCATGGCCATGGATCCCAGCTGGAAAACACGGAAAAACGGGAAAAATCATGGAAAAATGGGGAAAATCATGGAAAAATGGGAGTCAGGGACACGGATTCCGCCTGGAAAACACGGAAAAATGGGGAAAAATGGAGGAAAAAATGAGGAAAAATGAGGAAAAATGAGGAAAAATGAGGAAAAAATGGGATCCAGGGCTGTCCATGGAGCCCACCTGGAAAACACGGAAAAACGGGGAAAAATGGGATTTAGGGTGGCCATGGACCTGGATTCCACCTGGAAAACAGGGAAAAACAGGGAAAAAGATGGAAAAAGGGGATTCAGGGCCAGGAATTCCACTGGGAAACAGGGAAGGAAAAGCGGAAGGAAAAGAAGGAAGAGCAGGAAAAAATGAGGAAAAGGAAAAGGAGGAGGAAGAAGAAGGAAAAGAGGAGGAAGAGGAGGAGGAAGGAAAAGGAAGAGAAAGAGGAAGAAATCAGAGAGAAAAGAAGGAAAAGGAGCTGAGGAGGAAAAGGAAATTTGGGAAAAGGTGAAGGAAGAAGAGGAAGAAAAGGAAGAGAAAAGAGGAAGAAGAGGAGGAGGAGAAAGAGGAAGAAAAAGAGGAAAAAAAGAGGAAGAAAAAGAAAAGTTAAAAAAAAGAAAAGGCAGAAAAAGGAAAAGAAAGAACAAAAAAAATCAGAGAGAAAAGAAGGAAAAGGAGCGGAGGAGGAAAAGGAAATTTGGGAAAAGGTGAAGGAAGAAGAGGAAGAAAAGGAAGAGAAAAGAGGAAGAAGAGGAGGAAGAAGAGAAGGAGGAAGAGGAGGAGGAAGAAGAAGAGGAGGAAGAAAAAGAGAAAGAAAAAGAGGAAGAAAAAGAAGGAAAAAAACAGGAAAAAAAAGAAGAAGAAGAAAAAGAAAAGGCAGAAAAAGGAAAAGAAAAAAGGAAAAAATCAGAGAGAAAAGGAGGAAAAAGAGTGGAGCAGGAAAAGGAAATTTGGGAAAGGAGGAGGAGGAGGAGGAGGAGGAGGAGGAGGAGGAGGAAGGGCAGGACCTGCTCGTAGATGTCGATGGCTCGAGGGAACTGCTCGAGCTGAGCCGCGAACGTGGCCACCTTCAACAGGCACTTGTTGGCTGAGCTGGGGCAAAACCACCCAAATTAGGACAAAACCGCCCCAAAATCAAACAAATCAGCCCCAAATCAGCACAAAACCAGCAAAACCCCACCCAAATCCACCCAAAACCAGCAAAAATCCACCCAAAACCAGCAAAAATCCACCCAAAACAGCCCCAAATGCCCCCAAATGCCCCCTTCAACAGGCACTTGTTGGCTGAGCTGGGGCAAAAACATCCAAATTAGGACAAAAACAAACAAATCCCACCCAAATCAGCAAAAAAACACCAAAAAACAGCAAAAATCCACCAAAAAACAGCAAAAATCCACCCAAAACCAGCCCGAAACTGCCCCAAAACAGCCCCAAATGCCCCCAAATGCCCCCTTCAACAGGCACTTGTTGGCTGAGCTGGGGCAAAAACAACCAAATTAGGACAAAAACAGCCCAAAAATACTCAAAATCATCTCAAAACCAGCCCAAATCCACCCAAAATGCCCCAAATTCAACCAAAATCCACAAAAATCCACCCCAATCCCCCAAAATCCACCCAAAATCCCCCCAAATTCACCCCAGAATCCACCCAAATTCACCCAAAATTCCCCAAATCCACCCAAAATCCACCCAAATCCCCCCAAATTCACCCAAAATCTACCCAAATTCACCCAAAATCCCCCCAAATCCACACAAAATCCCCCCAAAATCCCCGCAAATCCACCCAAATTCACCCAATATTGCCCAAATTCTCCAAAATGCCCCAAAATCCCTGAAATTGTCCCCAAAATTGGGTTGGTACCTGGTGGATTCCTCCCCTTTGAAATAATCTGCTGCCTGCTCGTAGTGAGCCATGGCCTGGAGAGGGAAAATGGGGGAAAAAAGGGGGAAAATGGGAAAAAACTGGGTCAGAATGGGAAAAAAGGGGAAAAAATGGGGTCAGAAAAGGGGAAATTGGGAAAAAACGGGGGGAAAGGGGAAAAAATGGGATCAGAATGGGGGAAATTGGGAAAAAATGGGGGGGGAAATGGGAAAAAATGGGGGGGAAATGGGAAAAAATGGGATCAGAATGAGGGAAATTGGGAAAAAATGGGGGGGAAATGGGAAAAAATGGGATGAGAAAAGGGGAAAATGGGAAAAAATGGGGAGAAAACGGGAAAAAATGGGATCAGAATGGGATAAAACCTGGATAAAACTGAATTAAACCTGGATAAAACCTGATAAAAAGAGGATAAAACCAAATAAAACCTGGATAAAACTGAATTAAACTGGGATAAAACCTGGATAAAACGGGGATAAAACCAAATAAAATGAGAATAAAAAATGAAATAAAATGAGAATAAGAAGGAAATAAAACCCGGATAAAATGAAAATAAAACCAAATAAAATGAGAATAAAAAGAAAATAAAACCCAAATAAAATGAGAATAAAATCCAGATCAAACCCCCACAAAACCCCCCCTTTAAAATCCACCCCAAAACACAAATGAAAAAAAAGGGATAAAAATTGGGAAAAAAAAGCAGAAAATTCCCCGATAAACCCAATTAATTAATTAATTAATTAATCCCAACAACAAAAAACCCTTGGAAATTTTTCTGCTCTTTTTTTCCCTTCCCTTCCCCCTCCCAAAATTCCCCTCCCCCTTTCCCAAATTCCTGGCTCGTTCGTTCCCGGAATTCCCTCCCGCGGCTCCGGCCGCCCCCGCTCCGGCTGCTCCCGAAATTCGGGATGGGGGATCAGGAATTCCCGGAAAAACAACCCCAAACCCCCCCTTTTCCAAGGGATTTTGGGATTTAAGGGAGGAATTCCCGGAAAAACAACCCCAAACCCCCCCTTTTCCAAGGGATTTTGGGATTTAAGGGAGGAATTCCTGGAAAAACAACCCCAAATCCACCCTTTTCCAAGAGATTTTGGGATTTAAGGGCGGAATTCCCGGAAAAACAACCCCAAAATTCCCCCTTTTCCAAGGGATTTGGGGATTTAAGGGAGGAATTCCTGGGAAAACAACCCCAAACCCCCCCTTTTCCAAGGGATTTTGGGATTTAAGGGCGGAATTCCTGGAAAAACAACCCCAAAATTCCCCCTTTTCCAAGGGATTTTGGGATTTAAGGGGGGAATTCCTGGAAAAACAACCCCAAATCCACCCTTTTCCAAGGGATTTTGGGATTTAAGGGAGGAATTCCTGGGAAAACAACCCCAAACCCCCCCTTTTCCAAGGGATTTTGGGATTTAAGGGGGGAATTCCCAGAAAAACAACCCCAAATCCACCCTTTTCCAGGGGATTTTGGGATTTAAGGGGGGAATTCCTGGAAAAACAACCCCAAATCCCCCCCTTTTCCAAGGGATTTTGGGATTTAAGGGGGGAATTCCTGGAAAAACAACCCCAAATCCCCCCCTTTTCCAAGGGATTTTGGGATTTAAGGGGGGAATTCCTGGAAAAATCAACCCCCAAATTCCCCCTTTTCCACACAGGATTTCAGGAGGAATTCCTGGAAAAAAAACACCCCAAAATCTTTGGGATCAGAGCCCCAAAATTCCAGGGATTGGAACCCCAAAATCTTTGGAATAAGAGCCCAAAATTCCATGGAACTTGAGCCCAAAATTCCAGGGATCAGAACCCCAAAATCTTTGGAATTAGGGCCCAAAATTCCATGGATTGGAACCCCAAAATCCCTGGAATAAGAACCCAAAATTCCAGGGATTGGAACCCCGAAATCTTTGAAATCAGAGCCCTGAAATTCCAGGGATCAGAACCCCAAAATTCCAGGAATTGGAACCCCAAAATCCCTGGAATTGGAGCCCAAAATTCCAGGGATCAGAACCCCAAAATCTTTGGAATAAGAGCCCAAAATTCCATGGATTGGAGCCTCAAAACCCCTGGAATTGGAGCCCAAAATTCCAGGGATCAGAACCCCAAAATTCCAGGAATTGGAGCCCCAAAAATCCCTGGAATTGGAGCCCAAAATTCCAGGAATTGGAGCCTCAAAATCCCTGGAATTGGAGCCCAAAATTCCAGGGATTTGAGCCCCAAAATTCCATGGATTGGAACCCCAGAATCCCTGGAATCGGATCCCAAAATTCCAAGGATCAGAACCCCAAAATCCCTGGAATTGGAGCCCAAAATTCCAAGGATCAGAACCCCAAAACCTTCACAATCAGAGCCCCAAAAAAAGCTGCAAATCCCGGGATTTGGGGCCGTTCCAGGCGGGATTTTTGGGGGGATTTTTTTGGGGGGGAAGATCTGGGACATCCCAGGGTGAGAATTCCCAAAATTCCCGAGTTATTTTCCCTGGAATTGCCTCCCTGACCTTGTGGATGTCGACGAGGTCTCCCTCGTAGATCTCGGCGATGGCCACGTGCTGCTTGGCGGCCACCGTGAACCGGCCCTGCCACGGGGACGGAAAAACCCGGGATAATCCCAGAAAAAAATGGGAAAATCCATCCCAGGGGATGGCTGGGAGGGAGCAGAACCCCCCCCCAAGGTGGAATTTTTGTTGGGAATTCCGTGGGAAGGGCGGGGAGGCCTCACCATGTCCGTGTAGATGTCGACGGCGCGGAGCAGGCACGACACGGCCTCTGGAAAACAGGGAAAAAATGATGGAAAAGTGGGAAAAACAGGGGGAAACACCCTCTGGAAAAGTGGGAAAAGGGGGGGAAACACCCTCTGGAATACTGGGAAGAGGGGGAAAATAGCCTCTGGAAAACAGGGAGGGAAAAATTATGGAAAAGTGGGAAAACGGGAAAAACAGCCCTTGGAATGCAAGAAAGGGAGGGAAGAACAGCCTCTGGAAAACAGGGAGGGAAAAAAGATGGAAAAGTGGGAAAAACAGCCCTTGCAATGCAAGGGAAAGGGGGAAACAGCCTCTGGAAAAGTGGGAGGAGAAACCTCTGGAAAACTGGGAAAAACAGCCCTTGGAATGCAAGGGAAAGGGGGAAACGGCCTCTGGAAAAGTGGGGAAAAAAACCTCTGGAAAACTGGGAGGGAAAAAACCTCTGGAAAAGTGGGAAAAGAGGGAAAGAATACCCTCTGGAAAACTGGGAAGAGGGGGGAAAACAGCCCCTGGAAAACTGGGAGGAGAAACTTCTGGAAAAGTGGGAAAAGGGGGGGGGGAACAGCCCTTGGAATGCAAGGGAAAGGGGGAAAACAGCCCCTGGAAAACTGGGAGAAAAACCTCTGGAAAAGTGGGAAAAACAGTCCTTGGAATGCAAGGAAAAGGGGGAACAAGCCTCTGGAAAACAGGGAGGGAAAAAACCTCTGGAAAAGTGGGAAAGGAGGGAAAGAATAGCCTCTGGAAAACTGGGAAGAGGGGGGAAAACAGCCCCTGGAAAACTGGGAACAGGGGGAAAACACCCTCTGGAATGCAGGGAAAAAGGGGGAAAAAATCACCTGGGAAAAGTGGGAAAAGGGGGGGGGGAAACACCCTCTGGAAAACTGGGAAGAGGGGAAAAAACACCCTCTGGAAAACAAGGAACAATCCTACAGGAATGGGAGAAGATGGAAGGGAAAAAGGAGTGGGAGGAATCCCCAGTCTTTGGGATCAGAGATCGAAAATTCCAGGGGTTGGAGGCCCAGAATTCCAGGGATTGGAACCCCAAAATTCCAGGGATCAGAGCCTCAAAATTCCAGGGATCAGAACCCCAAAACCTTTGGAATGAGGGCCCAAAATTCCAGGGACTGGAACCCCAAAATTCCAAGAACTGGAGCCCCAAAATCTCTGGAATTAGGGCTCAAAACTCCAAGGATTTGAAACCCCAAAATTCCAGGGATTGGAACCCCAAAATCTCTGGAATTAGGGCTCAAAATTCCAAGGATTTGAAACCCCAAAATTCCAGAGATTGGAACCCCCAAAACCCCCGGAATCAGAGCCAAAAATTCCAGGGATTGGAACCCCAAAATTCCAGGGACTGGAGCCCCAAATCTTTGGAATTAGGACCCAAAATTCCAGGGATCAGAACCCCAAAATTCCAGGGACTGAAACCCCAAAATCTTTGGAATTAGGACCCCAAAATTCCAGGAATTGGAACCCCAAAATCTTTGGAATCAGAGCCCAAAATTTCAGGGATTGAAGCTCCAAAATTCCAGAGATTGGAGCCCCAAAATTCCAGGGATTGGAACCCCCAAAACCCCCGGAATCAGAGCCAAAAATTCCAGGGATTGGAACCCCAAAATTCCAGGGATTGGAACCCCAAAATTCCAGGGATTGGAACCCCAAAAACCCTTGGAATTAGGGCTCAAAATTGCAGGAATTGAAGCCCAAAACCCTTTGGAATTAGAGCCCCAAAATTCCAGAAATTGGAACCCCAAAAAACTTTGGAATTAAAGCCCCAAAATTCCAGGAATTGGAGCCCCAAAAACCTTTGGAATTAGAGCTCAAAATTGCAGGAATTGGAACCCCAAAACCCTTTGGAATTAGGGCTCAAAATTCCAGTGATTGGAACCCCAAAATTCCAGGGATTGGAGCCCCAAAATCTTTGGAATTAGGGCTCGAAATTGCAGGAATTGAAGCCCAAAAAACCTTTGGAATTAGGGCTCAAAATTCCAGGTGCTCCGGAGCCGCCTCCGCAGATTCCTCCGGAAGCCAAAACCGCGGGAATTCCACCCAAACTGCGGCTCCACCTGCTCGGAATCCGCGGGAATCCCGGAATTCCGGCTGGCAGCCAAATTCCAAAGGGCTGGGATCCAAATTCCAAAGGGCTGGGATCCAAATTCCAAGGGCTGGGATCCAAATTCCAAAGGGCTGGGATCCAAATTCCAAGGGAAAAGAGGGAAAAGGAGCCCCCTCCAGGCCTGGGAGGGGAAATTCCGGCCGGAATTCCCGGATTTTGGGGGGGTTTTGGGGTGGAATTGTTGGGAATTCCCGAGGGAAGGGAATTTTGGGGGGATTTTGGGGGGGATTTGAGGGAATTTTGGGGGATTTTGAGGGAATTTTGAGGGGATTTGGGGGGGTTTTCAGGGGGATTTTAATGGGATTTTTTGGGATTTGGGGACAATTCCCGACTCCCAGCCCCCTCCCAGGACCTCAAATCCCGGGAATTCCTTTGGGAATGTCGATCCTCCCCTTCCAAATCCACATTTTGGGAAGATTTTGAGTGATTTGAGGTGAATTCCAGGCAACTTTAGGTGAATTGTACGGGATTTTAACGGGATTTTTGTGGGATTTTATGGAATTTCCACCTCCCAGCCCCCTCCCAGGATCCCAAATCCCGGGAATTCCCTTGGGAATGTTTTCCCTACCCTGTGGGTCGCACTTTTTGAAGGCACTGGGGGATTTCAGGTGCATTTTGTGCAATTTTTGTGGGGTTTTGTGCCATTTTAACGGGATTTTTGTGAGATTTTATGGAATTTCCACCTCCCAGCCCCCTCCCAGGACCCCAAATCCCGGGAATTCCCTTGGGAATGTTTTCCCTACCCTGTGGGTCGCACTTTTTGAAGGCGTTGGCGGCGTCCACGAGCCGGGAGGCGGCGTCGGGTTTGCTCTGGAGCTGCTCCTGCAGTCGGGATGCTCGGCAGAAAGCGTTCCCAGCCTCTGGAAAACACGGAAAATCCATCATTCCCGGCCTCTGGAATGCTGACAGGGATCATTCCCAACGTTTCCAGTCTCTGGGATCATTCCCAGCCCCTGGACAACACGGATAATGGATCAATTTTGGCGTTCCCAGCCTCTGGAAAACAGGGATAATGGATTATTCCCGACATTCCCGGCCTCTGGAATGCTCCCAGGGATCATTCCCAACGTTTCCAGCCTCTGGGATCATTCCCAGCCCCTGGACAACACAAATAATGGATCAATTTTGGCGTTCCCAGCCTCTGGAAAACAGGGATAAGCCGTCATTCCCGACATTCCCGGCCTCTGGAATGCTGACAGGGATCATTCTCAACGTTTCTGAGCTCTGGAAAAGGGAAAGGGATCAGCCCTGAGCATTCCCAGCCCCTGGAAAACAGGGATAATGGGTCATTTCTGGAATTCCCAGTCTCTGGAAAGCAGGGATAATGGATTATTCCAGGAATTCCCGGCCTCTGGAATGCTCCCAGGGGTCATTCCCAATGTTTCCAGCCTCTGGAATGCACACAGGGATCATTCCCAACCCCTGGAAAACAAGGATAATGGGTCATTCCTGGAATTCCCAGTCTCTGAAAAACAGGGATAATGGATTAATCCGGGAATTCCCAGATCATTCCCGGTGTTCCCAGGCCCTGGAATGCACACAGGGATCATTCCCAGCCCCTGGAAAACAAGGATAATGAGTCATTCCTGGAATTCCCAGTCTCTGGAAAATAGGGATAATCCATCATTCCAGGAATTCCCAGATCATTCCAGGAATTCCCAGATCATTCCCGGTGTTCCCAGGCCCTGGAATACACACAGGGATCATTCCCAGCCCCTGGGAAACGCAAATAATGGATCATTTTTGGCGTTCCCAGCCTCTGGAAAACAGGGATAATGGATTATTCCAGGAATTCCCGGCCTCTGGAATGCTGACAGGGATCATTCCCAACGTTTCCAGCCTCTGGGATCATTCCCAGCCCCTGGAAAACACAAATAATGGATCATTTTTGGCGTTCCCAGCCTCTGGAAAACATGGAAAATCCGTCATTCCCGACATTCCCGGCCTCTGGAATGCTGACAGGGATCATTCCCAACGTTTCCAGGCCCTGGAAAAGGGAAAGGGATCAGCCCTGAGCATTCCCAGCCCCTGGAAAACATGGATCATGGGTCATTCCTGGAATTCCCAGTCTCTGGAAAATAGGGATAATGGATTATTCCAGGAATTCCCGGCTGACAGGGATCATTCCCAACGTTTCCAGCCTCTGGAATGCACACAGGGATCATTCCCAGCCCCTGGAAAACTCTGGGGCCCAATCCTGGGAATTTTGGGGGCCAATCCTGGGAATTCTGGGCCCATTCCTGAGAGATTTTGGGATCCATTCCTGGAGGATTTGAGGGTCCATTCCCAGGAATTCTGGGCCCGTTCCCAAGTGATTTTGAGGGCCCATTCCTGGGAATTTTGGGGGCCAATCCTGGGAATTCTGGGGCCCATTCCTGGGAATTTTGGGGGCCAATCCTGGGAATTCTGGAGCCCATTCCTGAGAGATTTTAGGGGGCCATTCCTGGGAATTTTGGGGGCCAATCCTGGGAATTCTGGGGCCCATTCCAGGGAGTTTTGGGGCCCATTCCCGAGGGATTTTTGGGATCAGGACCCACCACTCCAGTTCTTGGCCATCTTGAAGAGATTGGCAGCCCGGGTGTAGCACTCACAGGCCTCTTCCAGCCGGGAAGAACCCCTGGAAAAACCGGGAAAAACGGGAATTAGGGACGGCAAAAAGGGGGATTGGGGGTCCAGGGGGGCTCACAGATGGGAAAAACCCCGGGAAAAACGGGAATTAGGGATGGGAAAAGGAGGGATTGGGAGTCCAAGGGGGCTCACAGATGGAAAAAACCCCGGATAGAACAGGAAAAATGGGAATTAGGGATGGAATCCCCCAAAACCCCCAACCAAGGACCCCCCAGATCAAGCCCAGGACCCTCCAAACCCCTCCCAGGAACCCCCAAATAAACCCCAGATCCCCCAAATCCACCCCAGGATCCCCCAAATCTACTCCAGGATCCCCCAAATCCACCCCAAGACCCCCCAAATCAACCCCAGATCCCCCAAACTCCTCCCAGGACCCCCCAAATCCACCCCAGGACCCCCCAAATCAACCCCAGACCACCCAAATCCCCTCAGGGACCCCTCGACTCCCCCTAATTCCCCCCCCTCAGCCTCCCCTCCTCCCCCCAATCCATGACACCCCCTCAGGGACCCCCAAAATCTCCTCAAGGACCCCCCAATTTCCCCCCAAACCCCCCCCAATTCCTCCCCCAAACCCCCCTCAAATCCCCCTCCCCGTTCCGGGACGCACCCGAAGAGCGCCCCGAGGAAAGAGGAGGCGCCGCGGACCTTCCTGTCGGCCTCGCTGAGGAGCCGCTTCGCCTCCTCCTCCTTCTCCTTCTCCTTCTCCCCCTTCCCCTTCTCCGGCCCCGGCGCCGCCATCGACGCCGCCATCTTGGGGAACTCCCCCTCCGTCTCACGTGACCCGCGGGGCGCGCTCCCATTGGTCGAGAGCGCCACGCCAGGGAGCGGCACCCTCAGGGCTCGTCTGCTCTCACCCCCAAAGGAGGAGGCGCCGCCTGGCGGGCGGGAGGACCCCGCTCTGAAGGGGGGGAGAAGGGGGAGAATTTGGGGGGATTTGGGGACATTTTGGGGCATTTTGGGGGATTAATGTGATTTTTAGGATTTTGGGGGATTTTTCGGGGATTTTTCGGGGATTTTTCGGGGATTTTTCGGGGATTTTTCGGGGATTTTTCGGGGATTTTTCGGGGATTTTTCGGGGATTTTTCGGAGTTTTGGGGGGTTTGGGGAGGCGATTTGGGGGATTTTTGGGTAGATTTTTTGGGGGGGATTTTGGGGACATTTTGGGGAGACTTGGGGGTTTTTAGGAATTTTTTTGGGGGGGTTGGAGGAGTTTTGAGGAATTTGGGGGCAATTTCGGGGGAGTTGGAGGGAGTTTCAGGCGGGTGGGCGTGGTTTAGTCCCGTTTGCCCTATTAGTGGGCGTGGCTATGGAAATAACCGACCATGGAGTGTTTTTATGCTAATTTTCAACAAAGGAGGCGTCTTTATGCTAATATCAGATTGGTGGGTGTGATTATGCAAATCACCAAGCAGGAGGGCGTGTTTATGCTAATATATGGTTGATGGGCGTGGTTTAGAGCATATTAACTATTAGCAGGCGTGGTTATGCAAATTACCCTCTAAGTGGGCGTGTTTATGCTAATATTAGATGAGTAGGCGTGGTTTAGACTGCATGTCGTTTTGATGAGGGTGGTTATGCAAATTAACAACAAAGGGGCGTGTTTATTCTAATATCACTGCTTGTGGGCGTGGTCTAACCATATAAGTACTATTGGCGGGCCTCTTTATGCAAATTAAGCGCAAAAGGGGGAGTGTTTATGCTAATATGACCGTAATGGGCGTGGTTTAGACAATACACATCATTAATGGGCGCGGTTATGCAAATCCCTTTGGGGGGCTTTCCTGAGGCGACTTTTTATGGGAGGGGGGGTGTGGATCCCCCCCCTCCCTCAGAGGAGACTTCAACCCTTTTCTCCCCCCCTTTTTTTATTTTATTTCATTTTATTTAGATTTTTTTTTTAGCGTTTTTATTTTCATTTCCGCTCAGGCAGCGCCGCGAACCCCTAAAACGAGAAAAGGGGGCCTCGCCCGAGGAGGGGGGCGTGGCTTTCCCTCCCTCCTTCCTCCAGGCCCCCCCCCCCCCCCCCTCCCGCCCGTGCGGGGGCGCCTGGGAGACCCCGCGCCGGGCGCCGCTCGGGCCCTCACGGTGAGTCCGCCCCGAATCGCCAAAAAAAAAAAAACAAACCCCAAAATAAAACCCCAACCACAACCCCCCCCCCCCCCCCCCCGCTCAAATAAAACCCCAAACAATCAAAAGCCCGATTTGGTTTTCCCCTCCCCTTCTCCCCTCATCCTCAGCCCCCCCCCCCCCCCCCCCCCCCAACCCCTCCGAAAAAAATCGCGGCCCTGTCGCGACAGGGCCTTCCCCTCCTCCTCTTCCTCCCCTCCCCCCCGTCCCTCCCTCCCCCACCCCGAGCCCCTCGCGCCGCGCTCTGAGGGGGGAGGGGAAGGGCCTGGAAATTTGGGGGAGGGGGAGGGGGAGGGGGTCAAAACAACCCCCCCCGGGTTCAAAACAGAGAGAGCCGGGCCTGGAATTTGGGGGGGAGGGGAGAGGGGGGAGGGGGGGAGGGGCCTTCGGCCTCGGCGGGAGCGGCCGCGTCTTCCTCTTCCTTCTCCTCCTCTTCCTCCTTCTCCTCCTCGTCTTCCTCCTCTTCCTCCTTCTCCTCCTCGTCTTCCTCGTCCTGCTTTTCCTCCTCGTCCTCTTCCTCCTCGTCCTCGTCTTCCTCCTCCTTCTCGACCTCTTCCTCCTCCTCCTCCTCCTGCTGCTGCTCTTCCTCCTCATCTTCCTCCTCCTCTTCCTCCTCCTGCTCTTCCTCCTCATCTTCCTCATCTCCCCCTGCTGCTGCTGCTGCTCCTGCTCTTCCTCCTCATCTTCATCCTCTTCTCATCCTTGTCTTCCTCCTCTTCCTCCTCCTGCTCTTCTTCTTCATCTTCCTCATCTTCCCCCTGCTGCTGCTGCTCTTCCTCATCTTCATCCTCCTCCTCCTCTTCCTCCTCGTTCTCCTTTTCCTCTCTTCCTTCCTTCTCCTTCTCCTCCTGCTGCTGCTGCTCTTCTTCCTCATCTTCATCCTCCTCTTCCTCCTCCTGCTCTTCCTCTTCATCTTCATCTCCTCCTGCTGCTGCTGCTGCTGCTGCTCCTCATCTTCATCCTCTTCCTTCTCGTCCTCGTCTTCCTCATCTTCCTCCTCCTGCTCTTCCTCCTGGCCTGGGTTTGGAGCTGCCCCTGGGCTGGGTTTGGGGGTCCTTGCTCCTCTTCCTCCTCCTGCTCTTCCTCCTCATCTTTCTCCTCCTCCTCCTCTTCCTCCTCCTCTTGCTGCTGTTTCTGTCCCTGTCTCTGTGTGTCCCCTCAGGATCTTCCTCTTCCTCCTCCTCCTCTTCCTCCTGGCCTGGGTTTGGAGCAGCCCCTGGGCTGGGTTTGGGGGTCCTTCCTCCTCCTCCTCCTTCTCCTCCTCCTGCTCTTCCTCCTCATCTTCATCCTCCTGTCCCTCCTGGCCTGGGTCTGGAGCAGCCCCTGGGCTTGTTTGGGGGTCCTTCCTCATCTTCCTCCTCCTCCTCCTCTTTCTCATCTTCCTCCTGCTGTTGCTGCTGCTCTTCTTCCTCATCTTCATCCTCTTCTTCTTCATCTTCCTCCTCATCTTCTTCATCTTCCTCCTCCTGCTGCTTCCTCCTCCTCTTCCTCCTCTCCCCCTTCTCCTGTCCCTCCTGGCCTGGGTTTGGAGCTGCCCCTGAGCTCGTTCTGGGGGTCCTTCCTCATCTTCATCTTCCTCCTCCTCCTCCTCCTCATCTTCATCCTCCTGTCCCTCCTGGCCTGGGTCTGGAGCAGCCCCTGGGCTTGTTTGGGGGTCCTTCCTCATCTTCCTCCTCCTCCTGCTGCTGCTGCTGCTCTTCCTCCTCCTCTTCCTCCTCATCTTCTTCCTCCTTTTCCTCCTCCTCCTCTTCCTCCTGGCCTGGGTTTGGAGCTGCCCTTGGGCTCGTTTGGGGGTCCTTCCTCATCTTCCTCCTCCTCCTCCTCCTCCTCCTGCTCTTCCTCCTCATCTTCCTTCTCCTCCTCCTGCTCTTCCTCCTCATCTTCCTCCTCCTCCTCCTCCTGCTCCTCCTGCTCTTCCTCCTCCTCCTCCTCAGGGACTCAGAGTTGCTGGGAGGGGGTCCCTCCTTTTCCTCCTCCTCTTCCTCCTCCTCCTGCTCTTTCTCCTCCTTTTCCTCCTCCTCTTCCTCCTCATTTTCCTCCAATTTTTCCTCCTCAGGGACTCAGCTGGGGGTTTGTGTGTCTGTCCCTCCTCTTCCTCCTCCTTTTCTTCCTCCTCTTCCTCCTCCTCCTGCTCTTCCTCCTTTCCCTTTTCTTCCTCCTCCTCTTCCTCCTCTCCCTCCCCCCTCCCCCCCAGCCGAGTCATTTTTGGGATCCCCCCCCCCGGAATTCCCGGAGCTCAAATCAAACCCGCCCTCGGTCCAAATTTACCCCAAATCCACCCCAAATTTACCCCAAATCCACCCCAAAGTTATCCCAAATTTATGCCAGATTCATCCCAGATTTACCCCAAATTTATCCCAAATTTATGCCAGATTCATCCCAGATTTACCCCAAATCCACCCCAAATTTACCCCAAATCCACCCCAAAGTTATCCCAGATTTACCCCAAAGTTATCCCAAATCCACCCCAAATTTACCCCAAATTCATCCCAGATTTACCCCAGATTTACCCCAAATCCACCCCAAATTTATCCCAGATTTACCCCAAATCCACCCCAAATTTATCCCAAATTCACCCCAAATTTATCCCACATTTACCCCAAATTCACCCCAGATCTACCCCAAATTTATCCCAAATTTATGCCAGATTCATCCCAGATTTACCCCAAATTCACCCCAAATTTACCCCCCCATTTACTCCAAATTGACCCAAGATTTATCCCAAATTCACCCCAAATTTATCCCAAATTTACCCCAAATTCACCCCAAATTTATCCCAAATTGACCCCAAATTTATCCCAAATTCACCCCAAATTCACCCCAAATTTATCCCAAATTGACCCCAAATTTATCCCAAATTCACCCCAAATTTATCCCAAATTTATCCCAGATTTACCCCAAATTCACCCCGGATTTATCCCAGATTTGTCCTGGATTTATCCCGCTTTTATCCCGAATTTACCGCAGTCCTGATTTTATGCTGGATTTACCTCAGCTTTGTTTGGGATTTATTCCAATTTTATCCCAGTTTTATCTGGGATTCATCCCAGATTTATCCCAGTTTTACCCAGGGTATATCCCAATGTTATCCCAGTTTTGTCCCGGATTTATCCCAATTTTATCCCAGTTTTATCCTGGATTTATCCCCAATTCCTCCCAGTTTTATCCCACATTTATCCCAATTTTATCCCAGTTTTATCTGGGATTCATCCCAGTTTTATCCCAGTTTTGTCTCAGATTTATTCCAATTTTATCCCAGTTTTATCCTGGATTTATCCCCCATTCCTCCCAGTTTTGTCCCAGATTTATCCCAATTTTATCCCAGTTTTATCCTGGATTTATCCCCCATTCCTCCCAGTTTTATCCCAGATTTATCCCAATTTTATCCCAGTTTTATCCTGGATTTATCCCCCATTCCTCCCAGTTTTGTCTCAGATTTATCCCAATTTTATCCCAGTTTTGTCCTGGATTTATCCCCCTTTCCTCCCAGTTTTATCCCAGATTTATCCCAATTTTATCCCAGTTTTGTCCTGGATTTATCCCAATTATATCCTGGATTTATCCCCCATTCCTCCCACTTTTATCCCAATTTTACTTGGGATTTATCCCAGTTTTATCCCAGCTTTTCCCACCCCTGGACCCTGGAATTTTGGGAAAATCCAAACCGGGAATCTCTCAGGGAGCCCCAAAAAAATCCGGGATGAGGCTGGAAAAAAAAAAAAACAGGGAAAATCTGGGATTTGGGAGCCTCTCCAGGAATTCCCTTGGAATTCCCACTTTTCCCAGGCCCAAAATCCCCCTGGATGAGCTTTGGATCCGGGTTTGGAATTCCCTGATTTTCCTTCTCAAAACATTCCCAGATTTTTTGAGGGGTTTTCCGGCTCCCAAATTCCCGGAATTCCGCTTGAAATCCTGGGAAAAAAAGGAAAAGGGGGAAGGGCTGAGCCTTGGGAATCCTTGGGAAGGGGAAAAGTGGGAATTTCTCCTGGGAAAAAGGGGTTGGAATGTCGGGAATTCCCAGCGGCGTCCATTTTTTTTTTTTTTTTTTTAAGGATTTTCCCAGAAAAAAAAAAAAAAAAGGGGAAAGAATTCTTGGAATTGTTTGGTTTTCCCATATTTGGGAAATGGGAAAGGGGGGGGAGGGAATTCCAAGGGATTTTGGGGTCAATCCTTGAGAGAATTTGGGATCAATCCCTGAGGGGATTTTAGGCTCAATCCCTCAGGAATTTTGGGATCAATCCCTGAAGGATTTTTGGGATCAATCCCTGAAAAATTTTGGGCTCAATTCCTCAGGATTTTTGGGATCAATCCCTGAGGGAATTTTGGGCTCAATCCCTGAAGGATTTTTGGGATCAATCCCTGAGGGGATTTTAGGCTCAATCCCTGAGGGAATTTTGGGATCAATCCCTGAGGGAATTTTGGGATCAATCCCTGAGGGAATTTTGGGATCAATCCCTGAGGGATTTTGGGATCAATCCCTGAGGGAATTTTGGGATCAATCCCTGAGGGAATTTTGGGATCAATCCCTGAGGGAATTTTGGGATCAATTCCTGGGGGAATTTTGGGATCAATCCCGGAAGGATTTGGGGCTCAATCCCTGAAGGATTTTGGGCTCAATCCCTGAGGGATTTTTAGGATCAGTCCCTGAGGGATTTTTGGGATCAATCCCTGAGGGATTTTTAGGATCAATCCCTGAGGGAATTTTGGGATCAATCCCTGAGAGAATTTTGGGATCAATCCCTGAGGGATTTTTGGGATCAATCCCTGAGGGAATTTTGGGATCCTGAATTTTGGGCTCAATCCCTGAGAAATTTTGGGCTCAATTCCTCAGGAATTTTGGGATCAATCCCAGAAGGATTTTGGGATCAATCCCTGAGGAATTTTAGGACCAACCCCTTTCCCTGCTGGATTTCTCCAGGAATTCCCTCCCCATCCCCTTTTCCCTCATTCCCCTTGGAATTCCCTCCCTGAAAAACCCGGAAAACCCCTCAAATTTCCTCTTTTTCCCCCTTTTCCCGAGCTTTCATCCCGAATTTCCCCCCAATCCCTGAGGGGGCCGGAAAAGGGCCCCAAATCCGGCCGGAATTCCCGGTTTTCCCAGGTTTTTTTCCATGGAAAAATTAACATTTGCTGGGGGTGCTTTGCAGTTGTCATGGATGATGAAGACGGGCGGTGCCTCCTCGATGTCATCTGGTGAGTCCTGGGAATCCTGGCAGGGCAAAATTCCCAAAAAATCCCCTGGGATAACCCGGAAAGGGCAGGGAAAGTCCCAAATCCGGCTGGGAATGACCCAAAATGGGGGGAAAACGGCCCAAAAAGGGGGGGAAATGACCCAAAAAAGGGGGGGAAGTGATCCAAAAAGGGGGAAAATGATCCAAAAAAGGTGGGAATTGTCCTGGAAAAGGTGGGAATTGTCCCTGGAAAAGGTTGGAATTGTCCCTGGAAAAGGTGGGAATTGTCCCTGGAAAGGTGGGAATTGTCCCTGGAAAAGGTGGGAATTGTCCCAGGAAAAGGTGGGAATTGTCCCAGGAAAGGTGGGAATTGTCCTGGAAAAGGTGGGAATTGTCCCAGGAAAAGGTGGGAATTGTCCCTGGAAAAGGTGGGAATTGTCTTGGAAAAGGTGGGAATTGTCCCAGGAAAAGGTGGGAATTGTCCCTGGAAAAGGTGGGAATTGTCCCAGGAAAAGGTGGGAATTGTCCCAGGAAAAGGTGGGAATTGTCCCTGGAAAAGGTGGGAATTGTCCTGGGATTGTAAAAAGGGTCCCAAAATCAGCAGGAAATGTCCCAAAAAGGGCTGGAAAGACCCAAAAAAGAGGAAAAAGGTCCCCAAAAAAACTGGAAATGGCCCAAAAAGGGAAAATGTCCCAGAAAGGATGGGAAATATCCCAAAATAAGCTGGAAATGGCCCAAAAAAGGTGGGAAAAGCCCCAAAAAGGGTCGGAAACTTCCCCAAAAGGGCCAAAAATTTCCCCCAGAATCCCTAAATTTCCCCCCAGAATCCCAAATTTCCCCCCAAAATCCCAAAATTTCCCTCCAGAATCCCAAATTTCCCCCTAGAACCCCCAAATTTCCCCCCAAAATCCCCAAATTTTCCCTCCAGAAACCCCAAATTTCCCCTCAAAACCCCCAAATTTCCCTCCAGAATCCCTAAATTTCCCCCAGAATACAAATTTTCCTCCAGAACCCCCAAATTTTCCCCCCAGAATCCCAAATTTTCCCCAGAATCCCAAATTTCCCTCCAGAACCCCCAAATTTCCCCCCAAAATCCCCGAATTTCTCCCCAGAATCCGAAAATTTCTGCCCAGAATCCCAAATTTCCCCCCAAAATCCCCAAATTTCCCTCCAGAATCTCTAAATTTTCCCCCAAAATCCCAAATTTTCCCTCAGAATTCCCAGATTTCCTTCAGAACTCCTAAATTTACCCCCCAAATCCCCAAATTTCCCCCTAATATCCCCAAATTTCCCCCCCAATATCCCCAAATTTCCTCCCAGAATCCCAAATTTCCCCCAGAATCCCAAATTTTCCCCCCAATATCCCCAAATTTCCCCCCAGAATCCCAAATTTTCCTCCAAAATCCCAAATTTCCTCCCTAAATCCCCAAATTTCTCCCCAAAACCCCCAAATTGCCCTCCAGAATCCCTAAATTTACCCCTAAAATCCCCAAATTGCCCCCCAAAATCCCCAAATTTCCCCCCAAAATCCCCAAATTTCCCCCCAGAACCCCCAAATTTCCCCCCAAAACCCCCAAATTTGGGGCCCATCCCCCTCCCCCCCCCAAATCCCCCAATTCCTCCCCTAATCCTCTTTTCCTGCTTTTTTTTCCCAGCGATCCTCAGGCCCTGAACGATTTTTTACATGGATCCGAAAAGGTGAGACCCCAAAAAAAAACCCCAAATCCCCCCCTTTTGGCTCCACCAAAACCCCCTCCCTGATTTGGGATTTTTTTCCAGCCCATCCCCCCCTTTCTTTCCCTCCAACCCAAATTTTTCCATCCAGCCTGGGTTTGCTTTTTTTTTTTTAGGAATTTTCCTCCTTTTTTTTCCTCATTTTTCTCCCATTTTTTCTCATTTTTTCTCTCATTTTTGTTCCCATTTTTTCTTGTTTTCTCCCATTTTTTGGTCTTTTTTTTTCCCGTTTTTTCTCAGTTCTCTCCCAATTTTCTCTCATTTTTCTCCCATTTTTTCCCCATTATTCTCCCATTTTTTCTCCCATTTTCTCCCCTTTTTTTTTCCATTCTCCTTTTTTTCTCCTATTTTCTCCCCTTTTTCTCCTATTTCTTAATCATTTTCTCCCATTTGTTTTCCCATTTATTCTCCCATTTTTTTTCTATTTTTTCCCATTTTCTCCAGGTTTTTTTCCCCATTTTTCTCCAATTATTTTTCCATTATTTTCCTGTTATTCTCCAATTTTTTCTCCCACTGTTTCCCCATTTTCTCCCACTTTTCCCCATTTTCTCCTATATTTTCTCCCATTATTCTCCCATTTTTTCTCTTTATTTTTCCAATTTTTATTTCCATTTTTTCTCCCATTTTCTCCCATTTCTTTCCTATTATTCTCAGTTTTTCTCCCATTTTTCTTCTATTTTTTCCATTTATTCCCATTTTTTCTCTTATTGTTCTCCAATTATTTCCCCATTATTTCCCCATTTTTTCTCCTTTTTTCTCACACTTTTTCCTCATTTTTCTCTAATTTTTTCCCTTTTATTCCCATTTTTTTCCCATTTTTTTCCCATTTTCTCCAATTATTTTCTCACATTTTTCTCCCATTTTTCCCTTTTTCTCCCATTATTTTCTCCCCTTTTCTCCAGTTATTTTCCCCCATTTTCCCCCATTTTTCCCCATTTTTTTCTCCCATTTTCCCCCATTTTTCCCCATTTTTTTCTCCCATTTTCCCCCATTTTCCCCATTTTTTTTCTCCCATTTTTCCCCATTTTTTTTCCCATTTTCCCCCAATTTTTCCCCGTAAATCTCGGTAAACGCCGTCCGTGTTTCTCCTTCCAGATTGACAGTGAGGATCTCCTGGACAACTCAGGAGATGCTGCCAGTGCCTTTTTTGAAGGTGCTGGGGTAGGTATTCCCACTCTCCTTCCCCCCCTCATCCCAAATTTTTTTTTCCCAAGGATTTCCCGGGAGAAAATCCCAAAACCCCCGAATTTAACACCAAAAATTCAACATTTTTGTGAATTTTCCCCTCTGGGGACTCCAAAAGGACCCAAAACCCCCCCAAACATTTCCAAAAACTTGGGAAAACTCCTGGAAAACTCCGGAAATTCCGATCCTCCGGAGCCCCCCGGAGCGAGGGGGGCCCAAAAATCCGGAATAAACCCGGAATTCCAGCCGGAAAATCCTTTTTTTCCCTCATTTCCCTCCCCCCAAGCATGGCCTGCTGTGCATGCCCAACCAGCATGAACCCCCCCCCCTTCATTCCCTGCATTTTCCCCCCTTTTCCGGGTTTTTCCCTGGAATTTTCGCTCCTTCCAGGTCGGTTGTTTTTTTTTCTTTTCTCCCCAAATTTTCATTTTATCCCTTTTTTTTTTTTTCCTTTTTTTTTGTTTTTTTTGAGCTTGAATTTTGTTTTCTCCTCCCCCTTTTGGGCCAAAAGCCGAAGGGGTTATCCCAAAAATCTTCTTTTCCAGGGATTTTTTTCCCCACCTTGGGATTTTTATTCCCTTCTTTCCCCCCTTTTCCCACCAGATTTTTTTTCTCTTCATTTCCCAAAAAACCCCTCTTGGTCCTCCCGAGGGGGAGATTTTGGAGCGGCAAAACCGCAGGATGGGCCCGGAATTCCCAAAGAATCCGGAATTTTGGATGAGTTTGGTTGGGTTTGCTTCAGTTTTGGTGGAGTTTTGGTGGAGTTTGGTTGACTTCTGGTTCTGTTTGGGTTGACTTTGGTTGAGTTTTAGTTGAGTTTTGGTGGAGTTTTGATGGAGTTTGGTTGAGCTGGTTGATTTTGACTGGGTTGGGTAGGTTTTGGTTGAGTTTGGTTGATTTGTGGTTGAGTTTGATTGGGTTGGTTCAGTTTTGGTTGGGTTGGTTGAGTTTGGGTTGAGTTTGAGTTTTGGTTGAGTTTGAGGTTTGGCTGAGTTTTGGTTGAGTTTGGTTCAGTTTGAGTTTTGGTTCCGTTTGGCTGAGTTTTGGTTCAGTTTGGTTGAGTTTGGTTCAGTTCTGGTTGAGTTTGGTTCAGTTTGAGTTTTGGTTCAGTTTGGTTCAGTTTGGTTGAGTTTGGTTCAGTTTTGGTTGAGTTTTGGTTGAGTTTGGTTGAGTTCTCTTGGTGTTTTATGGAGTCCAGCTTTTTGTGGAATTTTCTTTAAATTTGAGTTTCCATTGACCTTGGCTGAGGTTTGGTTGAGTTTGGTGGAGTTTCTGTCGAGTTTCCATTCCTTTGGTTGAGCTTCTGTTGACTTTAAGTTTGGTGGAGTTTCTGTTTGGTTTCCATCGACTTTGGTCGATTTTCCCGTGAGTTTTGGTGAAGTTCAGTCGAGTTCCACTGGCTTTGCTTGAGTTTGGTTCAGATTCTGTTGACTTTGGTCGAGTTTCCCTTGAGTTTGGTGAAGTTTGGTTGAGTTTCCCTTTCCTTTAATTGCGTTTCTGTTGAGTTTCCGCTGAGTTTCCTTTGGCTTCGGTTCAGTTTCCATTGACTTTGGTCAATATTTCATTGACTTTGCTTGAGTTTGGTGAAGTTTGGTCGAGTCTCCTTGAGTTTTCTTTGAGTTTGAGGAGCTTTTATTTGGGATTTTTCATTGAGTTCTGTTGAGTTTCGTTTATTTTCATTGAGTGGCTTCCACTGAGCTCCACTGGGTTCCATTGAGTTCTGTTGAGTTCAAACGAGTTTCGTTAATTTTCATTGAGCTCCAGTGAGCTCCAGTGAGCTTAATTGACCTCCACTGAGCTTAATTGACTGCCAATGAGCTTAATTGACTTCCACTGAGCTTAATTGACCTCCACTGACCTCCATTGAGGTTGATTGAGCTCAGTTGACTTCCATCGAGCTGCAGTGAGTTCTGTTGAACTCCATGGGGTTCCGTTGAGTTCCTTTGAGCTCCTTTGAGTTCTGTTGAGGTAAATTGATGTCTGTCGAGCTCAGTTGGGTTCCATTGAGCTCCATTGGGTTCCATTGAGCTCCGTTGAGTTCTGTTGAGGTAAATTGATGTCCGTCGAGCTCAGTTGGGTTCCATTGAGCTCTTTTGGGTTCCATTGAGCTCTGTTGGGTTCCATTGAGCTCCATTGGGTTCCATTGAGCTCAGTTGAGTTCTATTGAGGTAAATTGATGTCTGTTGAGCTCTGTTGGGTGTCATCGAGCTTAGTTGGGTTTCATTTGGCTCAGTTGAGTTCCACTGAGCTCAGTTGGGTTCCATTTGGCTCCGTTGGGTTCCATTGAGCTCCGATGGGTTCCATTGAGTTTGGTTGAGCTCCATTGACCTCCCCTGAGCCCTGTTGAGCTCCCCAGATCTCCCTCGAGCCCTGTTGAGCTCCCCAGATCTCCCTCGAGCCCTGTTGAGCTCCCCAGATCTCCCTCAAGCCCTGTTGAGCTCCCTTGACCTCCACTGAGCCTTCTTAAGCTCCATTGACCTCCACCAAGCCCTGTTGAGCTCCCTTGACCTCCACTGAGCCCTCTTGAGCTCCACCAAGCCCTGTTGAGCTCCCTTGAGCTCCACCAAGCCCTGTTGAGCTCCCTTGAGCTCCACCAAGCCCTGTTGAGCTCCCTTGAGCTCCACCAAGCCCCGTTGAGCTCCATTGACCTCCACCAAGCCCTGTTGAGCTCCATTGACCTCCACCAAGCCCTGTTGAGCTCCACCAAGCCCCGTTGAGCTCCATTGACCTCCACCAAGCCCTGTTGAGCTCCACCAAGCCCCGTTGAGCTCCATTGACCTCCACCAAGCCCCGTTGAGCTCCATTGAGCTCCACCAAGCCCTGTTGAGCTCCATTGAGCTCCACCAAGCCCTGTTGAGCTCCATTGACCTCCACCAAGCCCTGTTGAGCTCCACCAAGCCCCGTTGAGCTCCATTGACCTCTCCTGAGCCCCATTGAGCTCCCTTGACCTCCCCTGACCCCCGTTGACCTCTACCAAGCCCCGTTGATCTCCCCAGATCCCCCTCGAGCTCCCTTGACCTCCCTTGAGCCCCATTGAGCTCCATTGAGCCCCACTGAGCTCCATTGAGCCCCGTTGATCTCCACCAAGCCCCGTTGATCTCCCCAGATCTCCCTCAAGCCCCGTAGATCTCCCCAGACCCCCCTCAAGCTCCCTTGACCTCCCCCAATCTCCACCGACCTCCGTGCCACGCCCCCCAAATCCCCACCCTCTCTCTGACCCCTCCCCCTCCCCCCTTTCCCTCCCCCTTTCCGCAGCTCCACGGCCAGGAGGCCGCCGGGAACCCCCTGAGCGCCGAGCCGAGCCAGCCGGCGGCCAGCGTGGACCTGGACTTCCTGGAGGATGACATCCTGGGCTCGCCCTCGGGCGCCGGCGCCGGCGCCGAGCAGCCGTGCGACATCCTGCGGCAGAGCCTGCAGGAGGCCAACATCACCGAGCAGACCCTGGAGGCCGAGGCCGAGCTGGACCTGGGCTCCTTCCAGCTGCCCGCCCTGCAGCCCGTGGTGCAGGCGGCGCCGGCGGCCGACGGGACCGCCCAGCTCTTCCCCGGCGGCGCCGCCGCCGACCTGCTGGGCATCCAACCCCCGGCCGTGCTGGCACACCAGGCCCTGGTGCCGCAGCCGGTGGGCGCCGCCGACGTGGTCAACAAGGCCATCAGCGTGCAGCCCTTCCTGCAGCAGGTGGGGCTGGGCAACGTCACCATCCAGCCCCTGCCCAACCTGCCCGGCCTGCCCAACGGCAGCCCCGGCGGCGCGCTGGGCCTGGGGCCCATCCAGGTGGTGGGCCAGCAGGTGATGGCCATCAACCAGCCGGCGGCGCCGCAGCTGCTGGCCAAGCCGGCGCCGGTGGCGGCCGTGGGGGGCTACATCGCCCAGCCCGAGGCGGCGCTGGCGGCGCCGTCCTCGCAGGGGGGGCCGGGCCTGGTGATCCAGAAGAGCCTCCCGGCCGCCGTGGCCGCCACCACCGCCCTCAACGGCAACTCGGTGTTCGGCGGCGTCTCGCCGGCGCCGGCGCCGCTCACCGTCACCTCGGGGCTGGGCGGCTCGCTGGTGCCGGCGCCCAACGTCATCATCCACCGCACGCCCACGCCCATCCAGCCCAAGCCCGCCGGGCAGGTGCTGCCGCAGAAGCTCTACCAGATCACGCCAAAACCCTTCGCCCCCGCCCCCAACTCCGGCGGCGCCGCCACCGCCACCGCGCTGGCGCTGCCCGGCGAGGCCCCGGCGGCCAAGGCGCCCCAGCAGCAACAACAACAACAACAACAACAACAGCAACCACAACAACCGCAGCAACAGCAGAACTTGACCTTCATGGCCGGCAAAGCCGCGCCCAACGTGGTGCTCTCGGGGTTCCCCCCCAACGTCTTCAAACCCCCGGGGGCTCCCCAGGCGGCGGCGGCGGCGGCGGCGGCAGCGCTGGGCAAGCCCATGAGCGTGCACGTGCTCAACCAGGCCGGCAGCATCGTCATCCCGGCCCAGCACTTCCAGGGCCAGAACCAGTTCCTGCTGCCGGGCCAGCTGGCCCAGCCGCTCTCGGCGCTGCCCGCCGGCGTGGGGGGTCAGATCCTGGCGGCCCCGCACGGCGCCGGCCTGCTGGCCGGCCAGGGCGCGGCCGGGGCGCAGCTGATCGCCAACCAGGCGCTGCCGGCGCAGATCCTCACCAACCAGAACCTGGCGGGCCAGCTCAACCTGGGCCCGGTGCTGACGTCGCCCAACGCCCACGGCACCGCCCACATCCTGTCGGCGGCGCCCATCCAGCTGCAGCCGGGCCAGGTGGGGCAGCCGGCGCTCTTCCAGATGCCGGTGTCGCTGGCGGGGACGCTGCCCAGCCAGAGCCAAACGGCGGCGGCGGCGGCGCCCACGGTGATCCAGGGGGTGACCTTGGCCAACCAGGTGATGCTCAACGCCGGCGACGGGCTGGGCGCCGCCGTCAGCATCCAGGCCGCCCCCAGCGCCGCCCCCCCCGGCGCCAGCCCCAGCCCCGGCGCCGACCCGGCCTCCGTCCTCGCCGTCCAGCCCGCCGCGCCGGCGCCGGCGGCATCGGCGGGGTCGCTGCAGCTCAACGTGCCGGCAGCGCCCGCCGCCGCCTCCCAGCCCAGCCCGGGGCTCGCCGGGAGCCCCGAGAAGATCCTGCTGGGAGCGGCGGCCGCGCCCGGCGCCGTCCTGGGCCAGGAGTCCATGCAGATGTTCCTGCAGCAGGTGAGGGGGATCCGCTGGGGGGGGGGGGTTTGGGGATTGGAGGGGCCGGTGGGGAACGGCGGCATGGGGGGGGCGGGGTGAGGTGGGGGGTGGGGTTGGGGTTGGGGTTGGGGTTGAGTTTGGGGTTAAGGTTGAGTCTGTGGTTGAGGTGGTTGGGGATGTTGGGGTTAAGTTGGGGTTGGGGTTGAGTCTGTGGTTGAGGTGGTTGGGGATGTTGGGGTTAAGTTGGGGTTGGGGTTGAGTCTGTGGTTGAGGTGGTTGGGGATGTTGGGGTTGAGGTTGGGGTTGGGGTTGGGGTGGACGTTGACAACGTTGACATGGCGGTTGAGTTGGGGTTGGGGTTGTTGAGGTTGACGTTGAGCTGAGGTGGAGTTGGGGTTGACTTTGGGGTTGGGGTTGGGGTTGAGTTGGGGTTGGGGTTGAGTTGGGGTTGGGGTTGAGTCTGGTTGAGGTGGTTGGGGTTGAGTTGGGGTTGTTGAGGTTGAGTTGATGTTGACGTCGAGCTGAGGTGGAGTTGTGGTTGAGTCTGCGGTTGAGGGCGTTGTGGTTGAGGTTGGGGTTGTGGTTGAGTTGGGGTTGGGGTTGGGGTTGCCTTTGGGGTTGGGATTGAGTTGGAGTTGACGTTGGGGTCGTGGTTGAGTTGGGGTTGGGGTTTTTGAGGTTGAGTTGGGGTTGACGTTGGCGTTGACACCAAGTTGATGTTGACGCTGAGTTGGCCTTGAGGTGGGGTTGGGTTGAGTTGGGGTTGGGTTGAGTTGACCTTGAGTTGAGGTTAAAGTTGGGTTGAGGTTTGGTTGGGTTGAATTGAGGTTTGGTTGAATTTGGGTTGAGGTTGAGTTGGGATTGGGTTGAGTTGAGGTTAAAGTTGGATTGAGGTTGGTTTGGGTCGAGTTTTGGTTGGGATTGGGTTGAGGTTGAGTTGGGTTGAGGATGAGTTGGGGTTGGTTTGAGTTGACCTTGAGTTGAGGTTAAAGTTGGGTTGAGATTGAGTTGGGTTGAGTTTTGGTTGGGTTGGGTTGAGGTTGGGTTGGGTTGAGTTAAGTTTTGGTTGGGATTGGGTTGAGGTTGGGTTGGGTTGAGTTGACCTTGAGTTGAGATTAAAGTTGGGTTGAAATTGAGTTGGGGTTGAGGTTGAGTTGGGGTTGGGTTGAGGTTGAGTTGAGTTTTGGTTGGGATTGGGTTGAGTTTTGGTTGGGATTGGGCTGAGGTTGAGTTGGGTTGGGTTGAGTTGACCTCGACTTGAGCTTAAAGTTGGGTTGAGGTTGAGTTGAGGTTGGGTTGATGTTGGGATCCATTGGTGGAAAACTGGGATCCAGGAGTGAAAAAAAACCAGGATCCAGGGGTGAAAAAAACTGGGATCCAGCAGTGAAAAAAACTGGGATCCAGGAGTGAAAAAAACTGGGATCCAGCAGTGAAAAAAACTGGGATCCAGGAGTGAAAAAAACTGGGATCCAGGAGTGAAAAAAACTGGGATCCAGGGGCAGAAAACTGGGATCCAGCAGTGAAAAAAACTGGGATCCAGGGGCAGAAAACTGGGATCCAGGAGTGAAAAAAACTGGGATCCAGGGGTGAAAAAAACTGGGATCCAGCAGTGAAAAAAACTGGGATCCAGGAGTGAAAAAAACTGGGATCCAGCAGTGAAAAAAACTGGGATCCAGGGGCAGAAAACTGGGATCCAGGAGTGAAAAAAACTGGGATCCAGGGGCAGAAAACTGGGATCCAGCAGTGAAAAAAACTGGGATCCAGGAGTGAAAAAAACTGGGATCCAGGAGTGAAAAAAACTGGGATCCAGGAGTGAAAAAAAACTGGGATCCAGCAGTGAAAAAAACTGGGATCCAGGAGTGAAAAAAACTGGGATCCAGGGGCAGAAAACTGGGATCCAGGGGGGGCAAAAACCTGGGATCCAGGGGCAGAAAACTGGGATCCAGGAGTGAAAAAAACTGGGATCCAGGGGCAGAAAACTGGGATCCAGGAGTGAAAAAAACTGGGATCCAGCAGTGAAAAAAACTGGGATCCAGCAGTGAAAAAAACTGGGATCCATGAGTGAAAAAAACTGGGATCCAGCAGTGAAAAAAACTGGGATCCAGCAGTGAAAAAAACTGGGATCCAGGGGCAGAAAACTGGGATCCAGGAGTGAAAAAAACTGGGATCCAGCAGTGAAAAAAATTGGGATCCATGAGTGAAAAAAACTGGGATCCAGGAGTGAAAAAAACTGGGATCCAGCAGTGAAAAAAACTGGGATCCAGCAGTGAAAAACCAGGATCCAGCAGTGAAAAAAATTGGGATCCAGCAGTGAAAAAAATTGGGATCCAGGGGCAGAAAACTGGGATCCAGGGGGGGCAAAAACCTGGGATCCAGTGGGGAAACCCAGGATCCAGCAGGCTGGAAAACCGGGATCCACCGGGGAAAACCGGGATCCACCGGAAAACTGGGAGCCGGGAGTGAAAAAACTTGGGATCCAGTGGGGAAAACCAGGATCCAGGGGCGGAAAACCAGAGATCTAGCGGAAAGTTGGGATCCAGCAACGGAAATCCGGGATCTGGCATTGGAAAACCGGGATCCAGGGGCGGAGTTTTCCCACCGGATCCATCCCCAAACTTCCCAGGAATTCAGCAGATTTTGGGAGGGAATTTTCTCATTTCCAAGGGGATTTTTCCAGCCCTTTTCCCCTTCAAAATTCCCATTTTCCAAGTTTTTTTTTTTCCCAGCCCTTCCCCCCCCAAGTCCCATTTTCCAAGGGGGGATTTTCCAGCCCCTCCCCCCCCCCAATTCCCGTTTTCCATCCCGTTTTTCCCGCTGGCTTTGGCTTGGCTAACCCCGGAAGCTGCTGCTGCTTTTCCTGCTTTTTTTCCATCCTCAGCTCCTGCCACGCTCGGATCCCAAAATTCCCGGGATTTCCTTCCCCCTTTCCCCACCCCCACCCCTCCCCAAATCCCTCGGGATCGTCCTCGGGCCATTCCCAGCTCCGGGAATTCCCTGGGAAAACTTCCTGGGAATGGAAGAGGGGGAGGGGTGGAATCCATCCAAAAATTCCTTCCTGGAGCGAGGGAAAAAAAAATTTGGGATTGGGGAATTTTTTTGGGTGGGAAGAGCAGCAAAAAAGGTTTTTTTTTTTCCTGGGGATTCCAGGGATTTTCTTCCCTTGGGAATTCTCAGGGGGAGTTTCCAGGGTTTTCTCTTCTCCTGCTTCCCAAAATCAGGGAAAAAGCGGGATTGGAGGCGGATTTAGGGCGAGTTTTCCCGGGATTTGGGATGGGATTGGGATCCAGAGGCTCCCATGGGATGTTCCACTCCTTTCCCCCTTAGGTTTTTTGTGGGATAATCCACTCCTGGAATTATTTTGTGATCCCCTGGGTGGATTTTGGGTGGTTTTCCTTCCTTTTTACTCCCCAAATCCCCCCAAAAAACGGATTTGGGATGGGATTGGGATGGATTTGGGATGGGATTGGGATCCAGAGGCTTCTTGGGGAGATTCCAACCCTTCCCCCCGTGGGTTTTTCCTGGGATAATCCATTCCTGGATAATAATCCACTCTTGGATTTACTTTGGGAACGCCCAGGTGGATTTTTGGGGTGGTTTCCCTTCCTTTTTCCTCCCCAAACCACCCAAAAAACGGATTTGGGATGGATTTGGGATGGATTTGGGGTGGGATTGGGATCCAGACTCTCCCATGGGATGTTCCACCCCTTTCCCCCTTAGGTTTTTTTGGGATAATTCACTCCTGGAATTATTTTGGGATCCCCTGGGTGGATTTTTGGGGTGGTTTTCCTTCCTTTTTACTCCCCAAATCCCCCCAAAAAAGGGATTTGGGATGGATTTGGGATGGGATTGGGATCCAGAGGCTCCTTGGGGAGATTCCAACCCCTCCCCCGTGGGTTTTCCCGGGATAATCCACTCAGGGAATTATTTTAGGAACCCCCAGGTGGATTTTTGGGGTGGTTTTCTTTCCTTTTTACTCCCCAAATCCCCCCAAAAAAAGGGATTTGGGATGGATTTGGGATGGGATTGGGATCCAGAGGATGTTGGGATGTCCCACCCCCCTCCCCCCGTGGATTTTTCCCGGGATTTGGCTCTTCCCAACCCTTCCCCTCCCCCCCCTTTTCCAGGACTAACCTTCTGCCTCTTTTTTTTTCTTTCCTTTTCTCTTTTTTTTTGTTTTTTTTTTTTGTTTTGTTTCGTTGTTTTTGTTGCAGCCGAAGCTCCCGGGAGACCCCCCGGCCCCTCCCCCCCCTCCATCCCAAATCCCCCCATCCCAAATCCCCAATCCCTCCCAAATCCCCCCATCCCAAATCCCCCCATCCCAAATCCCCCCATCCCAAATCCCCAATCCCTCCCAAATCCCCCCATCCCAAATCCCCCCATCCCAAATCCCAAATCCCTCCCAAATCCCCCCATCCCAAATCCCCCCATCCCAAATCCCTCCATCCCAAATCCCTCCCTCCCAAATCCCCCCATCCCAAATCCCCCCATCCCAAATCCCTCCCTCCCAAATCCCCCCATCCCAAATCCCCCCATCCCAAATCCCAAATCCCTCCCAAATCCCCCCATCCCAAATCCCCCCATCCCAAATCCCCCCATCCCAAATCCCCCCATCCCAAATCCCTTCCCAGCCCCTCCCCCGCCCCCCTTCCCGCCCCCATTCCCGCCCCCCCTCCGAGCCCCCTCCCCCCCCTCCCCCTCCCCCCCCCTCTTCCCGCCCTTCCCCGAACGCCCCTCCCCCTCCCCCACCCCAACCCATCTTCGGGATGGCCCCTCCCCCACCCCCCCCTCATTCCCAACCCCCCCCTCATTCCCAACCCCCCCCGGGGGATTCCCAGCATTCCCAACATCATTCCCAACATCATTCCCAGCATTTCCCTGGGGGGGTGGGGGGAGGGGCCAGAAAAGCCCCGCCCACCCCTCCCCCTGGCCACGCCCTGCCCCTCCCCCCTCCGCTCCTGCCGGCGCCTTTCCCGCCCCCCAATCCCAATCCCAACCCCAATTCCAACCCCATTCCCAATCCCAATCCCAATCCCGGCCCTTCCGCTCCCGCTGCGCCGAAGGCCGGCCTGGAAAGGTTCCAGCAGGTAAATCCCGACCGGAATTCCCGGGAAAACGGGAAGGGAAACGATTTCCCCCCCCACGTGGAGATTTTTCCCAAATTCCCCCCCCCCCCGGATGGGAGATCCCGGGAAATTTTCTCCCTCCCCGGTGGATTTGGGGAATTTTCTCTGGTGGATCCTGGGAAGTTTGTGTGGTGGATCCCAAAAAAATCCTCCTGGTGGATCCCGGGAAATTCCTGTGGTGGATTCCTGAGAAATCCCTCTGATGGATCCCAGGGAATTGGTCTGGTGGATTCCTGGGAAATCCCCCCTGGTGGATCGTGGAAAATCCACCTGATGGATCCCGAGAAATCCCTGTGGTGGATCCCGAGAAATTCCTGTGGTGGATCCCAGGGAAATCCCTCTGGTGGATCCCAGGGAAATCCCTCTGGTGGATCCCAGGGAAATTCCTTTGGTGGATCCCAGGAAATCCATCAGATGGATCCCGAGAAATCCCTCTGATGGATCACAGGGAATTGGTCTGGTGGATTCCTGGGAAATCCCTCCTGGTGGATCGTGGAAAATCCACCTGATGGATCCCAAGAAATCCCTCTGGTGGATCCCGAGAAATTCCTGCTGGTGGATCCCGAGAAATTCCTGTGGTGGATCCCAGGGAAATTCCTTTGGTTGATCCCAGGAAATCCCCCTGGAGGATCCTGGGAAATCCCCCTGGAGGATCCTGGGAAATCCTCCTGGGGGATCCCAGAAAATCCCCCTGGTGGATCCCAGGAAATCCCCCTGGAGGATCCTGGGAAATCCTCCTGGTGGATTCTGGGAATTTGCAGTGGTGGATCCCGGGAAATTTGCGCGATGGATCCTGGGAAAAAAATCCTCCTGGTGGATCCCAAGGAATCCTCCCGGGGAATCCCGGGAAATTTTGTCAGGTGGATCCCCTGAAATTCCTCCGGTGGATCCCGGGAAATTCCCAAAACCCCCCCTTGTGGATCCTGGGAAATTCTTCTGATGGATCCCAAGAAATTGCTCTGGTGGATCCCAGAAAATCCTCTGATGGATCCTGGAAAATTTCTCAGGTGGATCCCAGGAAATTCCTGTGGTGGATCCCCAAAAACACTCCTGGTGGATCCCTGGAATTTGGTCTGATGCATCCTGGGAAATTTGTCTGATGGATCCTGGGAAATTTGACTGATGGATCCTGGGAAATCTTGTCCTGGTGGATCCCAGGAAATTCCTCTGGTGGATCCAGGAAAAATCCGGCTGGCGGATCCGTGGGAATCCTCCTGGTGGATCCTGGGAAATTTCTCTGATGAATCCTGGAAAATCCCCCCCGGTGGATCCCAGGAAATCCCCCTGGATTCGGGATTTATGGAGTGGATCCAGGTGCCAAATCCCTCTGGATTTGGGATTTGGGGGCGTCTCCAGTTGGATTTGGGATTGGGGGGGGATCCTGGTCCTGGATGTGTCAGGATTTGGGATCTTGGGGGTCGTCTCCAGGTAGATTTGGGATTTAGGGAGTTTCTCCAGTTGGATTTGGGATTTTGGGTCGTTTCCAGTTGGATTTGGGATTTTGGGTCGTTTCCAGTTGGATTTGGGATTTTGGAGCTTCTCCAGTTGGATTTGGGATTTATGGAGTTTCACCAGTTGGATTTGGGATTTTAGGGTCGTCTCCAGTTGGATTTGGGATTTTGGGGTTGTCTCCAGTTGGATTTGGGATTTCGGGGTCGTTTCCAGATGGATTTGGGATCTGGGGTCGTGTCCAGTTGGATTTGGGATCAGGGGGCATCTCCAGTTGGATTTGGGATCTCGGGGTGTCTCCAGGTAGATTTAGGATTTAGGGAGTTTCTCCCGTTGGATTTGGGATCAGGGGGCGTGTCCAGTTGGATTTGGGATCAGGGGGCGTGTCCCTGTGAATTTTGGGCTGATTTGTGGGGTTTTTTGTTTTCCAGGTTCCTCCGGGGCTGCTCCTGCAGCCGAAGCCGCCCCCGTCCAGCCCCGCCCCCTTCCCGGCCCCGCCCCCTCCTCAAGCTCCGCCCCCGGGCGGGGCCTCCGTCCTGTTGGCGGCCACGCCCGCCACGCCCACCCACGGAGCCGCCCACGGAGCCGCCCCCGCCACGCCCACCAGCACAGGTGGGGAACTCCCGGGAATTCCCAACATCCCAGAATCCCGGAATTCCGGAGTCACAAAATCCCGGAGTCCTGGAATCCCAAAATCCCAGCGTCCCGGAATCCCAAAATTCTGGAGTCCTGGAACCCCAAAATTCCAAAATCCCAGAGTCCCGGAATCCCAAAATTCCGGAGTCCCAAAATTCCGGAGCCCCAAAATCCCGGAGTCCTGGAATCCCAAAATCCCAGAGTCCTGGAATCCCAAAGTTCCAGAATTCCAAAATCCAAGAGTCCTGGAATCCCAAAATTGAAAAATCCCGGAGTCCTGGAATTCCAGAGTCCCAAAGTCCCAGAGTTCTGAAGGAGCCCAAAATCTGGGAATGCTGGAATCCCAAAATCCCAGGGTCCTGGAATCCCCAAATCCTGGAATCCCAACGTCCCAGAGTCCAAAAGAAGCTCAAAATCCGGGAATTCCATAATCCCAAAATCCCGGAGTCCTGGAATCCCAACGTCCCAGAGGAGCCCAAAATCCAGGAATTCTGCAATCCCAAAATCCCAAATCCTCCCAAATCCCGATTGTCCCAAATTCCCCCAAATCCTCTCAAATCCCCCCCCAAATCCCAACATCCCAGATCCCAAATCTTTCAAATCCTCCCCATCCCAACATCCCAAATCATCCCCAATTCCAACACCCCAAATCCCAACATCCCAAATCCCCAACATCCCAAATCCCGAAATTTTGAATCCCAACATCCCAAATCATCCCAAATCCCAACACCCCAAATCCCAAAACATTCCAAACATCCCAAATCCTCCCCAAATCCCGATGGTCCCAAATTCCCCCAAATCCTCTCAAATCCCCCCCCCCACCAGATCCCAACACCCCAAATCCCAACATCCCAAATCCCAACATCCCAAATCCCCAACATCCCAAATCCCAAAATTCTGAATCCCAACATCCCAAATCATCCCAAATCCCAAAATTCTGGATCCCAACATCCCAAATCCCCAACATCCCAAATCCCAAAATTCTGAATCTCAACATCCCAAATCATCCCAAATCCCAAAATTCTGAATCCCAACACCCCAAATCCCAACACCCCAAATCCCAAATCCTCCCCAAATCCCCCTCCCCTCCCATTCCAATTCCCAAGAATCCCCCTCCCAAAATTCCCAACCAATCCCTCCTTTCCTGGGGGCCGGGAATCTCCGGGATCCTCCGGAATCCTCCGGAATCCTTTGGAACTGACCCTTTTTTCCCTGTTTTTCCCGTTTTTCCCTGGTTTTTTCTCCCCCCAGGAGCCCCCCCGGAGAGCAAATCCTTTCCCGGCGTTCCCGGGGCCGTTCCCGCCGGGAAGGGGGTCCCGACCGCGGCCAAGGCGGGGCCGGCGCCGCCCCCACAGGTGAGGGGGCTTTCCCAAGGGAATTCCCGACCCCATTCCCGACTTTTCCCAGCTTTCCCCTCTTCCTTTCCTGCTTTATTCCCTTTCGGATCCAAAATTCCCCCCTTTGTGTCCCGCTTTTCCCTCTTTATTTCCCATTTTTCCCCACCTCCTTTCCTGATTTTCTGTGTTGATTTCCCATTTTTTTTCTCCCTCATTTCCCACTTTTCCCTCTTTTTTTCCTGTTTTTCATTCCCAAGATTTCCCCCTTTATATCCCACTTTTCCCCTCTTCCTTTCCTGATTTTCCCGTCTCAATTCCCCCCTTTTATTCCCACTTTTCCCTACCCTTTTTTTGGTCTTTATTTCCCACTTTTTTCCCCTTGGATTTCCCACTTTTTTCCCCTTGGATTTCCCACTTTTTTCCCCTTCCCTTTCCCATTTTTTCCCTCTGGATTTCCCATTTTTTCCCCCCTCTTTTTCCCACTTTTTCCCCCTCATTTTCCCATTTTTTCTCTCTGGATTTCCCATTTTTTCCCCCTCAGTTTCCCACTTTTTCCCTTTCAATTTCCCTCTTTTTTTTACCCTTGGATTTCCCACTTTTCCCTTTCCCACTTTTCCCTGTTTTTTTTTTTTTTCCCCTTTTTCCTTTGGATCTCCCCCCTTTTCCTTCATTTTCCTCCCTATTTCCCATTTTTTTCCCTGTTTTCCCCATTTATTCCCAGTTTTCCCCCTCCCCCTGGTTGTTCCCGCCTTTCCCAGCCCTGGGAATTTCCAGGAATTCCAGAACTCATCGCATTTTTCCCGATTTTCCCGTTTTTTTTTGGCAGGCGAAGCCGGGAGGGATCAAAGGAACCCCCCAGACCCCGGGGGGGGGGAAGGGACCCCAAACCCAGCCCGTGGTGAGTCCCCAAATCCCGGGAATTTGGCCCCAAATCCCGGGAATTCAGCCCCAAATCCTGGGAATTCGGCCCCAAATTCTGGGAATTCGGCCCCAAATCCCGGGAATTCACCCCCAAATCCCAGGAATTATTCCCAAATCCTTGGAATTCACACTCAGATCCTGAGAATTGCCCCTAAATCCCGAGAATTGCCCCCAAATTCTGGGAATTCACCCCCAAATCCCGGGAATTCACCCCCAAATCCCAGGAATTGTCCCCAAATCCCGGGAATTTACACTTAAATCCTGAGGATTCTCCCCAAGTCCTGGGAATTTGCCCCCCTCCCCAAATCCCGGGAATTGCCCCCAAATCCCAGGAATTCAGCCCCAAATTCTGGGAGTTCAGCACCAAATCCTGTGAATTCCCCCCCAAATCCTGGGAATTCCCCCCCAAATCCTGGGAATTCCCCCCCAGATCCCGGGAATTCTCCCCCAAATACCCGGACTGATCCCAAATCCCGGGAATTCCTCCCCAAATCCTGGAAATTCCCCCCCAAATCCCGGGAATTCCCCCCAAACACCTGGACTGACCCCAAATCCCGGGAATTCTCCCCCACAGTTGGAGGTTCTGAAGAAGCCGCCGGCGCTGCAGCCCAGCAAGGAGGCCTGGTGAGTGCTGGGAATTCTGGGAATTCCAGCCGGGAATTCTGGGAATTCCGGGAATTCTGGGAATTCTGGGAATGCCAGGGGAATTCCAGACGGGAGGGCGGCCGGAAAATCAGGAATTTTGTCCCCATTGATGGCAGAAATGGGGAATTTTGTCCCAATTCCAGGGGGGTGTGAGGGCCGTAATTTGGGAATTCTGGGGGATTGGGAGCCGTAATTTGGGAATTCCCGTTTTTTTGGGGGGGGGCTGAAATTCAGGAATTCTCTGGGATTGGGGGTCTTTAATTTGGGGATCCCTATTTTTTGGTGTCTGTAATTTGGGAATTCCTATTTTTTGGGGTCAGTAATTTGGGAATTCCCATTTTTTTGGGGGGGTCCATAATTTAGGAATTCCCATTTTTGGGGGGAAGTCGATAATTTATGAATTCCCATTTTTTGGGGTCCATAATTTGGGAATTCCCATTTTTTGGGGGTCCATAATTAAGGAATTCCTTGGGTGTGGAGTCCATAACTTGGGAATTCCCATTTTTGGGGGGGCTGTAATTCGGGAATTCCCAGTTTTTGGGGGTCCATACTTTGGGAATTCCATGGGATGGGTGTGGATAATTCGGGAATTCCCATTTCCTGGTGTGGATAATTCGGGAATTCCGTGTGATTGGTGTGGATAATTTGGGAATTCCATGGGATGGGTGTGTTTAATTTGGGAATTCCCGATTCCCGGTGTGTTTAATTCGGGAATTCCCGATTCCCGGTGTGGATAATTCCGGAATTCCCGTCCTTTCCCAGCCTGCTGGAGCAGCTGCACAAGCACCAGGGCTCGGTGCTGCACCCGGAATTCCGGAGCCGCTTCCGCTCCGTGGGCGACGCCCTCAGGAGGCTCCTCCCCTACCACGTCTACCAAGGGATGCTCCCCCAGCCCTCGGAATGCCGGAGGGGTGAGAGGGAATTCTGGGAAAAAAACGGGAATAACGGGAAAAAAACAGTGGGAATGGGAGCCCTGGGATTGGGGGATAACGGGGTGGGAGGCTTTGGGATTTTGGGATAAGGGATTGACCAAGGGATGCTCCCCCAGCCCTCGGAATGCAGGAGGGGTGAGATGGGAATTCTGGGAAAAAAACGGGAATAACGGGAAAAAAACAGTGGGAATGGGAGCCCTGGGATTGGGGGATAACGGGGTGGGAGGCTTTGGGATTTTGGGATAAGGGATTGACCAAGGGATGCTCCCCCAGCCCTCGGAATGCCAGAGGGGTGAGATGGGAATTCTGGGAAAAAAACGGGAATAACGGGAAAAAAACAGTGGGAATGGGAGCCCTGGGATTGGGGGATGGTGGGATTGGGGGATTTTGGGATAAGGGATCTACCAAGGGATGCTCCCACAGCCCTCGGAATGCCGCAGGGGTGAGAGGGAATTCTGGGAATGACAATGGGAATGATGGGAATAATGGGAATGCTGGGGGAACAACGGGAATGCCGGGAATAACAGCGGGATAGCAGCGGGCGGGGTCGTTATCCCGTTGTCCCCGTTCCTGTGATTATCCCGTGATTATCCCAGGATATCTGTGTTATTATCCAATTATTACCCCATTATTATGCCCTGATAATCCCCTGATTATCCCATTATTATCCCTGTTATTATCCCGTTGTTATCCCTTGATTATCCCGTGATTATCCCATGATTTTCTATGTTATTATCCCGTGATTATCCCAGGATATCTGTGTTATTATCCAATTATTACCCCATTATTATGCCCTGATAATCCCCTGATTATCCCATTATTATCCCTGTTATTATCCCGTTGTTATCCCATGATTATCCCGTGATTATCCCATGATTTTCTATGTTATTATCCCGTGATTATCCCTGTGATTATCCCATGATTATCCCAGGATTATCTGTGTTATTATCCTGTGATTGTCCCCTGATTATCCCACATTTATCCCACATTTATCCCACGATTATCCCACAATTATCCCGTTGTTTTCCCTGCCAGTGGACGAGGAGTTTGCGGCGGGGTCGTTATCCCCTTTCCTGTGATTATCCCGTTATTATCCCATGATTATCCCGATTATCCCGGGGTTGTTATCCCATTTTTATCTCATTGTTATCCTGTGATTATCCCACAATTACGCCATGATTACTCCGTGATTATCCCTGTTATAATCCCATTATTGTCCTATCATTATCCCTATTATTATCCCCTGATTATCCCACATTTATCCCACGATTATCCCACAATTATCCCGTTGTTTTCCCTGCCAGTGGACGAGGAGTTTGCGGCGGGGTCGTTATCCCCTTTCCTGTTATTATCCCGTTATTACCCCTATTGTTATCCCTGTTATTATCCCATTATTATCCCTATTATTACGCCTGTTATTATCCCATTATTATCCAATTATTATCCTGTTATTATCCCATTATTATCCTTATTATTATTCCTATTATTATCCCTGTTATTATCCAGTTATTATCCCATTATTATCCCTGTTTTTATTCCATTATTATGCCATTATTATCCTATTATTATCCCTGTTATTATTCCTGTTATTATCCCTGTTATTCTTCGTATTATTATCCCTGTTATTATCCCATTATTATCCCATTATTATTCCTGTTATTATCCCATTATTACTGCTGTTATTATCCCATTATCATCCCATTATTATCCCATTATTATCCCGTTATTCTCCCGTGATTATCCCGGGGTTGTTATCCCATTTTTATCTCATTGCTATCCCATGATTACCCCGATTATCCCATTATTATCCCCGTTATTATCCCGTTATTATCCCGTTATTATCCCGTTATTATCCCCGTTATTATCCCGTTATTATCCCGTTATTATCCCCGTTATTATCCCGTTATTATCCCGTTATTATCCCCGTTATTATCCCGTTATTATCCCGTTATTATCCCATTATTATCCCATTATTATCCCATTATTTTCCCATGATTATCCCGTTATTATCCTGTTATTATCCCCCAATTATCCCCCGTTTATCCCCTGATTTTCCCGCTGTTTTTGGTGCCAGTGGACGAGGAGTTTGCGGCGGTGTCGGAGCAGCTGCTGCGCCGGACGCGGGCGATGCTCAACAAGTACCGACTGCTGCTCCTCGAGGAGTCCAGGGTGGGTTCCCTGCCCATTCCCAGCATTCCCGACATTCCCAGACCTTCCCAGACATTCCCAAACCTTCCCTTTCCCTTTTTTCCCTTCCCTTTTTTTCCCTTCCCTTTTTTTCCCTTCCCTTTTTTCCCTTCCCTTTTTTCCCTTCCCTTTTTTTCCCTTCCCTTTTTTCCCTTCCCTTTTTTCCCTTCCCTTTCCCTTTTTTTCCCTTCCCTTTTTTTCCCTTTTCTTCCCTTCCCTTTTTTTCCTTTCCCTTTTTTTCCCTTCCCTTTTTTCCCTTCCCTTTTTTCCCTTCCCTTTTCCCTTCCCTTTTCCCTTCCCTTTTTTTCCCTCCCCTTTTTTCCCTTCCCTTTTTTTCCCTTCCCTTCCCTTCCCTTCCCTTCCCTTCCCTTCCCTTCCCTTCCCTTCCCTTCCCTTCCCTTCCCTTCCCTTCCCTTCCCTTCCCTTCCCTTCCCTTCCCTTCCCTTCCCTTCCCTTCCCTTCCCTTCCCTTCCCTTCCCTTCCCTTTTTTTCCCTTCCCTTTTTTTCCCTTCCCTTTTTTTCCCTTCCCTTTTCCCTTCCCATTTTTCCCTTCCCTTTTTTTCCCTTCCCTCCCCATTCCTGCCATTCCCAGCCCGTTCCCGGTGTTAATTGTGGGTGTTAATTAATTCCCGGTGTTAATGGTGGGTGTTAATTAACTGCTGGTGTTAATTAATTGCCGGTGTCGGCAGCGGGTGAGCCCCTCGGCCGAGATGGTGATGATCGACCGGATGTTCATCCAGGAGGAGAAGACGGCGCTGGCCCTCGACCGGCAGCTCGCCCGGGACAAGCCAGGTGGGGAAAAACGGGAAAAATGGGGAAAACACGGGAAAAACGGGATTGGGAATGGTGGGAGGGGTCGGGAGTGGGAATTGGGGAGGTTTTAGGGGGGATTTTCCATGGGATGGGGTGGAATTTGTGAGGTTTGGGGTGGAATTCTTAGGGTTTGGGGTGGGATTCTTGGGGTTTGGGGTGGAATTCTTGGGGTTTGGGATGGAATTCTTGGGGTTTGGGATGGAATTCTTGGGGTTTGGGGTGGAATTCTTGGGGTTTGGGATGGAATTCTTGGGGTTTGGGGTGGAATTCTTGGGGTTTGGGATGGAATTCTTGGGGTTTGGGGTGGGATTCTTGGGGTTTGGGGTGGAATTCTTAGGGTTTGGGATGGAATTCTTAGGGTTTGGGGTGGAATTCTTGGGGTTTGGGGTGGGATTCTTGGGGTTTGGGGTGGAATTCTTGGGGTTTGGGGTGGAATTCTTGGGGTTTGGGGTGGAATTCTTGGGGTTTGGGATGGAATTCTTGGGGTTTGGGATGGAATTCTTGGGGTTTGGGATGGAATTCTTGGGGTTTGGGGTGGAATTCTTGGGGTTTGGGATGGAATTCTTGGGGTTTGGGGTGGAATTCTTGGGGTTTGGGGTGGGATTCTTGGGGTTTGGGGTGGGATTCTTGGGGTTTGGGGTGGAATTCTTGGGGTTTGGGGTGGAATTCTTGGGGTTTGGGGTGGAATTCTTGGGGTTTGGGGTGGAATTCTTGGGGTTTGGGGTGGAATTCTTGGGGTTTGGGGTGGAATTCTTGGGGTTTGGGGTGGAATTCTTGGGGTTTGGGGTGGAATTCTTGGAGTTTGGGGTGGAATTCTTGGGGTTTGGGGTGGAATTCTTGGGGTTTGGGGTGGAATTCTTAGGGTTTGGGATGGAATTCTTGGGGTTTGGGGTGGAATTCTTGGGGTTTGGGGTGGAATTCTTGGGGTTTGGGGTGGAATTCTTGGGGTTTGGGGTGGAATTCTTAGGGTTTGGGATGGAATTCTTGGGGTTTTGGGGTGGAATTCTTGGGGTTTGGGGTGGAATTCTTGGGGTTTGGGGTGGAATTCTTGGGGTTTGGGGTGGGATTCTTGGGGTTTGGGGTGGAATTCTTGGGGTTTGGGGTGGAATTCTTGGGGTTTGGGGTGGAATTCTTGGGGTTTGGGGTGGAATTCTCAGGGATTGGAATGGAATTCCTGGGATTTGGGATGGAATTCCTGGGATTGAGGGGGTTACTGAGGCATAGAGAGGATTTATGAGAGGCCAATTAAAGGTCAATCAAAGGTCAATCGAAGGTCAATGAAGGACCAAAGACCAATCAAAGGTCAATCAAGGGTCAATTGGAGGTCAATCAAATGTCAGTCAAAGGTCAATGAAAGACCAATCAAAGGTCAATTAAAGGTCAATTAAAGGCCAACCCATCAAAGGTCAACCAAATATCAATTGAAGGTCAATCAAAGGCCAATCAAAGGTCAATCAGAGGCCAATCAAAGGTCAATTAGGGGCCAATCAGAGGCAAATCAAAGGTCAATTGATGGCCAATCAAAAGTCAATTAGGGGCCAATCAAAGGTCAATTGATGGTCAATCAAAGGTCAATTGATGGCAAATCAAAGGTCAATCAGAGGCCAATCAAAGGTCAATCAGAGGCCAATCAAAGGTCAATTAGGGGCCAATCAAAGGTCAATCAGAGGCCAGTCAAAGGTCAATCAGGGACCAATCAAAGATCTCTCCAAGCTCCAAATTTGGTTCCTTCACCTTTGGGATTCCAGGGGGACCGGAGGGTGGGAAAAGCGGGAAAAGGGGGGGTGGGGGTGGGAAAGAAAGACAGAGGACCCCATTAATTAATCTTGATGAGCTGATTTAATTAATGGTTAGAAGGAAAGAAGGAAGGACAGGGGACCCCCTTAATTTATCCTATAATTTAATTAATGATGGGAGGGAAAGAAGGAAGGACAGGGGATCCCCTTAATTTACCTCATAATTTAATTAATGATGGGAGGGAAAGAAGGAAGGACAGGAGACCCCCTTAATTTATCCTATAATTTAATTAATGATGGGAGGGAAAGAAGGAAGGATGAGGCACCCCCTTAATTTATCTCATAATTTAATTAACGATGGGAGGGAAAGAAAGAAGGATGAGGCACCCCATTAATTTATCTCATAATTTAATTAATGATGGGAGGGAAAGAAGGAAGGACAGGGGACTCCCTTAATTTATCTCATAATTTAATTAATGATTAGAAAGAGAGAAGAAAGGATGAGGCACCCCCTTAATTTATCTCATAATTTAATTAATGATGGGAGGGAAAGAAGGAAGGATGGGGGACCCCCTTAATTTATCTAATAATTTAATTAATGATAAGAAGGAAAGACGGGGGACCCCCTTAACTTCCTCTAAATTAATTAACTGCGAGAAGGAAACAAGGCAGGATGGGGGGCCCCCTTTAATTCACCTTTGTTTAATTAATGGCATCAATTAACAGCGTCAATTAACGAGCTCCCCTTTCCCTTGCAGACGAATTCGTCATCTCCTCCTCCTCCTCCTCCCGCCCCCACTCCCTTCCCGCCCCTTCCTCTTCCTCTTCCTCCTCCTCTTCCTCTTCCTCCTCCTCCTGCCCCGCCCCCCTCCCCCCCCTCCCCCTCCCCCTCCCCCTCCCCCAAACCCTCAGCCCCTCCCCCCCCTCCGGCCCCTCCCCGCCTGCTGATCAAGAGGGGGGGGGGCTCCCCCTCCGTCACTTGGCTGGGGGACCCCTCCCAGCGGGACCTCCCCCCCAATTCCCGCCGGGATCAGCCCCAGGGGGGCCATTCCCAATCCCAATCCCAATCCCACTCCCAGCCCCGGGGAGGGGGAGGGGACGAGGAGGGGCCGCTGCCGTCGCGCAGCCGCCCCCCGATGAAGACGTACGAGGCGCGGAGCCGCATCGGCCTCAAGCTGAAGATCAAGCAGGAGGCCGGGCTGAGCAAGGTGGTTCACAACACGGCCCTGGATCCCGTGCACGGAGCGCCGGGAATGCCGGGAATGCCGGGGAGGAACGCCGGGACTGTGAATGGGACCCTGGAGAGGAAACAACAACAGCCAACACACAACGCCGGTCCGGGAACGCCCTGCCGGCTCCCCCTGCGCAAAACTTACCGGGAGGAGCCCCCAAATCATCCCCAACCGACCCAGAATCATCCTCAGCAAACCCGAAATCAACCTCAGCAAACCCAGAATCAACCCCAGCAAACCCAAAACCATCCCCAGCAGCTCCAAAATCATCCCCAGCAGCCACAAAACCACCCACAACAACCCCAGAATCATCCGCAACAAACCCAAAATCATCCGCAACAATCCCAAAATCATCCACAACAAACCCAAAACCATCCCCAGCAATCCCAAAATCACCCACAGCAGCCCCAAAATCATCCCCAACCAACCCAAAATCACCCCCAGCCGTCCCAGCAATCGCAGCAACACCCGCTGAGGGATCACCATCATCATCATCACCATCATCACCATCACCACCATCAGCAGCCCCGGAGGCCCCCGGTGATCACCGCGTTAAGGGGGGGGTCACGACCCCCAGAGCAGCCCCCGGCAACCCCCCCAGCACCCCCAGTACCCCCAGTACCCCCCCCAGCACCCACCCCACAGAGACCCCGGAGCGGGAAACCCACGGGGGTGACGACGACGACGACGGCGGTGACGGCGACAACAACGGGGCTGGAGCGGCACCGGCAACACCAACAACACCAACAACACCAACAACAGCACCATCAACACCAACAACATCAACACCATCATCAACAGCATCAACAACATCAACAGCATCAACAACGTCATCAACAACAGCATCAACAACAACATCAACAACATCGACAACACCCGGGGGGCTTCTCCGAGGACGAGGAGGACGAGGAGGACGCAGGAGGAGGAGGAGGAGGAGGAGGAGGAGGGGGGGGGATGATGATGATGATGATGATGAAGGGGGAAGAGGAAGAAGAGGAAGAGGAGGAGGAAGAGGAGGAGGAGGAGGAGGAGGAGGAGCCGCCCCCGTGGGAGCCGCCGGGCCCGGCGCTGTCGTCGTCGCCGCCGTCGCCCAAACGGCGCAAGGAGGAGCGGGAGGAGGAGGAGGAGGAAGAGGAGGATGAGGAGGAAGAGGAAGAGGAGGAAGAGGAGGAGGAAGAGGAAGGGCGGGTGGACAAGGCGAGCTTCTCCAGCAGCGACAGCCCCCGCGACGACGCCCTGAGCGAGCACCTGCAGAGCGCCATCGACAGCATCCTCAACCTGCAGCAGCCCCCCAGGACCCCCCCAAACCCCTGTGCCGGCCCCCACCAGCACCCCCAGCACCCCCAACACCCCCAACAGCACCAACAGCACCAACAACACCAACAACACCCCCACCGCAGGCACCACGAGCCGGCACCGACGGCACAACCGCCCCACAACGGCGGGCTGGGCGCCAGCAGGACGTTGACCAGATGACCGGGGAAGGGACGAGGATGGAAAGAGGGGAGGGGGGGAAATTGGGAATTGGAGACACCCCCCAAAAAAAACCCCAAAAAAACCCCCCCCCTGAAATCGGCAACGGCACCGGTAACACCGACACCGGTAACGGCACCGGCACCGAAACGGCGGCCTGGGGGCCACCAGGACGTTGAGGAGATGAGGAAGGAAGGGATGAGGATGGAAAGGGGGAAAAATTGGGAATTGGAGACCCCTTTTTGACCCCCAAACCCCCCCCAGAATCGGCAATGCCACCGGTAACACCGACACCGGTAACGGCACCGGTAACGGCACCGGTACCGAAACGGGGGCCTGGGAGCCACCGGGACGTTGAGGAGATGAGCAGGGAAGGGATGAGGATGGAAAGGGGGAAAAATTGGGAATTGGAGACCCCTTTTTGACCCCCAAACCCCCCCAGAATCGACAACGCCGCCGGTAATGGCACCGGTAACACCGGCACCGAAACGGCGGCCTGGGAGCCACCGGGACGTTGAGGAGATGAGCAGGGAAGGGATGAGGATGGAGAGGGGAAAAATTGGGAATTGGAGACACCCCCCCAACCCAACAACCCTCTTTGTGACCACCAAAAACCCCCCAAAATCATCGCGGCACCGGTAACGGCACCGGCCCAAAGTGGGGCCTGGGAGCCACCGGGACGTTGAGGAGATGAGCAGGGAAGGGATGAGGATGGAAAGGGGGAAAATCGGGAAAAATGGGAATTGGAGACACCCCCAACCCCCTTTGTGACCCCCCAAAACCCCCCAAAATCGGCGACGGCACCGGCACCAAAAGGGGGTGCCAACGGGACGTTGAGGAGAGGAGGAGGAGGGAAGGGATGAGGATGGAAAAGGGGGGAAAAAATTGGGAAAAATGGGAATTGGAGACACCCCCCAAACCCAACAACCCCCTTTTTGAACCCCCCCCCCCCAAAATTCCTGATGTCCCCCCAAAAAATGGGGATTGGGGATGGAGAGATGGGAATTCCTTGGGAATTGTGGGTGAGGAACCCCCTGGAATGGGATGGAAAGACACAAATTCCTCGGGAATTGGGGCTGAGGAACCCCCTGGAATTGGATTGGGGATGGAGAGATGGGAATTCCTTGGGAATTGAGGGTGAGGAACCCCCCCTGGAATGGGATTGGGATGGAAAAATGGGAATCCTGCAGGAATTGGGGCTGAGGAACCTCCTGGATTGGGATGGGATGGAGAGATGGGAATCCAAAGGAATCCCCTGGAATGGGATTGGGATGGAAAGATGGGAATCCAAAGGAACCCCCTGGAATAGGATTGGGACGGGATGGAGAGGCACAAATTCCTTGGGAATTGGGGCTGAGGAACCCCCTGGGATTGGGATTTTGGGATGGGCCAGACCTGGAATTTTGGGATGGGCCAGACCTGGAATTTTGGGATGGGCCAGACCTGGAATTTTGGGATGGGCCAGGCCTGGATTCCCTGGGGGAATTCCAGGTAAAAAAGAACCCTGGGATCTTGGGATGGGAAGGAGAGCTCGGAATTCCGTAGGAATTGTGGCTGAGGAGGGTTGGGAACATCCCAAAATCCTCGGGATGGGAACGGGGGGGACGATCCCAAATCCCTGGGATTGGGAACAGGCACAAAACCCTCCCCCCTTTCTCATTTTTCCCTCTTTTTTTTCCCATAAAATGGGGTTTTTTTGGGATCTGTGCCAGGTCAAAGGTCATTCCCCTCCCCCTGCATTTTTTTTGGGATCATTCCCAGGATTCTCTTCCCAAATTCCATCCCCAAAAATTCTCCCCCCCACACACACACCCCCTCCCAAAAAAAGGGGCAAAAATTCCAAACTTTCCCATTATTTTTGGAGATTTTTGGGATCTTTTTCTCACCCCAAAAATTCCCATAAAAAAAAAAAAAGGGGGCAGAATCCCGATTTTTTTTTCCATTATTCCCAAAATTCCCACTTTTATTTTTTCCCTGAACTGAATTCCAGAGATATTTTTTTTTTGGTTCGGACCCTCCTTTGAATCCCACCCCGAAAATTCCCATTAAAAAAAAAAAAATAAAGGGGGGGGGAGAAATCCAGGGGAATTTTCCCAGGGAGTTCCACCATTCCAAGTGGGATCTGATCCCGCTTTTCCCTCCTTTTCCCCCCCAAAATCCTCCAAAAATCCCAATTTCTGATGGAAAAAAAAGGGTTTTCCCACCCCCTTTTCCCTCTTTTCCCTGGGTTTTTTTTGGAGGGAATATTCCCATTTTCCAGGGGGGAATTTTGCCATCCCAGCCCCACCCGGGGGGAAGGGGGTGTAAAAATCCAGGAATGAGAATTCCAGGTGGGAATTTTTCCAAGGATTTTTTTCCCCCCCTCATTTCCCAGGGATTTTTCCTGGAAAACAACCCCCAAAATCCCAACAAATCCCCCCCTAAAAAATCCCTTTTTTTTTTTTTCCCCAAAGTTAAGAAAAAAAAAGAGGGAAAAGAAGCAAAGGCGGAGATTTCTTGGCTGGAATTCCCGGCTGGAATTCCCGGCTGGAAAAGCTCCAAGGGCTCCGCCCCAGGGCCGAGTTCCGGCTTTTTTTCCATTTTTTAATTCCATAAAAAGCCCCAAACTGGGGTTGTTTTTCCACGGCTCAGAATTCCCAAGGGATGGATCGGCCCCACCCCCAAAAAAAACCCCAAATCCGCTTTTTTTACCCCCAAAATTCCCCTTTTTTACTCCCCCCCAAAAAAACCAAATTCCACTTTTTAACCCCCCAAAAATCCCCCAAATTCCACTTTTTTAACCCCCCCAAAATATTCCATTTTTTACCCCCCAGAAATCCCCAGAAATTCCCGTTTATTCCTTGATTTTTTCTCCCCTTAATTTTGATCCCAATTATTATTTTATTCCCTTTTTTTATTATTATTCCCTTTTATTTATCCCACTCTTGGGGTCTGTTTTTTAATTATTGATCCCCTTTTTTGGCCTATTTATTTTTATTTCCCTTCATCCCATTTTTATCCCTTTTTTCCCCTCGATCCCATTTTATTTCTTATCCCCTTTTTTATTTATCCCTTTTTTTTATCCCCCTTTATTTTCCTTCCTCCCTTTTTTCACCCCATATTTGTATTTTTCCCCCATATTTTTAATTTTATCCCCATTTTCCCTCTCCATTCCCTTCTTTCTCCCACTCCCATTTCCCACTTATTTATCCCTTTTTTTTTTCCCTTCATTCATCCCATTTATTGTTTTATTTATTCCTAATTTTTTTATATTTATCCCACTTTTTTTGGGCTCCTTTCCCTTCTGATTTTCCCTTTTTCTACCCGATGGATCCATCCCAAAAAAACTCCAAAAATCTCCTTTCCCAGCCCCAAAAATCTCCATTTTTAGCCCCAAAATCTCCTTCCCCCCAAAAAAAACCCTTGGAATTCCCCAAAACTCCCCCAGCTCCAAATCCTCATTTTTTTTGGCTTCCCAAAAATCCCCTTTTTCCCAAAACCAAAACATCCCCAAAGTCTCCTCTTCCCAAAAAAAAAAATCTCCATTTTTAGCCCCCCAAAATCTCCTTTTCCCTCCCCAAAATCTCCATTTTTAGCCCCCCAAAATCTCCTTTTCCATCCCAAAAATCTCCTTTTCCATCCCCAACCCTCCCATTTTTGGGGCTCCAAACTCCCAAATTCCCCCAAATCCCGGGATAAAATCCCTTTTTCCCCCCAGGAATTCCATCCCAAGGGGGGGTTTGGTTTTTTTTTTAGGGGGGCGATTCCACCTTTTTTTCCCCTTTTTTCCCCCCAAAAAAATTTTGGGGGAATTCGCTGCCTGAGGGGGGGGGGGGGGATTTGGGGGTGGGGGAGGGGCTGGGGGGGGGGAGGGGCTTGAATCCCAAATTCCCGCGGGGGGGGAGGGGAGGATTCCCGGATGGAATTTTGTACTGTATTTATTGTCTATACCGAGTTTTTTTAAGGAATTCTGGAACATTTACTATTTCTGGTGTAAATTAAAGAAAAAAAATCACTTTTAATTAATCAATTTATTAATTCATTCATTGTCCCGCCCCTTCCCCCCCCCCTCCCCCTTTGTGCCCCTGATTCCCGATGGGAAAATCTTGGGAATTGGGGGGGGAAGGGGGAGGTTTGGGGTGGGATTTGGGATCCAAATCTGGGATTTGGAGGGGTCTGGGATGGGAAATTTGGGATCTGGATCCGGGATTTGGGATCCAAATTCTGGGATTTGGGGTCAGGGGAGGTAAATTTGGGATCCAAATCCAGGATTTTGGGGCTCCAGGTGGGATTTGGGATCCGGGTCTGGGATTTGGGGGGGTCTGGGATGGGAAATTTGGGATCCGGGTCCGGGATTTGGGGTCAGGGGAGGTAAATTTGGGATCCAAATCCAGGATTTTGGGGCTCCAGGTGGGATTTGGGATCCGGATCCGGGATTTGTGGGTCTGGGATGGGAAATTTGGGATCCGGGGAGGGGTCTGGGGTGGGATTTGGGATCTGGATTTGGGATTTGGGATCCGGGTCTGGGATTTGAGGGGTCTGGGATGGGAAATTTGGGATCCGGGGAGGGGTCTGGGGTGGGATTTGGGATCTGGATTTGGGATCCGGGTCTGGGATTTGGGGGGTCTGGGATGGGAAATTTGGGATTCGGATCCAGGATTTGGGATCCGGGGGGGTCTCCCCCCCCCCCCCCCCCCCTTTTCCCTGTTCCCACCCGATCCCAAATTCCCCCCAAACCTCTTCCCTGTTTCCCTTTTTCCCCCTTTTTTTTTCCTTCCCCCCTCCCCTCTGGAATCCTCTGGAATTCCGGAGGATCCCCGGGATCGTCCCTCGTTTCCCTCCCCTTTTCCCCCCCTTCCCCCCTCGCTCCGCCCTTTTATTCCTATTTTTTATTTTTTTTTTTTTCCTTGTTGCTCTTTTATGGCCCAAATTTCGGCCGCGCTCGCCCCGTTATGCAAATTTATGCTAATTATTCATTTTTAATGCAAATTTACGCCAATTTACGTCGATTTTTTTTTTAATTCCCTCCCCTTTTTCGTTTCTTTTTTTTTTTTTTTTTTTCCCCTCTCTTTTTTTTTTTTTCCACCCCCCTCAAAGTTTGGGAAGCGGCTCCGGGAGTTTTTCGGGAGTAAAAAAAAAGGAGGAAAAAAAAAAAGGAAAAACTCGGAGATAAAAAAAAAAAAGGTCAGGAAAAAAGTCGGGAAAAGCGGGAGCGGCGGGGGGGGGGGGGAGGGGGGGAAAAAAAGGGGATTTTTTCCCTCTGGGAAAAGGGGAAAAAACCCTGGAAAAGGGGGAAAAAAAGAGGGAAAAGGCGGGATTTTTTTAGGAATTGGGAGGAAGAAAAGAGCCCCGAAAATTTGGGAAATAGTCCCGAAAAATTGGATTTTCTGGCTCGGGTTTTTTTTGGGGGGGGAGGAGAGTGAAGAATTCCCGGGATTTGGGTTTTTTGGGGTGTTTTGGTTTTTTTTTCTGGGGGAATCCTTTAAAACGTCATTTTGGGGTTGGATTTGGGGATGGGTGGGACTGAAAAACTTTGTTTTTCTCCTCGTTTTTCCAAGGAAAAAAACCTCCAAAACTTCCCTTTCTGGGCTGGATTTTGTGGGAAAATCCCTCAAAACTTGCGGGATTTCCCTGCTTTTAAAGGAAAAATCCCTAAAACTTCTTTTTTTCCTGATTTTTTTGGCAAAGGAGCCCCCAAACCTCCATTTTTGGGCTGGATTTTCTGGGGCAACTCCCTAATCCTTCCTTTTTTTCCTCATTTCGTGGGAAAACCTCCCTCAAACCTCCCTCCCCTCCTCATTTTTCCCGGGAAACCCCCCTGAAATCCTCATTTTCCTCCTCCTTTTTCCATGGGAAACATCCCTAAAACTTCTTTTTCCCCCTCAGTTTCCTGGGAAAACTCTCATTTTCCACTTGGATTTTTTTTTTTTTTTTTGGAGGGGGGAAATCCCTAAAATTTGGATTTTTTTTTGCTCCATTTTCCACCGATTTCCCCCCTGAAATCCTGATTTTTTCCTTTTTTTTTCCCCCCAGTCCGGTGTTTTTTCAGGATCCAGGTGGGAATTCCGCCCCCCCCTTGAGCCCCTCCCTTTTCCCACTGCTTTTTCCAGCCCCTCCCTGTGGATCCCTCGGGATCATCCTCTCATTTTCAGCCCATTTTCAGTCAATTCTACCCCATTTGCCCCCAATTTCCACCCCATTTTCAGCCCCATTTTCAGCCCATTTCCCTCCCTATTTTCAGCCAATTTTCCACCCATTTTCAGCCCCATTTTCACCCCATTTTCCCCCTATTTCTCCCCCATTTTTAACCCCATTTTCACCCCGTTCTCCCCCCATTTTCCCCTTCATTCTCCCCCTATTTCCACCCCATTTTCCCCCCATTTTCCCCTTCATTCTCCCCTCATTTCTCCCCCATTTCTCCTCCATTTTTCCCCCATTTTTTTCCCCATTTCCACCCCATTTTCCCCTTCATTCTCTCCCTATTTCCAGCCCATTTTCCCCCATTTTCCCCTTCATTCTCCCCCTATTTCCACCCCATTTTTCCCCCATTCTCCCCCCCACTTTCCCCTTCATTCTCCCCTCACTTCTCCCCCATTTCTCCTCCATTTTTCCCCATTTCCACTCCATTTTCCCCTTCATTCTCTCCCTATTTCCACCCCATTTTCCCCCCATTCTCCCCTATTTCCCCCTCATTTTCCCTTTAATTCTCCCCCCATTTTTCCCCCATTCTCCCCCTCATTTTCCCCCCATTCCCCCCCATTCTCCCCCCATTTTCCCCTTCATTCTCCCCTCATTTCCCCCCCATTTCCCCCATTCTCCCCCCATTTCCCCCTCATTCTCCCCCCCTTTTTTCCCCATTTCCCCCCATTTTCCCCCTCATTTTCCCCCTCATTTCTCCTCCATTTCCCCCCCATTTCCCCTTCATTATCCCCCCATTCTCCCCCCATTTCCCCCCCATTCTCCCCCCATTTCCCCCCCATTCTCCCCTCATTCCCCCCCATTTTTAACCCTTTCTCCCCCTTTCCCAGCCCCATTCCCAGGATGTTGTCGTGGCTGCGGCGCCGGGGCCGGGGGGTCCCGGTTGGGCCGGACCCTTTGACGGAGGGGCTGAAGGAGCTCTACAAATCCAAACTGCTGCCCGTGGAGCTCTTTTATCGCTTCCAGCACTTCCAGTCGCCCCCCCTGGACGAGGGGGACTTCGAGGCCAAGCCCCTGGTGCTGGTGCTGGGCCAATATTCCACCGGCAAGACCACCCTGCTGCAGTACCTGCTGGAGGAGCCCATCCCGGGGGCCAGGGTGGGCCCCGAGCCCACCACCCACAGCTTCGTGGCCGTCACGCACGGGGACAGCCCCCAGCTCATCCCCGGCAACGCCCTCGTGGTCGACCCCAAGAAACCCTTCCGGAAGCTCAACCAGTTCGGCAACGGCTTCCTGAACAGGTCAGGGCAGGGGGAATGGTCCCCAAAACCACCCCCAAAATGATTTCAAAACTACCCAAAAACCACCCCAAAAACAGCCCAAAATCCCACTCCAAAACCAGCCCAAAATCACCCCCAAAACTCCTCCAAATCCCACCCCAAAACTACCCAAAACCCACCCCAAAAACAGCCCAAAAACCCCACTCCAAAACCAGCCCAAAATCACCCTTAAAAACACCCCAAAACCACCCCAAAACCATCCAAAAATCACCCCAAAACCGTTCTCTAAACCACCCCAAAACTACCCCCAACCCTCCTCCAAAACCACCCCAAAAACTACCCCAGTAGGCCCTCAAAACCACTCCAAAAACTACCCCAAAACCAACCTGAAATCACCCCCAAAAACACCCCCAAACCCACCCCGAAACCATCCCAAAAACACCCCAAAATCAGCCCAAATTCACCCCCAAAACCACGCCAAAACTACCCCTAAAACGCCTCCAAAATCACCCTAAAAACTACTCCAAAACCACCCCAAAAACAGCCCAAAATCACCCCCAAAACCACCCCCCCAAAATGCCCTCAAATACCAGCCCAAAAACTACCCCTAAAACCAGTCCCAAAACACCCCAAACCCACCCCAAAAACTACCCCAACAGGTCCTCAAAAACCACCCCAAAACCACCCAAAAATCACCCCAAAAACTACTCCAAAACCAGCCCAAACCCAGCTCAAAATCACCCCCAAAACACCTCCAAAACCACCCCAAAAGGCCCTCAAAAACCAGTCCAGAATCACCCCCAAACCACCCCAAAAACAGCCCCAAAATCACCCCCAAAACCAGGGAGGTGACCCCACAACCACCCCCCAAAACCACCCCCAAAACCACCCCAAATCCCCCAAATCCCTCACCCCAAACCCCCTCCAAAACCCCCCCAAAACCACCCCAAATCCCCCAAACCCCTCACCCCAAACCCCCTCCAACCCCCCCCAAAATCCCCCAAATCCCTCACCCCAAACCCCCTCCAAACCCCCCCCCCAAATCCCCCAAATTCCCCCCCAACTTCCCAAATCCCCCCAAAACTCTCTTAACCCCCCCCACCCCAAAACCCCCCAAAAACCTCCCCAAATCCCCCCAAATTTCCCCCTTCCTCCCCTCCCCCCCATGATGAGCCATCCCTTTGGAATTCCGCTCCTCCCGCTGCCAAATCCCGGGAAAAAACAACGGGAATGGGAGGGGGGAAGAGTGGGAGGATCCCTCTCCTTTTAGGGGGGGGTCCCAAAACTTTGGGGTGAATTTTGGGGTGAATTTTGGCCCCCCCAGGTTCGTTTGTGCCCAAATGCCCAACCGGGTCCTGGAGAGCATCACCCTCATCGACACCCCTGGAATCCTGGCGGGGGGCAAGGATGACGTCAGCAGGGGTAAGGGGGGGTCCCAAAAAATCTGGGGGGGGTCCCTAAAAAATTGGGGACCCTAAAAATGGGGGGGGTCCCAAAAAAAACCCGTCCTGGAAAGGAGGGAGCTCAAAATTGGGAACAAAAAAGCAGGAACAGGGGGGAGGGGGGAGGGGATTTGGGGTGAAAGGGGGGCCCAAAAAATCTGGGGGGGGTTCCCAAAAAATTGGGGACCCTAAAAATGGGGGGGTCCCAAAAAAAACCAGGGGGGTCCCTAAAAAAAGGAGGGAGCTCAAAATCGAAAACCCAAAAGCAGGAACAGAGGGGAGGGGGCAGGGAGGGAATTTGGGGTGAAAGGGGGGCCCAAAAATTCAGGGGGACCCCAAAAAACTGGAGGGTGACCCCAAAAAATGGGGGGGGGGGTGAATTTGGGGTGGGAGGGGGGGGTCCCATTCCAGACCTCAAATCCAACCCTAATCCCCTTTTCCTCCCTTTTTTCCACCTTTTTTCCCCATTTCCCCCCCTTTTCCAAGGGGGGGTCCCGAGGGGGGTTATTTCTTTTTTTTTTGGTCCTGGAATTTTGGCAGAATTCCCGGGAATTCTGCAGGGGGGGCCCCTCCCCCCCCCCCCCCCCCGCCCTTCCCCACCCAAAAAAATCCTTGGCCGGGACCCAAAATCAACTCAAACCGCCCCAAAAATGGCCTAACCCCCCCCCCCCCCCTCAAACTTCCCCCCCGGCACACCCTCAAATCCTCCCAAAATCCCCCCAAAATCCTCCCCAAAACACCCCCAAAACACCCCAAAATCCTCCCAAAATCCCTCCCCAAAACACCCCAAAATCCTCCCAAAATCCCCCCCAAATCCTCCCCAAAACACCCCCAAAAACCAGCAAAATCTTCCCAAAATCCCCCCCAAACACCCCAAAATCCCCCCCAAACACCCCAAAATCCCCCCAAAACACCCCAAAATCCCCCCAAAACACCCCAAGATCCTCCCCAAATCACCCCAAAATCCTCCCCAAAATCCCCCCCAAATCCTCCCCAAAACACCCCCAAAACACCCCAAAATCCTCCCAAAATCCCCCCCAAATCCTCCCCAAAACACCCCAAAAGGGGAAGAAAGGGGGGGAAAAAAGGGGGGAAAAGGAAAAAAAAAGGGGGGGAAAAGGGGATTAGGGCTGGATTTGGGGTCAGGAATGGGATCATTTTGGGGTCAGGGCTGGATTTGGGGTCAGGAATGGGATCATTTTGGGGTCAGGGCTGGATTTGGGGTCAGGAATGGGATCATTTTGGGGTCAGGGCTGGATTTGGGGTCAGGAATGGGATCATTTTGGGGTCAGGGCTGGATTTGGGGTCAGGAATGGGATCATTTTGGGGTCAGGGCTGGATTTGGGGTCAGGAATGGGATCATTTTGGGGTCAGGGCTGGATTTGGGGTCAGGAATGGGATCATTTTGGGGTCAGGGCTGGATTTGGGGTCAGGAATGGGATCATTTTGGGGTCAGGGCTGGATTTGGGGTCTGGACTCTCCTAACCCCATTTTTAACCCATTTCCCCCAATTTTTAACCTCTCTTCCCCCATTTTCCCAGTTTTTAACCTGTTTTTCCCCATTTTTAACCCATTTTTCCCCATTTCCCTCCTTTTCCCAGGCTACAATTTCCCAGGAATGCTTCCCTGGTTCACATTTAGGGCTGGATTTGGGATCTGAACTCTCCTAGCTCTGTTTTTAACCTGGTTTTCCCCCCATTTTTAACCTGTTTTCCCCCATTTTTTAAAATTTTTAACCCGTTTTCCCCATTTTTAACCCATTTCCCCCAATTTTTTCCCAGTTTTCTCTCATTTTCCCCCTCTCCCAGGCCATGATTTCCCAGGGAATCTCCTGCTGTTCCACACCCACATCCAGTGTTGGGATCTGGACCTTCCTACCCCCATTTTAACCCATTTTTAATGCATTTTTCCCCATTTTTTCCCTATTTCACCCATTTTAACCCATTTTTTTGCTGTTTTCTCTCATTTTTTCCCTGTTTTAGGCTTTGATTTCCCAGGGTTGCTCCTGCTGTTCCACACCCACAGCCTGGCAGCGGTGCCAGGGTTGGGCCCTGGCTGTTCCTGACCCCATTTTAACCCATTTTAACCCATTTTAACCATTTTTAACCATTTTTTCCCATATTTTCCCCATTTCAGGCTATGATTTCGCTGGTGTGCTGCGCTGGTTTGCAGAACGAGCCTCTCTCATCCTGCTGCTGTTCGATGTTTGCAGCTGGGGTTGGGATCTGGACGTTCCTACTCCCATTTTAACCATTTTTAACCCATTTTCTCTCATTTTTCCCCCATTTTTCTCATTTTTCCCCATTTTAATCATTTTTCCCCCATTTTTAGGTTATGATTTCCCCGGGGTGCTGCGCTGGTTTGCAGAACGAGCCTCTCTCATCCTGCTGCTGTTCGATGCCCGCAGCCTGGCGGCGGTGCCGGGGTTGGGCCCTGGCTGTTCCTGACCCCATTTTAACCCATTTTAACCATTTTTAACCCCATTTTTTTGCTGTTTTCTCTCATTTTCCCATGTTTCAGGCTATGATTTCCCCGGGGTGCTGCGCTGGTTTGCAGAACGAGCCTCTCTCATCCTGCTGCTGTTCGATGCCCGCAGCCTGGCGGCGGTGCCGGGGTTGGGCCCTGGCTGTTCCTGACCCCATTTTAACCCATTTTAACCATTTTTAACCCCATTTTTTTGCTGTTTTCTCTCATTTTCCCATGTTTCAGGCTATGATTTCCCCGGGGTGCTGCGCTGGTTTGCAGAACGAGCCTCTCTCATCCTGCTGCTGTTCGATGCCCGCAGCCTGGCGGCGGTGCCGGGGTTGGGCCCTGGCTGTTCCTGACCCCATTTTAACCCATTTTAACCATTTTTAACCCCATTTTTTTGCTGTTTTCTCTCATTTTCCCATGTTTCAGGCTATGATTTCCCCGGGGTGCTGCGCTGGTTTGCAGAACGAGCCTCTCTCATCCTGCTGCTGTTCGATGCCCGCAGCCTGGCGGCGGTGCCGGGGTTGGGCCCTGGCTGTTCCTGACCCCATTTTAACCCATTTTAACCATTTTTAACCCCATTTTTTTGCTGTTTTCTCTCATTTTCCCATGTTTCAGGTTATGATTTCCCCGGGGTGCTGCGCTGGTTTGCAGAACGAGCCTCTCTCATCCTGCTGCTGTTCGATGCCCGCAGCCTGGCGGCGGTGCCGGGGTTGGGCCCTGGCTGTTCCTGACCCCATTTTAACCCATTTTAACCATTTTTAACCCCATTTTTTTGCTGTTTTCTCTCATTTTCCCATGTTTCAGGCTATGATTTCCCCGGGGTGCTGCGCTGGTTTGCAGAACGAGCCTCTCTCATCCTGCTGCTGTTCGATGCCCGCAGCCTGGCGGCGGTGCCGGCCGAGCTGGCGGCGGCGCTGGGGGCCCTGCGCGGCCACGAGGAGAAGCTGAGGGTGGTTCTGAGCAAGGCGGACGCTCTGGAGGAGCCCCAGAGGCTGCTCCGGGTTTATGGGGCGCTGCTCTGGGCGCTGGGCAGGGCTCTGGGGACCCCCGAGGTGCCCAGGGTGTTCCTGGGGGCGTTCGGGGCTCGCCCCCTGCCCCACCCGGCCATGAGGAGGCTCCTGGAGAGGGAGGAGCGGGAGCTGCTCCGGGAGATCCGGGCCCTGCCCGCACAGGCAGCGCGCAGGAAGGTCAACGAGGTGGTCAAGAGGGCCAGACAAGTCAGGGTGAGGGGGTTATGGGGTCATTGGGGGGTTTGGGGGGGTTATGGGGTCATTTGGGGGTTTGGGAGGGTTATGGGATCATTGGGGGGCTGCCCAGGGGTTGGGGGGCTCCGGGAGATCCGAGCCCTGCCCACACAGGCAGCGCGCAGGAAGGTCAACGAGGTGGTCAAGAGGGCCAGACAAGTCAGGGTGAGGGGGAAATGGGGTCATTGGGGGGTTTTGGGGGGGTTATGGGGTCATTTGGGGGGATTCCTGAGGTTTTTGGGGGTCCTGGGGGGATTCCCGGGGGTTGGGGGTGACCCTGAGATCCAGGAGAGGCCCCAGGAAGGTCAACGAGGTGGTCAAGAGGGCCAGACAAGTCAGGGTGAGGGGGAAATGGGGTCATTGGGGGTTTGGGGGGGATCCTGGGCTCATTTAGGAATTGGGGGGGATCCTGGGATCATTTAGGAATTGGGTGACCCCTGTGCCCCCAGGTCCATGCCCTGGATTTCCCCATGGATTGGGGGGGATCCCCTGGAGTTCCCCATGGATTTGGGGGATCCTGGGCTCATTTAGGAACTGGGGGGGATCCTGGGATCATTTAGGAATTGGGGGGGATCCTGGGCTCATTTAGGAATTGGGGGGGATCCTGGGCTCATTTAGGAACTGGGGGGATCCCCTGGAGTTCCCCATGGATTGGGGGGGATCCTGGGCTCATTTAGGAATTCTTGGGTGACCCCTGTGCCCCCCAGGTCCATGCCCTGCTGCTGTCCCGGCTGCGCCAGGAGGTGCCGACGCTCCTGGGGGGGATCCCCTGGAGTTCCCCATGGATTTGGGGGATCCTGGGCTCATTTAGGAATTCTTGGGTGACCCCTGTGCCCCCCAGGTCCATGCCCTGGATTTCCCCATGGATTGGGGGGGATCCCCTGGAGTTCCCCATGGATTGGGGGGATCCTGGGCTCATTTAGGAATTGGGGGGATCCTGGGCTCATTTAGGAATTCTTGGGTGACCCCTGTGCCCCCCAGGTCCATGCCCTGCTGCTGTCCCGGCTGCGCCAGGAGGTGCCGACGCTCCTGGCCGGGGTCGGCGGGCGCCGGAAGAGGCTGATCCGGAGGCTCCCGGCGCTCCTGGCCCAGATCCAGAGGGAGCAGCAGATCCCGCCCGGAGACCTCCCGGACTGCGCCCGACTCCAGGTGGGGAGGGGGATCTGGGGGGATCTGAGGGGATCTGAGGGGTTTGGGGGGGATTGGGGGGGATCTGGTGGGATCTGGAGGCACAGGCACCCCCACATTTATGGGATCTGCTGGGATCTGGTGGGATCTGAGGGGTTTGGGGGGGATTGGGGGGGATCTGGAGGCACAGGCACGCCCACATTTACGGGATGTGGTGGGATCTGGTGGGATCTGAGGGGTTTGGGGGGGATTGGGGGGGATCTGGAGGCACAGGCACCCCCACATTTACGGGATCTGCTGGGATCTGGAGCCACCCTGACCCCCTGACTTTTGGGATCCAGTGGGATCCAGTGGGATCTGCTGGGATCTGGAGCCCCCTGCCTCCCATATTGCTGGGATCCAGTGGGACCCACTGGAATCTGGAAGCACTCTGACCCCCAGATTGTTGGGATCCAGTGGGATCTGGAGCCACCCTGACCCCCAGATTGTTGGGATCCAGTGGGATCTGCTGGGATCCTGTGTGATATCACCGGATCTGATGGGATCTGGAGCCATCCTGACCCCCAGATTGTTGGGATCCAGTGGGATCTGCTGGGATCCTGTGTGATATCACCGGATCTGATGGGATCTGGAGCCATCCTGACCCCCAGATTGTTGGGATCCAGTGGGATCTGCTGGGATCCTGTGTGATATCACCGGATCTGATGGGATCTGGAGGGACCCTGACCTCCAGACTTTTGGGATCCAGTGAGATCTTCTGAGATCTGCTGTGACCTGCAGTGATCAGCAGTGATCAGCAGTGACTGCTGAGATCTTCTGAGATCTGCAGTGATCTGCCATGATCTGCAGTGACCTGCAGTGATCAGCAGTGACCTGCAGTGATCAGCAGTGACCTGCTGAGATCTGCAGTGACCTGCTGAGATCTGCAGTGACCTGCTGAGATCTGCAGTGACCTGCTGAGATCTGCAGTGACCTGCAGTGACCTGCTGAGATCTGCAGTGACCTGCTGAGATCTGCAGTGACCTGCTGAGATCTGCAGTGACCTGCAGTGACCTGCTGAGATCTGCAGTGACCTGCTGAGATCTGCAGTGACCTGCTGAGATCTGCAGTGACCTGCTGAGATCTGCAGTGACCTGCTGAGATCTGCAGTGACCTGCAGTGATCAGCAGTGATCAGCAGTGACCTGCTGAGATCTGCAGTGACCTGCAGTGACCTGCTGATATCTACAGTGACCTGCTGAGATCTGCAGTGACCTGCAGTGACCTGCAGTGACCTGCAGTGACCTGCAGTGACCTGCTGAGATCTGCAGTGACCTGCCATGATCTGCAGTGACCTGCTGAGATCTGCAGTGACCTGCAGTGACCAGCAGTGATCTGCAGTGACCTGCAGTGATCAGCAGTGATCAGCAGTGATCTGCAGTGACCAGCAGTGATCAGCAGTGACCTGCAGTGATCTGCAGTGATCTGCAGTGATCTGCAGTGACCTGCAGTGATCAGCAGTGACCTGCAGTGATCAGCAGTGATCAGCAGTGATCTGCAGTGACCAGCAGTGATCTGCAGTGATCTGCAGTGACCTGCCATGATCTGCAGTGACCTGCCATGATCTGCAGTGACCTGCAGTGACCAGCAGTGACCTGCAGTGATCTGCAGTGACCTGCAGTGATCAGCAGTGACCTGCAGTGATCAGCAGTGATCAGCAGTGATCTGCAGTGACCTGCAGTGATCAGCAGTGACCTGCAGTGATCAGCAGTGATCAGCAGTGACCTGCAGTGACCTGCAGTGACCTGCAGTGATCTGCAGTGACCTGCTGAGATCTGCAGTGATCTGCAGTGATCAGCAGTGATCAGCAGTGATCAGCAGTGACCTGCAGTGACCTGCTGAGATCTGCAGTGATCAGCAGTGATCAGCAGTGACCTGCAGTGACCAGCAGTGACCTGCAGTGACCAGCAGTGACCTGCAGTGACCTGCTGATATTTACAGTGACCTGCTGATATTTACAGTGACCTGCTGATATTTACAGTGACCTGCTGAGATCTGCAGTGACCTGCTGAGATCTGCAGTGATCAGCAGTGATCTGCAGTGATCAGCAGTGACCCGCAGTGACCTGCAGTGATCTGCAGTGACCTGCTGAGATCTGCAGTGACCTGCAGTGATCAGCAGTGACCCGCAGTGACCTGCAGTGACCTGCAGTGATCAGCAGTGACCTGCAGTGACCTGCAGTGATCAGCAGTGATCAGCAGTGACCTGCAGTGATCAGCAGTGACCTGCAGTGACCTGCAGTGATCAGCAGTGACCTGCAGTGACCTGCTGATATTTACAGTGACCTGCTGATATTTACAGTGACCTGCTGAGATCTGCAGTGATCAGCAGTGACCCGCAGTGACCTGCAGTGATCTGCAGTGACCTGCAGTGATCTGCAGTGACCTGCAGTGACCTGCAGTGACCTGCAGTGATCAGCAGTGACCTGCAGTGACCTGCAGTGATCAGCAGTGACCTGCAGTGATCAGCAGTGACCAGCCACGATCTGCAGCCCCCCAACACTGCCCTGTCCCCCCTTTTTTACCCCCCAGGAGCAGCTGCTGAGCCAGGACCTGTCCCGGCTGCCCCCCCTGAAGCGGCGGCTCCTGGAAGGGCTGGACGAGCTGCTGAGCCGGGACCTGCCCGCCCTGTCCCCCCTCCTGGGGGCACCCCCCGAGGGCCCCCCGGGCGTGCGGGGAGGGGTCCTGGACGGGCAGGAGTTGGGGCCCTTCTCCACCCTCAGCGACAGCGACGACGACGAGGATGACAAAGAGAACGACAACGACGACGATGACGACGACGAGGAGTGGGTGGTGACGAAGGACAAGGCCAAGTACGACGAGATCTTCTACGGGCTGGCCCCCAGCGACGGCAAGCTGAGCGGGCGCCGCGCCAAGGGCTGGATGGTGAGCAGCAACCTGCCCAGCTCCGTGCTGGGCCGCATCTGGCAGCTCAGCGACGTCGACGGCGACGGCATGCTCGACCACGAGGAGTTCGCCCTGGCCGGCCACCTCATCGGGGCCAAGCTCAGGGGAAGGGGCTTGCCCGCCGATCTGCCCCCCAGGCTCGTGCCCCCATCCAAGAGGAGGCCCAAGGGGTGCAAGGAGTGAGCCCAAAATCCAGCTAAAAATCCCCTCAGAATCCCCCAAATCAGGGACCCCTCGCCTGTCCATGAGGAGAGCCAAAGGGTGCAAGGAGTGATGCCAAAATCCAGCTAAAAATCCCCTCAGAATCCCCCAAATCAGGGACCCCTCATCTATCCAAGAGGAGGCCCAAGGGGTACAAGGAGTGATGCCAAAATCCAGCTAAAAATCCCCTCAGAATCCCCCAAATCAGGGACCCCTCATCTATCCAAGAGGAGGCCCAAGGGGTACAAGGAGTGATGCCAAAATCCAGCTAAAAATCCCCTCAGAATCCCCCAAATCAGGGACCCCTCATCTATCCAAGAGGAGGCCCAAGGGGTGCAAGGAGTGAGCCCAAAATCCAGCTAAAAATCCCCTCAGAATCCCCCAAATCAGGGACCCCTCATCTATCCAAGAGGAGGCCCAAGGGGTACAAGGAGTGATGCCAAAATCCAGCTAAAAATCCCCTCAGAATCCCCCAAATCAGGGACCCCTCATCTATCCAAGAGGAGGCCCAAGGGGTACAAGGAGTGATGCCAAAATCCAGCTAAAAATCCCCTCAGAATCCCCCAAATCAGGGACCCCTCATCTATCCAAGAGGAGGCCCAAGGGGTGCAAGGAGTGATGCCAAAATCCAGCTAAAAATCCCCTCAGAATCCCCCAAATCAGGGACCCCTCATCTATCCAAGAGGAGGCCCAAGGGGTGCAAGGAGTGAGCCCAAAATCCAGGCAAAACCCTCCCAAAATCCATCCAGAAAATTGCCCAAATTGGGGACCCCTCGTCTGTCCAAGAGGAGGCCCAAAGGGGTCCAAGGAGTGAGCCCAAAATTAATCTAAAAATCCCTTCAGAATCCCCCTAAATCAGGGATCCACCAGGGACACCCCTAATTCTCCAAGAGGAGGCCCAAGGGGTGCAAGGAGTGAGCCCAAAATCCAGACAAAACCCTCCCAAAATCCATCCAGAAAATTGCCCAAATTGGGGACCCCTCGTCTGTCCAAGAGGAGGCCCAAGGGGTGCAAGGAGTGAGCCCAAAATCCAGACAAAACCCTCCCAAAATCCATCCAGAAAATTGCCCAAATTGGGGACCCCTCATCTATCCAAGAGGAGGCCCAAAGGGGTCCGAGGAGTGACCTCAAAATCCAGACAAAAATCCGTCCAGAAATACCCCCAGAAATCGCCCAAATCAAGGACCCCTCGTCTATCCAAGAGGAGGCACAAAGGGGTCTAAGGAGTGATGCCAAAATCCAGCTAAAAATCCTCTCAGAATCTCCCAAATCAGGGACCCCTCGTCTGTCCAAGAGGAGGCCCAAAGGGGTCCGAGGAGCGACCTCAAAATCCAGACAAAACCCTCCCAAAATCCATCCAGAAAATTGCCCAAATCAGGGACCCCTCATCTATCCAAGAGGAGGGTCAAGGGGTCTAAGAAGTGACCCCAAAATCCAGACAAAAATCCATCCAGAAATCTCCCCAGAAATCGCCCAAATCAAGGACCCCTCGTCTATCCAAGAGGAGGCCCAAGGGGTGCAAGGAGTGAGCCCAAAATCCAGCTAAAAATCCCCTCAGAATCCCCCAAATCAGGGACCCCTCATCTATCCAAGAGGAGGCCCAAAGGCTCCAAGGAGTTACCCCAAAAAATCTCCAAAAAAATTCCTCACATCAGGGACCTCCTGCCTCCCAAAACAAGGGACATCCCCCCCAAAAAAATAAATTAAGGACACACACCCAGGGAGCCCAAAAACCAGGGAACACCCACCTTGCACCCCCCAAAACCAGGCACACCCCTACAGGGACCACCCCAAGAGAACCTCCCCCTCAAACCAAGCACAGAGACCCCCATAGAGACCCCCCAAAATCCAGGGAATTCCCCCCTTTTATCCCCCAGGGATCCCTCTAATAAAGGCAGAGAGTGAGACTGAGGCGGGTGTTGTGATTTTGGGGGGGGTGGAAAAAAGGCACATTTTGGGGGCTTTTAGGGTGCATTTTTGGGGTTTTTAGGGCACATTTTGGGTGGCTTTAGGGCGCGTTTTGGGGGGCCTTAAGGCACATTTTGAGGGTTTTAGGGCACAGCTTCCCAATGCTGGGGATGGGCACTGACCTTCCCAAGATGGCGGCGGGGACGCGACATCTCCTCACCTCCTCAAGAAGGCGGTTCCTTCCTCCACGTGGTGTTTTGAGCGCAGCCGGGGAGGGTTCGGGGCCACTTTTGGGCTTCGGGGATCACTTTAGGGAGGTTTGGGGTCATTTTGGGCGAGTTTGGGGTTAATTCTGGGTGTTTTTGTGGCACCTTTTGACGCCGCCCTCCCCAAGATGGCGGCGCGGCCGCATCGCTCCCTCCTCAAAATGTCGGCCCCCTCTGTGCGTTCCCGCCCTTTTCCGGCCGCGGTGTTCGAGCCCCTCGGGGTGGGGGGAAAGAAGGAATTCGGGGACATCAGCGCAAAAAACAATCCCATTAAAGGCTTTGGGATTATTTTCGGGGGGTTTGGGATCACTCGTGGCGGTTTTACCTCACTTCGGAGCCGCTGTGGTGACCCGATCGGACACCGCCCTCCCCAAAATGGCGGCGCCCTGCGAGTTCCCGCCCTTTTTCCGGCCGGAAGCCGCCTCAGGGCCACTTCCGCCTTCCCCCCTCCCTTTCCCCCTCAGCCCTCACGAAATGGCGGCGGACGATTCGTTCCTCCCCTTCGGTCCCGGCTCCCGCGGGGGCTCCTCCGCCGCCTCCCGCCGCCGCCAACGCGGGCCCCGCAACCGCAAGAAGGGCTGGAAGCGCTGGAGCGGCCCCGAGGCGCGGCTGGGCCGCGAGATCGGCGATTTCCTTGAGGACGTGGGGCTGCAGGAGCGGGCGGCGGGGTGAGGAAGGAGGAGGAGGGGGCCGTGAGGGGTTCTGAGGAGGGTTAAGGGGGGGGTCCCAGAGCGGGTTTAAAGGGGTCGTGGGGAATTTGAGGGGGGGGGGTCTCAGAGGAAAGCTGAGGAGGGTCGTGAAGGGGTTTGGGGGGTCCCAGAAGGGATTTGGGGAGTCCCAGAGGGGGTTTGGGGGGTCCCAGAGGGGGTTTAGGGGGGTCCTGAGGGAGTGTGGGGGGTCCCAGAGGGGTTTGGGGGATCCTGGGTGGGATGAGGGGGGAGTCTCTAATTTTTTTAAGGGGTTCCAAATTTTAGGGGGGGAAGCTCCGGGAAGCTCCTTGAGGTTCAGGGGGTCCCTAATTTTGAGGATGGGGGATCCCTAATTTTGAAAGGAGGGGTCTCTTTTCAGGGGTCTGATTTCAGAGCAGCCCAACGAGGGGCTTTTCTTCCTGGACACTGGAAATGCCCCCAAAAGTGAGTTTATTTTGGGGTTTATTTTTTGGGGGGGGAACCCCCCAAATTTCACTCCCCCACCCTGAGGATTTTGGGGGTCCTCAAATGCTCTGATTCCCTCCAAGGTCGACGCCTCAGGAAGCCCCCAGAGAAGCCCCTTCACGTGGACCTCGTTCTGCAGCCCCTCTCCAAGGTGCCCCCCCCGAAAAAGTGAGTCTAGGGGGGATTTTGGGTTCCAATTCCCCTAAAATAAAGAGTTCAGGGGGGATTTGGAATTTTAAACTCCTCAAAAGAATTTTAAACTCCTCAAAAAGTGAATTTAGGAGTGGTTTTTTGAGGCTCAAGTCTCCCAAAAAAGAGAGTTGTGTGGGGGATTTTGGGTTCAAGTCCCACCCAAAAGTGAGTCTGGGGAGGATTTCGGGCTTCAACCCCCCCAAAAATGAGTCTGGGGTGGGATTTTGGATTGAAATCCCCCAAAAAAGAGAGTTTAGGGGGGGGATTTGGGGGTTCAACCCCCCCCCAGAATGACCTTGGGGGGGATTTTGGGTTGAAATTCCCCAAAAAAGTGAGTTTAGAAGCAATTTTCGGGTCTCAATTTTCCCAAAAAAGCGAGTCTGGATGGGATTTTTGATTCAAATCCCCCCCAAAAAAGAAGAGTTTAGGGGTGGATTTGGGGTTTAAATCCCCCAAAAAATGAACCTGGGTGGGAATTTTGGTTTCCAATCCCCCAAAAACGAGTCTGGGATCAACCTGGGGGCTGATTTTTTGGGGTCCCCCCCCCTTTTTTTCGCAGCATCTGCGCCCACCAGACCCCGAACGGGCGGAAGGAGAAGAAACGCCGGGAATTTTGGGCGAAAAAAGCGGAAAAGGGGATTTTGCCGCGGGGGGAGCGGCGGCTCCGGGCCCGCCTGGCCCGGGGGGCACCCCCAGCCCCCCAAAAACCCCCCGAGCTGGGACGGTCAGACCCCAACAGGGACTTCTACGACATCTGGGGGGAGCAGGGTGAGGTCTGGGGGGCATTTGGGGGATTTTGGGGATTTTTGGGAGGATTGGGGGTGATTTTGGGGGTGATTTTGGGGTGATTTTGGGGGAGGGTTTGGGGGCGATTTGGGTGATTTTGGGGAGGGTTGGGATGATTTTGGAGCATTTTGGTTGGGTAATTTCGGGGGGGGATGGGGGTGATTTTAGAGCAGTTTGGGGGTGATTTGGTGATTTTTGGGGCAGTTTGGGTTGATTTGGGTGATTTTTTGGGGGGGGTTGGGGGCAATTTTGGGGGGGGCAATTTTGGGGAGGGTCGATTTTGGGGCATACCAAGAGTGTATTTTGGAGGGGGGGTGTCCAGGGCAGTTTTTAGGTGGATCAAAGTCAGTTTTTAGGGCTGGGGGTTAATTTTGGGGGCCCAAGGGGCTCTTTGAGGGTTCGGGGGGGGGGTCTCTGGGTTTTTGGGACCCCCAAAAAGGCATTTTTGGGGCCCCCCAGACCCCCTGGAAGGGCAGGACCGTTGGTACCTCCAGCAGACCAAGAAGCTGCCGGTGCAGGTGAGATTTTTTTTTGGGGGATTCCAGGGGGGGTTTTGGGGACCTTCTGACCCCCCCTCAACCCCCTTGGGACCCCCAAAATCCCCCAAATCATCCCTGAGCCCCCCAAAACCCCCCTGGTATCCCCAAAACCCTCTTGGGGCCCCCAAACCCTCTTTGAGCCCCCCCCAAAAAACACCCCTGGAATTGTCCCACCCCCCCTAAAACCCCTCTGAGACCCCCCCCAAATCCCCCCCAAACCCTCTTGGACCCCCCCAGACCCACCCTGGGACCCCCAAACCCCCTCTCTGAGCCCCCCTGGGACCCCCCAATCCCTTTTGGTCCCTCCCAAAACCCTCTTGGGGCCCCCAAACCCTCTTTGAGCCCCCCCCAAAAAACACCCCTGGAATTGTCCCACCCCCCAAAACCCCTCTGAGACCCCCCCCAAACCCCCCAAACCCTCTTGGACCCCCCCAGACCCACCCTGGGACCCCCAAACCCCCTCTCTGAGCCCCCCCTGGGACCCCCCAATCCCTTTTGGACCCCCCAAACCCCCCCTGGAATTGTCCCAACCCCCCCCGGAATTGTCCCACCCCCCCCAAACCCCTCTGAGACCCCCCCCAAATCCCTCCCAAACCCTCTTGGACCCCCCCAGACCCACCCTGGGACCCCCAAACCCCCTCTCTGAGCCCCCCTGGGACCCCCCAATCCCTTTTGGTCCCTCCCAAAACCCTCTTGGGGCCCCCAAACCCTCTTTGAGCCCCCCCAAAAACACCCCTGGAATTGTCCCACCCCCCCCAAACCCCTCTGAGACCCCCCCAAATCCCTCCCAAACCCTCTTGGACCCCCCCAGACCCACCCTGGGACCCCCAAACCCCCTCTCTGAGCCCCCCTGGGACCCCCAATCCCTTTTGGTCCCCCCCAGTCCCTTTTGGTCCCCCTCAAACCCCCTTTAACCCCCCCCAAATCCCCCCCAAACCCCTCTGAGACCCCCCCAAACCCCTCCCCAAAGGGTGGGGGTCTCATTTTGGGGTCTCCCCCTCCCCAATTTCCCCAGAGGCCCCCCCGGCTGCAGACGAAGCCCTCGCCCCTCCCCCCCGTCGAGGTCATCGGCCCGGGGGGCTCCTACAACCCCCCCTTCCAGGAGCACCAGGTCTGGGGGGTCCTGGGGGGGTTCAGAGGGGGTTTGGGGGGGTCCTGGGCATTTTGGGGGGGTCCTGGGGGTTCTTTGGGGGGTCCTGGGGGGGCTCAGAGGGGTTGGGGGGGGTCCTGGGCATTTTGGGGGGTCCTGGGGGGGTTCAGAGGGGCTTTGGGGGGTCCGGGGGGGGTTCAGAGGGGGTTTGGGGGGGCTTTGGGCATTTTAGGGGGGTCCTGGGGGGGCTCAGAGGGGGTTTGGGGGGGGCCCTGGGCATTTTGGGGGGGTCCTGGGCATTTTAGGGGGGGCCTGGGGGGGCTCAGAGGGGGTTTGGGGGGGTCCTGGGCATTTTGGGGGGGGCTCAGAGGGGGTTTGGGGGGGCTTTGGGGGTCCTGGGGGGGCTCAGAGGGGGTTTGGGGGGGTCCTGGGCATTTTGAGGGGGGCTCAGAGGGGGTTTGGGGGGTCTTGGGCATTTTGGGGGGGTCCTGGGGGGGTTCAGAAGGAGTTTGGGGGGGTCCTGGGCATTTTGGGGGTCCTGGGGGGGGGTTCTGAGAGGGTTTAGGGGGGGGTCCTGGGCATTTTGGGGGGGTCCTGGGCATTTTGGGGGGTCCTGGGGGGGCTCAGAGGGGGTTTGGGGGGTCCTGGGCATTTTGGGGGGGTCCTGGGCATTTTGGGGGGTCCTGGGGGGGCTCAGAGGGGGTTTGGGGGGTCCTGGGCATTTTGGGGGGGGTTCAGAGGGGTTTTGGGGGGTCCTGGGGGGGCTCAGAGGGGGTTTGGGGGGTCCTGGGCATTTTGGGGGGGGTTCAGAGGGGTTTTGGGGGGTCCTGGGGGGGCTCAGAGGGGGTTTGGGGGGTCCTGGGCATTTTGGGGGGGGTTCAGAGGGGTTTTGGGGGGTCCTGGGGGGGCTCAGAGGGGGTTTGGGGGGTCCTGGGCATTTTGGGGGGGGTTCAGAGGGGTTTTGGGGGGTCCTGGGGGGGCTCAGAGGGGGTTTGGGGGGTCCTTGGGGTACTTTGAGGGGTTCTGGGGGGGCTTTAGGAGGGCCTGGGGCTGCTTTGGGGGGGTCTTGGGAATTTTTTTGGGGGGCTCAGTTGGGATTTGGGTGTTCCCAGTTGGGATTTGGGTGTTCCCAGTTGGGATTTGGGTGTTCCCAGTTGGGATTTGGGTGTTCCCAGTTGGGATTTGGGTGTTCCCAGTTGGGATTTGGGTGTTCCCAGTTGGGATTTGGGTGTTCCCAGTTGGGATTTGGGGTGATTCCAGGTGGGATTTGGGTGTTCCCAGTTGGGATTTGGGTGTTCCCAGTTGGGATTTGGGTGTTCCCAGTTGGGATTTGGGTGTTCCCAGTTGGGATTTGGGGTGATTCCAGGTGGGATTTGGGTGTTCCCAGTTGGGATTTGGGTGTTCCCAGTTGGGATTTGGGTGTTCCCAGTTGGGATTTGGGGTGATTCCAGGTGGGATTTGGGTGTTCCCAGTTGGGATTTGGGTGTTCCCAGTTGGGATTTGGGTGTTCCCAGTTGGGATTTGGGTGTTCCCAGTTGGGATTTGGGGTGATTCCAGGTGGGATTTGGGTGTTCCCAGTTGGGATTTGGGTGTTCCCAGTTGGGATTTGGGTGTTCCCAGTTGGGATTTGGGTGTTCCCAGTTGGGATTTGGGTGTTCCCAGTTGGGATTTGGGTGTTCCCAGTTGGGATTTGGGGTGATTCCAGGTGGGATTTGGGTGTTCCCAGTTGGGATTTGGGTGTTCCCAGTTGGGATTTGGGTGTTCCCAGTTGGAATTTGGGTGTTCCCAGTTGGAATTTGGGTGATTCCAGGTGGGATTTAGGGATTCCTGGTGGGATTTAGGGATTCCTGGTGGGACTGGGATGTTCCCAGATGGGATTTAGGGATTCCTGCAGGGATTTGGGTGTTCCCAGTTGGGATTGGGACGTTCCCAGTTGGAATTCAAAGCAATTCCCGTCGGGATTTTCTGGGATTGTCCCATTTTTTTCCAGGCCCTGCTCCAGCGGGCGCTGGAGGTGGAGACGAGGAGGAGGAGGGAGGAGGAGAAGGTGGAGAGGAGGCTGAAGGTCCACGAGGAACTCGCCACACAGGTGGGAAAAACCTGGAAAAAACGGGAATTCCGGCGGGAAAACCGGGAATTCCGGTGGGAAAACCGGGAATTCCGAGAAGAAAACCAGGAATTTCGGGAATTCCACAGGAATCGAAGCTGCAGGAGCAGCTGGAGGGGCTCCTGGAGGAGGAGGAGGAAGAGGAGGATGAAGAAGAAGGGAATGGGAAGGAGGAGCCGCCCAAAAAACGGGAACAGCCGGGAAGGAAAACGGAAAAACAACGACGGAAAGAGAAGGAGGAGAAGGAAAAGGTGAGGGGGAAGTGGGAATGGGGTGGGATTGGGATGGGATTGGGAATGGGGGGGAGAGGGGTTGTAGTGGGATCAGGAATGGGAATGGGGGTGGGATTGGAGGAGAGAGGAGTGGGATTGGGAATGTGGAGTGGGAATGAGATTGGGATAAGGATGGGGATTGATCCATGGGGATGGATCCCTTGGGATCAGGATGGGGATTGATCCATGGAGATTGATCCCTTGGGATATTCCCTGGAATTCCCCCAGAGGCAGCTCCGTTTGGGATCCCGTTTGGCCACCCAGAGGCTCCAGGGGCTGTTCTGGGTTTGGGGATGGGGATGGATCCATTGGGATGGATCCGTGGGGATTGATCCCTTGGGATCAGGATGGATCCATGGGGATTTGATCCATGGGGATTTGATCCGATATTCCCCCAGAGGCAGCTCCGTTTGGGATCCCGTTTGGCCACCCAGAGGCTCCAGGGGCTGTTCTGGCTCAGGGATGGGGATGGATCCATTGGGATCAGGATGGGGATGGATCCATGGGGATTTGATCCATGGGGATTTGATCCATGGGGATTTGATCCGATATTCCCCCAGAGGCAGCTCCGTTTGGGATCCCGTTTGGCCACCCAGAGGCTCCAGGGGCTGTTCTGGGTTTGGGGATGGGGATGGATCCATTGGGATCAGGATGGGGATGGATCCATTGGGATTTGATCCATGGGGATTTGATCCAATATTCCCACAGAAGCAGCTCCGTTTGGGATCCCGTTTGGCCACCCAGAGGCTCCAGGGGCTGTTCTGGGTTTGGGGATGGGGATGGGGATGGATCCATTGGGATGGATCCATGGGGATTGATCCCTTGGGATCAGGATTGATCCATAGGGATGGATCCATGGGGATTTGATCCAATATTCCCACAGAAGCAGCTCCGTTTGGGATCCCGTTTGGCCACCCAGAGGCTCCAGGGGCTGTTCTGGGTTTGGGGATGGGGATGGGGATGGATCCATTGGGATGGATCCGTGGGGATTGATCCCTTGGGATCAGGATTGATCCATGGGGATTTGATCCATGGGGATTTGATCCGATATTCCCACAGAAGCAGCTCCGTTTGGGATCCCGTTTGGCCACCCAGAGGCTCCAGGGGCTGTTCTGGGTTTGGGGATGGGGATGGATCCATTGGGATGGATCCGTGGGGATTTGATCCATGGGGATTTGATCCGATATTCCCCCAGAGGCAGCTCCGTTTGGGATCCCGTTTGGCCACCCAGAGGCTCCAGGGGCTGTTCTGGCTCAGGGATGGGGATGGGGATGGATCCATTGGGATCAGGATGGGGATGGATCCATGGGGATTTGATCCATGGGGATTTGATCCATGGGGATTTGATCCGATATTCCCACAGAAGCAGCTCCGTTTGGGATCCCGTTTGGCCACCCAGAGGCTCCAGGGGCTGTTCTGGGTTTGGGGATCAGGATTGATCCATAGGGATGGATCCATGGGGATTTGATCCGATATTCCCCCAGAGGCAGCTCCGTTTGGGATCCCGTTTGGCCACCCAGAGGCTCCAGGGGCTGTTCTGGGTTTGGGGATGGGGATGGGGATGGATCCATTGGGATCAGGATGGGGATGGATCCATGGGGATTTGATCCATGGGGATTTGATCCGATATTCCCACAGAGGCAGCTCCGTTTGGGATCCCGTTTGGCCACCCAGAGGCTCCAGGGGCTGTTCTGGGTTTGGGGATGGGGATGGATCCATTGGGATCAGGATGGGGATGGATCCATGGGGATTTGATCCATGGGGATGGATCCATGGGGATTTGATCCGATATTCCCACAGAAGCAGCTCCGTTTGGGATCCCGTTTGGCCACCCAGAGGCTCCAGGGGCTGTTCTGGGTTTGGGGATGGGGATGGGGATGGATCCATTGGGATCAGGATGGGGATGGATCCATGGGGATTTGATCCATAGGGATGGATCCATGGGGATTTGATCCGATATTCCCACAGAAGCAGCTCCGTTTGGGATCCCGTTTGGCCACCCAGAGGCTCCAGGGGCTTTTCCAGCTGCGCTCCCTGCGGAGGTTCCTGAGGCAGCGCCAGGAGCGGCTCCGGCTCCGCAGGAACCTCCGGGAGCTGCGACGGAAACAGCGGGAACGGGAGCCCAGGAGGCTCGGCAGGACTCGGTAAAGGGGGAAAAAGGGGGAAAAAAGGGGATTTTTGGGAGAGAAGGAGGATTTTGGGGAAAAATAGGGGGGGTTTGGGGGAGAAAAGGGGGATTTTGGGGTGAAAAAAGCCGGTTTTGGGGTGGGAGAAGCCACTTTTGGGGTGAGAAAAGCCAGTTTTCATACAAGAGAAGCCAATTTTGGGGCAAGAAAAATTCAATTTGGGGCCAAAAAAGCCAATTTTGGGGCAAGAAAAATTCAATTTGGGGCCAAAAAAGCCAATTTTGGGGCAAAACCCCCCAACTTTGGGGCTAAAAAAGCCAATTTTGGGGTGTTTTTTGTCCCCCCCAGGTACGAGGACGCCGGGCCGGAGGTGCAGCTGAGCCAGGAGCTCCCCGAGTCCCTGAGGAGCCTGAGGGTGGGTGGGTGTTGTTTTTGGGGTGAAATCCCTCGGTTTTGGGTGCCAGCCCCCCGTGATGAGCCTCATCCTTGCGCTCCCAGAATTCCCAAGGCCGGGAATGTGAAGGATTTTGGGGTCCCGGGGACCCGGCTCGGGGTCGGGACCTCGGGGGCTGAGGGGGCTGGGACCCCCAAATTTGGGGGGGGATGGGGGGGTTCTGGGACCCTGAGAAATTCGGGGATACCCTAAAAAATCTGGGAATGCCCCAAAAATCTGAATTCTCCCCAAAATCGGGATTGTTTCAAGAGGAGGAACATGAGGAGGTTTTGGGGGGTGGGACCCCCAAATTTGGGGGGCCGGGGGGGCTCTGAGACCGTGAGAAATTTGGGGATACCCTAAAAAATCTGGGAATGCTTTAAAAAGTCTGGGAATGCCCCAAAAATCTGGGAATTCTCCCCAAAATTGGGATTGTTTCAAGAGGAGGAACATGAGGAGGTTTTGGGGGGTGGGACCCCCAAATTGGGGGGGCTGGGGGGGCTCTGGGACCCTGAGAAATTCGGGGATACCCTAAAAAATCTGGGAATGATTTAAAAAATCTGGGAATGCTCCAAAAATCTGGGAATGCCCCAAAAATCTTGAAATTCCCCCCGAAATTGGGATTGTTTCAAGAGGAGGAACACAAGGAGGTTTTGGGGGGTGGGACCCCCAAATTGGGGGTGGGGAGGTCTCTGAATTCCTAAAAAAAATTGGGGACACCCCAAAAAACTTGGGAATGCCTTAGAAAATTTGGGAATGCCCCAAAAAACCTGGGAATTCCCCCCAAACTCCCAGCCTGAGGGGCACGTGCTCCGGGATCACTTCAGGGATCCACCCCGAGGGGAGCTCAGAGACCCCAAAATTTGGGGTGGGGAGGTCTCTGAGCCCTTTAAAAATTCGGGGACACCCCAAAAAACTTGGGAATGCCTCCGAAAATTTGGGAATTCTCCCCAAACTCCCAGCCTGAAGGACACGTGCTCCGGGATCGCTTCAAGAGCCTCCAGAGGAGGAACCTGATCGAGCCCCGGGAAAGGGCCAAGTGAGTGACCATAAAAAGGGGCCATTTTTGGGGTTGGGGGGACCCCCAAAATTCCCAGGGACCCCCCCAGGGGTTGTCAGGGGGTGAATTTTGACCCAATTCCCCCGTTTTTTGCCCCAAGGTTCAAGAGGAGGTACCGGGTGAAATACGTGGAAAAAAGGGCATTCCGAGCAGTCACGTGAGTGGGGGGGGTTTGGGGGGGTCACCCCAAAATTGGGGACACCCCTGGACCCCCCCCGGACCCCCCAAATCCCCCCCATTGTTTGTTTTTTAGGGTGTGATTGGAGACCCCCCAATAAAGGACCGGGACGAGCAGCCTTGGGGTTTTTTTTTGGGGGGGGGTTGGGGGGCAGTTGGACCCCCCCCAAAAGGAATTTGGGGGGGTCTGAACCTTTTGGGGAGGGGGCTGGGGGGCAGTTGGACCCCCCCGAGGGCTCAGCAGGTGCCTGTGAATGGTTTTTATTTACAGAGTAATAAATGCACCCCCCAAAAATATTAAATACACCCCCCCAAAATTTAAATGCAACCCCCCCAAAAAACATAAATACATCCCCAAAAAACATAAATGCACCCCCAAAAATTAATATGCCCCTCCAAAATATAAATTCACCCCCCAAAAAACATAAATACAGCCTCCAAAATTATAAATACTCCCCAAAAAACATAAATACGCTCCCCGAAAATATAAATACAAGCCAAAAAAATAAAACAAACCCACCCAAAATACAAATACAACCCCTCAAAAAATATAAATACACCCCACAAAATAAATACCCCCCTCCCCCCAAATCCCCACGGCCCCATTTTGCACCTTTTGAGGGGAGACCCCGAAATTTTGGGGGGGTCCCTGAGATTTGGGGGGAACCCCCGAGATTTTGGGGAGGTAAAAGCACATTTTGGCTCCAAATCTCAGCAGTTTGGGTGAGAGAAAGGAGCATTTTTGGAGGGGAGTTTTTGGCTCCAAAACCCCAAAATTTGGGGGTGAAACCCCAACATTTTTGGAGGTCGTTTTAGTTCCAAACCCCTGAAATTCGGGAGTGAAACCCCAACATTTTTGGGGGTGAACCCCCAACATTTTGGGGATCATTTTGGCTCCAAACCCCCCGAATTTGAGGATGAAACCCCAACATTTTTGGGGGTGAACCCCCAACATTTTGGGGATCATTTTGGCTCCAAACCCCCCGAATTTTAAGGGTGAAACCCCAACATTTTAGGGGGTGAAAACCTGGTCATTTTGGCTCCAAATCCCAAATTTTGGGGGTGAAACCCCAACATTTTTTGGGGTCATTCTGGCTGTAAACACCCAAGATTTGGGGGTGAAACCCCAACATTTTTTGGGGTCATTCTGGCTGTAAACACCCAAGATTTTTGGGGGTGAAACCCCAACATTTTTGGGGCCTGTCGATGTCCCCCAGTCCAGGCCCCTCCATCCGTCACCCGAGGGCCGACTCGCAGGGCTGGGTCCTGCCCGTGCCGGGCTCGGTGGCCGTGCCGGGCTCGGTGGCCGTGCCGGGCTCGGTGGCCGTGCCGGGCTCGGTGGCCGTGCCGGTTGTGCCGACGGTTCCAGTTTACACCGGGCCTGTCCCTCACACGAAGGGCCAAGCCTGGACCAGGCCTTTCAATCACACACAGGCCCCAATTTAGACCAGGCCCCTCACACACAGGACTGGGTTTAGTCCAGGCCGCTCTCCCACAATCCAGGCCCACCATTCACACGTAGGCCTGAGTTTAAACCAGACCTATCATTTACACGTAGGCCCCAGTTTAGACCAGACCCATCATTCACACCTAGGCCCAGGTTTAGACCAGGCCTTTCTGTCACACCTAGGCCCAAGTTTAGACCATGCCCATCATTTACACGTAGGCCCCAGTTTAGACCAGGCCTATTTACCATTCACAGGTAGGCCCCAGTTCAGAGCAGGCCCATCAATCATTTACACCTAGGCCTCAATTTAGACCAGTCCCCTCAATCATTTACAGCTAGGCCCCAATTTCCACCATGCCCCCACTCACACGTAGGCCCCAATTTCCACCATGCCCTCACTCACACGTAGGCCCCAGTTCAGACCATGCCCCCACTCACACGTAGGCCCCAATTTCCACCATGCCCCCACTCACACGTAGGCCCCAGTTCAGACCATGCCCCCCATTCACACGTAGGCCCCAGTTCAGACCATGCCCCCACTCACACGTAGGCCCCAGTTCAGACCATGCCCCCACTCACACGTAGGCCCAGTTCAGACCATGCCCCCACTCACACGTAGGCCCCAGTTCAGACCATGCCCTCACTCACACGTAGGCCCCAGTTCAGACCATGCCCCCACTCACACGTAGGCCCCAATTTCCACCATGCCCCCACTCACACGTAGGCCCCAGTTCAGACCATGCCCCCACTCACACGTAGGCCCCAGTTCAGACCATGCCCCCACTCACACGTAGGCCCCAATTTCCACCATGCCCCCACTCACACGTAGGCCCCAGTTCAGACCATGCCCCCACTCACACGTAGGCCCCAGTTCAGACCATGCCCCCACTCACACGTAGGCCCCAGTTCAGACCATGCCCCCACTCACACGTAGGCCCCAATTTCCACCATGCCCCCACTCACACGTAGGCCCCAGTTCAGACCATGCCCCCACTCACACGTAGGCCCCAGTTCAGACCATGCCCTCACTCACACGTAGGCCCCAGTTCAGACCATGCCCCCACTCACACGTAGGCCCCAGTTCAGACCATGCCCCCACTCACACGTAGGCCCAGTTCAGACCATGCCCCCACTCACACGTAGGCCCCAGTTCAGACCATGCCCCCACTCACACGTAGGCCCCAGTTCAGACCATGCCCCCCATTCACACGTAGGCCCCAGTTCAGACCATGCCCCCACTCACACGTAGGCCCCAATTTCCACCATGCCCCCACTCACACGTAGGCCCCAGTTCAGACCATGCCCTCACTCACACGTAGGCCCCAGTTCAGACCATGCCCCCACTCACACGTAGGCCCCAGTTCAGACCATGCCCCCCACTCACACGTAGGCCCAGTTCAGACCATGCCCCCACTCACACGTAGGCCGACTCGCTGGACTGCGTCCTGCCCAGCGTGGCCGCCGGCGCCGTCCCGGCCGCGCCGACACTTCCACCGCCCCCTCCCACCGCGTCCTTCCCCACCATCGACCTCCTCCTGGCCCTGGCCCCCCTGACCGCGGCCCTCACCTTGCGCCAGCCCAGGTGGTTGAGCTCGGCCAGGTTGAGGAGGACGCAGACGCCGGAGACGGCGAACATGAAGCCCAAGAAGACGGTTTTCTCGGTGGGGCGGGACACGTAGCACTCCACCTGGCGCACGCAGGGGTAGCGGCCGCACTCCACGCTGGCCGGCACGCGGAAGCCGTACAGCAGGTACTGCCCGCCCAGGAAGCCGAGCTCCAGCGCGTTGCGGAACAGCACCTGCACCGCGTAGAACCGCGACAGCCCCTCCTGCTGCCGGCGCCGGCGCCGCCGCTGGCTCTCTGACGGCGACACCATCACCGCCGTCGCGTCTTTGAGGTCCGAGGCGACGTCCGAGGGTCCGTCCGGCCGGAATTTGGGGGCGACGCCGAAGGGGCCGCGGCGCTCGCGCCGTTTGGCCGCGCGGTGCACGGCGTAGGTGATGAAGCAGAGGCTGGGCGTGCACACCAGGATGATCTGGAAGACCCAGTAGCGGATGTGGGAGATGGGGAAGGCCTGGTCGTAGCAGGCCTGGTGGCAGCCGGGCTGCAGGGTGTTGCAGGTGAACATGGCCTGCTCGTCCTCGTAAACCGTCTCGCCCACGATGGCCACGATCAGGATGCGGAAGATCACCACCACCGTCAGCAGGATCCTGGGGGAGGGGGGACACACGGGGAGGTGGGGACACCCAGACCTCAAATCCTGTCACCCTCTGACCCCAAATTCTGTCCCTGAGCCCAAATCCTGACCCTGAGCCCAAATCCTGACCCTGACCCCAAATTCTGTCCCTGAGCCCAAATCCTGACCCTGAGCCCAAATCCTGACCCTGAGCCCAAATCCTGACCCCGACCCCAAATTCTGTCCTTGAGCCCAAATCCTGACCCTCTGACACCGAATTCTGTCCCTGAGCCCACCTGTGCCCCCTGAGCCCAAATCCTGACCCTGACCCCAAATTCTGTCCCTGAGCCCAAATCCTGACCCTGATCTCAAATTCTGTCCCTGACCCCAAATCCTGTCCCTGAGCCCAAATCCTGACCCTGATCCCAAATTCTGTCCCTGAGCCCAAATCCTGTCCCCTCTGACCCCAAATCCTGTCCCCCTAAATCCTGTCCCCCCTAATCCCACCTGTCCCCCTAAATCCTGTCCCTGACCCTACCTGTCCCCCCCCAATCCCACCTGTCCCCCCAAATCCTGTCCCTGACCCCAAATCCTATCCCCCTAAATCCTGTGCCCCCTAATCCCACCTGTCCCCCCAAATCCTGACCCTCTTGACCCCAAATCTTGTTTTTGAGGTCTGGGGAGGGGTCTCGAGGGGGTTTAGGAGGGTTTCAGGGGGGGGTTCCAGGAGGGAATGTTGGGGTTTTGGGGGGGGGGGTGTGGATGGAGATCCGGGGGTGTTTGGGGGGTCTCGGGGGATTTTGGGGGATCCCGGGGGGATTTGGGGGGTCCCGAGGGGGTCGCGGGGGGTGGGGGTTGGGGAGGGTTTGGGGGGAAATGTGGGAGCTCCGTGCGGGGGGATCTCGGGGACCCAGAGAAGGGGCTTTTTGGGGTGGGGGGAATGGACGGAGGCCCGAGGGGGTTTGGGGGTCCCGGGGGGGGGGGGGTTTGGGGGGTCTCGAAGGAATTTGGGGGGTCCCAGGGGGGTCTCAGGGGGGTCCCGGGGGGGGTCTCGAGGTGGATTCCAGGAGGGAATGTCAGAGTTCCATGGGGTGATGCAGAGAAGGGTTTTTTTTTGGGGTGGGGAGGATGGACGGAGGCCCGGGGGGGTTTGGGGGTCCCGGGGGGGGGTTTGGGGGGTCTCGAGGGAATTTGGGGGGTCCCGGGGGGGTCTCCCTGACCTGCCGATCATGGTGGAGTGTTGCTGCACGGCCGCCTCCAGCAGCCGCTCCAGGATGGTCCACTCGCCCATGGCTGCGATTTTTGTGGGAGGGGAACCCCCCCAAAAAAGGGACCCCCCTCCCAAAAAAAAAAGGGACCCCCCAACCCCCCCCTACCCCCCAAAACCCGCCCCCCTTCGCCGGGGACCCCCCCCGGGCCCCCCCGGATCCAGCGGATCCAGCGGATCCATCGGCGCGGGACGCCGGGAAAAAGGGGGGGGAGGGAAGGGGAGGGACTGGGAGGGACTGGGGATGGATTAGAATGGATTGGGAGGGACTGGGAATGGATTGGGAGGGGCTGGGAGCGATGGGGGAGGGACTGGGAGGGGACTGGGAGTGCTGGGGGGGGGACTGGTGTCTCTCTACTGGTTTTACTGCTATCTCCATACTGGTTTAACTGGTGTCTCTGTACTGGTTTAACTGGTGCCTCTGTACTGGTTTTACTGCTGTCTCCATACTGGTTTAACTGGTATCCCTATACTGGTTTCCCTGGTGTCTCTGTACTGGTCCCATTGGTATCTCTATACTGGGTTCCCTGGTGTCTCTGTACTGGTTTAACTGGACTCACTGGTATCTCTATACTGGTCCCACTGGTATCTCTGTTCTGGTTCCACTGGTATCTCTATACTGGTTTAACTGGTTTCACTGGTGTCTCTAAACTGTTTTCCCTGGTGTCTCTGTACTGGTTCCACTGGTATCTCTGTACTGGTTCCACTGGTATCTCTGTACTGGTTTCCCTGGTGTCTCTGTACTGGTTCCACTGGTATCTCTGTACTGGTTCCACTGGTATCTCTGTACTGGTTTCACTGGTATCTCTGTACTGGTTCCACTGGTATCTCTGTACTGGTTCCACTGGTATCTCTGTACTGGTTCCACTGGTATCTCTGTACTGGTTTCACTGGTATCTCTCTACTGGTTTAACTGGTTTCCCTGGTGTCTCTATACTGGTTTCCCTGGTGTCTCTGTACTGGTTCCACTGGTATCTCTGTACTGGTTTCCCTGATTTCCCTGCTGTCTCTGTACTGGTTTAACTGGTTTCCCTGCTGTCTCCGTACTGGGGGGGCTGACTGGGATCTGGGGGTCCCCAAGGTGCTCCTGGGAAGGGAGGGGGGGGGTGCCAAGGCCCAAGGTCCCCGTGTCCCATCCGGTCCCTCCCAGGGCAGAGTCCGGGGCGGTGCCACCCGTGCCAGGTGTGTCACCAGGGCCAGGAGTGTCCCCTGTGCCACCTGTGCCAGGAGTGCCCCCTGTGCCAGGTGTGTCCCCTGTGCCAGGTGTGTCCCCTGTGCCACCCGTGCCAGGAGTGTCCCCTGTGCCAGGAGTGCCCCCTGTGCCAGGAGTGTCCCCTGTGCCCCCTGTGCCAGGAGTGTCCCCTGTGCCACCTGTGCCAGGAGTGCCCCCTGTGCCACCTGTGCCAGGAGTGTCCCCTGTGCCAGGTGTGTCACCAGGGCCAGGAGTGCCCCCTGTGCCAGGAGTGTCCCCTGTGCCCCCTGTGCCAGGAGTGTCCCCTGTGCCACCTGTGCCAGGGGTGTCCCCTGTGCCAGGAGTGTCCCCTGTGCCAGGACTGTCCCCCGTGCCAGGTGTGTCCCCTGTGCCAGGTGTGCCACCTGTGCCAGGAGTGTCCCCTGTGCCAGGGGTGTCCCCTGTGCCAGGAGTGTCCCCTGTGCCAGGAGTGTCCCCTGTGCCAGGTGTGCCACCTGTGCCAGGAGTGCCCCCTGTGCCAGGTGTGTCCCCTGTGCCAGGAGTGCCCCCTGTGCCAGGAGTGTCCCCTGTGCCAGGAGTGCCCCCTGTGCCAGGTGTGTCCCCTGTGCCCCCTGTGCCAGGAGTGTCCCCTGTGCCAGGAGTGCCCCCTGTGCCAGGAGTGTCCCCTGTGCCAGGAGTGTCCCCTGTGCCAGGAGTGTCCCCTGTGCCACCTGTGCCAGGAGTGTCCCCTGTGCCAGGTGTGCCCCCTGTGCCAGGAGTGCCCCCTGTGCCAGGAGTGTCCCCTGTGCCAGGAGTGTCCCCTGTGCCAGGTGTGCCCCCTGTGCCAGGTGTGCCCCCTGTGCCAGGAGTGTCCCCTGTGCCAGGAGTGCCCCCTGTGCCAGGAGTGTCCCCTGTGCCAGGTGTGTCCCCTGTGCCAGGAGTGCCCCCTGTGCCAGGAGTGTCCCCTGTGCCAGGAGTGCCCCCTGTGCCAGGAGTGTCCCCTGTGCCAGGAGTGCCACCTGTGCCAGGACTGTCCCCTGTGCCAGGAGTGTCCCCTGTGCCAGGTGTGCCACCTGTGCCAGGAGTGTCCCCTGTGCCAGGAGTGTCCCCTGTGCCAGGTGTGCCACCTGTGCCAGGTGTGCCACCTCCCCCCCCCAGTTCCCATATCCGGGGGGGTCAAAGTCCGCTCCCCGCCCTGGGAGGGGCCAGAATTGGGGGGGCCCCACGTGGGGGGGGGTACAAAGGGTCACCCCACGGCGTCACCGCTGTCACCAGTGCCACCAGTGTCACCAGTGCCACCAGCCATGGCCTTCGTCCCCGCGCCCGGGTACCTGCCATCCTACAACCCGGTGGGTACCCCAAAAATGGGGGGGGGGGGGATTGAGGGTCCCTGGGACCCCCCCAGGGACAGGGTTGGGGTCCCTGTCACCCCCTCAGGGACAGGGTTGGGGTCCCTGTCACCCCCCAGGGACAGGATTGGGGTCCCTGTCACCCCCTCAGGGACAGGGGTGGGGTCCCTGTCACCCCCTCAGGGACAGGGGTGGGGTCCCTGTCACCCCCCAGGGACAGGGGTGGGGTCCCTGTCACCCCCCAGGGACAGGATTGGGGTCCCTGTCACCCCCTCAGGGACAGGGGTGGGGTCCCTGTGACCCCCCAGGGACAGGGGTGGGGTCCCTGTCACCCCCCAGGGACAGGGGTGGGGTCCCTGTCACCCCCTCAGGGACAGGGGTGGGTCCTTGGGGGTCCCTGTCACCCCCTCAGGGACAGGGTTGGGTCCTTGGGGGTCCCTGTCACCCCCTCAGGGACAGGGGTGGGGTCCCTGTCACCCCCCCAGGGACAGGGTTGGGGTCCTTGGGGGTCCCTGTCACCCCCTCAGGGACAGGGTTGGGTCCTTGGGGGTCCCTGTCACCCCCCTAGGGACAGGGGTGGGGTCCCTGTCACACCCCCAGGGACAGGGGTGGGGTCCCTGGGGGTCCCTGTCACCCCCTCAGGGACAAAGTTGGGGTCCCTGTCACCCCCAAATTTGTTTTTTTGGGGTCTCTGTCACCCCTTGGCCCCCCAGATTTTGGGGTGCTGGGGGGTCCCCGTGTCCCCCCCCACCCTGGGGACATTTGGGGTCCCCGTGTGCCCCCCTTGGGGACATTTGGGACCCCCCTTGACCCCGTGTGTCCCCCCCCCAGCCCCTGCCCTACGTGGCCCCCGTGCTGGGGGGGCTCTCGCCCGGCATGGCCATTTACGTGCAGGGGGTGGTGGCCCACCATGCCAACAGGTACGGCACTGGGGGCACTGGGTGGCACTGGGAGGTGGCACTGGGGGCACTGAGGGGACTGGGGCAGCACTGGGGGGTCTGGGGCAGCACTGGGGGCACTGGGAGGTGGCACTGGGGGGCACTGGGGGGTCTGGGGGGCACTGGGAGGTGGCACTGGGGGGTCTGGGGCAGCACTGGGGGCACTGGAAGGTGGCACTGGGAGGTGGCACTGGGAGGTGGCACTGGGGGGCACTGGGAGGTGGCACTGGGGGGTCTGGGGCAGCACTGGGGGCACTGCAGGGACTGGGGCAGCACTGGGGGGTCTGGGGGGCACTGGGGGGCGCTGGGAGGTGGCACTGGGGAGTCTGGGGCAGCACTGGGGGCACTGCAGGGACTGGGGGGCACTGGGAGGTGGCACTGGGGGGTCTGGGGCACCACTGGGGGCACTGGGGGGACTGAGGGGAATGGGGGCAGCACTGGGGGGTCCCGAGGTGGTACTGGGGGATACTGGGAGGCACTGGGTGGTCCCGGGGGTCTCACCAGGTGTGTCCTCCCCCCCAGGTTCCGCGTGAACCTGGCTGGGGGTCCCGAGGAGGGGGGGACACTGGGGGGTCCTGGGGTGACACTGGGGGATCCTGGGGTTCCCAGGGTGGTCCCAGGGGGTCTCACCAGGTGTGTCCTCCCCCCCCAGGTTCTGTGTGAACCTGGCGGGGGGTCCCGAGGAGGGGGGGACACTGAGGTGACACTGGGGGGTTCCGGGGGCACACTGGGGGATACTGGGAGGCACTGGGGGGTTCTGGTGGTCTCACCAGTTGTGTCCCCCCCCAGATTCCGCGTGAACCTGGCTGGGGGTCCCGAGGAGGGGAGGACACTGGGGGGTCCTGGGGTGACACTGGGGGGTCCTGGAGTGCCTCCCAGTATCCCGGGGGGATACTGGGAGGCACTGGGGGGTTCTGGTGGTCTCACCAGTTGTGTCCCCCCCCAGGTTCCGTGTGAACCTGGCTGGGGGTCCCGAGGAGGGGGGGACACTGGGGGGTCTTGGGGTGACACTGGGGGGTCCCGAGGAGGGGGGGACACTGGGGGTCCTGGGGGTCCCAGGGGTCCCAGGGGGTCTCACCAGGTGTATCCCCCCCAGATTCCGAGTGAACCTGGCTGGGGGTCCCGAGGAGGAGGCGGACCTGGCGCTGCACCTGAACCCCCGTTTCTCGGAGGGGGTGTCGGTGCTCAACAGCCGCCGGGGGGGACACTGGGGGGACGAGCAGCGCCGGGACCTGTACCCCCTGCAGCCGGGGGGGGCCTTCGAGATCGTCATCAACGTCACCCCCCACGGATACCGCGTACGGGAGGGTCCTGGGGGGTCCTAGAGGGGATTAGGGGAGCTCTTGGGGGGGTTGAGGGGTCCTAAAGGGGGTTAGGGGAGCTCTTGGGGGGGTTGAGGGGTCCTAGAGGGGGTTAGGGGGGCTCCTGGGGGGGTTGAGGGGTCCTGAGGGGGTTACAGGGGCTCCTGGGGTGGTTGGGGGGCCCTAAAGGGGATTATGGGGGCTCCTGGGGGGGTGTGGGGGGTCCTAGAGGGGATTAAGGGAGCTCCTGAGGGGGTGTGGGGGGTCCTAAAGGGGGTTATGGGGCCGCTGAGGGGGAATTTGGGGTCTCCAGGGTGGGTTTTATGAGGGTCCTCAGGGACGTATTTGGGGTCCCCAAGGGGGGGGTGATTTGTGGGCCCTGGAGGGCCACAGGAAGGTTTTGGGGTCCCCAAGGGATATTTGGGGGTGTCAGGGGGTATTTGGGGTCCCAGGAGCTGTAGGGGGTCCCCAAGGGGGAATTTGGGGTTCTGGGGGGTACCTGGGGGTCTCGGGGTGGGGGTCATGGCCCCAGGGAAAGGGAAGGGGGTGTTTTGGGGGTCTCTGAGCCCTCCCTATCCCCCCCCCCCCAGATCCTGGTGAACGGGTCCCACTATGACGAGTTCCCACACCGGCTGCCCCCGGAGCACGTGGCGGTCGTGAACGTGGACGGGGACCTGGAGCTGCACTCGGCCTCTGTCCTGGGGGGCGGGGTGAGCCCCCAAAACCCACCCCTGAACCCCCCCTGTACCCCAAACCCCAGTCCCTGTACCCCCAACCCCACTCCCTGTACCCCAACCTCACCTGGAGCTGCACTCGGCCTCTGTCCTGGGGGGCGGGGTGAGCCCCCAAAACCCACCCCTGAACCCCCCCTGTAGCCCAAACCCCAGTCCCTGTACCCCCAACCCCACTCCCTGTACCCCAACCTCACCTGGAGCTGCACTCGGCTTCTGTCCTGGGGGGTGGGGTGAGCCCCCTCAGACCCCAAACCCCATCCCCTGTACCCCCTCTGTACCCCAAACCCCAGTCCCTGTACCCCAAACCCCACCCCCTGTACCCCAACCTCACCTGGAGCTGCACTCGGCCTCTGTCCTAGGGGGTGGGGTGAGCCCCCCCAGACCCCAAAACCCACCCCCTGTACCCCAAACCCCATCCCCTGAACCCCCTCTGTACCCCAAACCCCACCCTCTGTACCCCAAACCCCACCCCCTGTACCCCAACCTCACCTGGAGCTGCACTCGGCCTCTGTCCTGGGGGGCGGGGTGAGCCCCCCCAGACCCCAAAACCCATCCCCTTTAACCCAAACCCCACCCCCTGTACCCCCTCTGTGCCCCAAACCCCACCCTCTGTACCCCAAACCCCACTCCCTGTACCCCAACCTCACCTGGAGCTGCACTCAGCTTCTGTCCTGGGGGGCGGGGTGAGCCCCCAAAACCCACCCTGAACCCCCCCTGTGCCCCAAACCCCACCCCAGAACCCCCCCATGCATCCCCCACATCCTCCTCTACCCCCAAACCCCTCACTAACCCCCCCTGTACCCCCAACGCCCCCCTGTACCCCCAAAACCCCCACTGATCCCCCCTGTACCCCCAAAACCCCCCCTAACCCCCCCTGTACCCCCAAAACGCCCCCCAACCCCTCCTGTACCCCCAACCCCCCCCATACCCCCAAATCCCCCACTGACCCCCCCCTCTCTCCACAGGGCGTGTGTCCCCCCTGTGTCCCGGTGAGTCCTGGGGGGGGAACCCGGGTGGGTTTTGGGGTCCCCCAGCTGGGTTTTGGGGGTCCCCCAAATGAGTTTTGGGGTCCCCAGGTGAGTTTTGGGGCCCCCCCTGACCCTATTTACCCCCCTTCTCAGGACATGCCCCAGGCCATCCCCTCGTACCCTGACTGTAACCTGCCGGTAAGTGAGGGAGGGGGTCCCCAAAACTGAGCCCCCCCATTGTGGGGGGTCCCCAAAACTGAGCCCCCCCATTGTGGGGGGGTCCCCAAGGTGTCCCCTCCCCCTCCATTAACCCCCCCCTGTGTCCCCCACAGGTGATGGGGCAGCCCCCCACCTTCCACCCGGTGAGTGGGGCATTTGGGGGGGCCTGGGGAGTTTTTTGGGGGGGCACAGAGGGGGTTTGGGGGGGGATTTTGGGGTCCTGGGGGAGTTTTGGGGGGGGGAACAAGGGGCCTTTTGGGGGACTCAGGGTGGGATTTGGGGTGCTGGGGGTCTCAGGGGTCTTGGGGAGGGTGTATTTGGTTTGGGGGACTTGGGGGGGATTTTGGGGGTGCTGGGCAGGGTTTGGGGGTCTCCCCACTCTCCGAGCCCCCCCTGTTTTTGTGTCCCCCCCCCTCCAGCCCGTCCCCTTCATCGCCACCATCCCGGGGGGGCTCGTCCCCAAGAAAACCATCGTGGTCAAAGGTTTCATCCCCCTGGATGCCAACAGGTACTGGGAGACCCCCCCCCAAAAAAAAGACCCCTCAGGTTCCACATTAACCTGAGGGTGGGGACGGGGGAAGGGGGGGGGAACGTTCTGCTGCATGAGACCCCCACCCCAAACCCCCCTGTCCCTGACCCCCCCAAATCCCTGTGACCCCCACCCCAAACCCCCCTGTCCCTGACCCCCCGAACCCCTGTGACCCCCCCAAATTCCTGTGACTCCCCCCAAACCACCCCAAATTCCTGTGACCGCCCCAACCCCTGTGATCCCCCCAAATTCCTGTGACCCTCAACCCCTATGACCCCCCCAAATTCCTGTGACCCCCCCAAACCACCCCAAATCCCTGTGACCCTCCCAAACCCCTTGACCCCCCCCAAACCCCCTTGTCCCTGCCCCCCTGACCCCCCCAAATCCCTGTGACCCCCCCCAAACCCCTGTGACCCCCAAACCCCCTTGTCCCTGTCCCCCCAACCCCTGTGACTCCCCCGTGCCCCCCCAACCCCTGTGACCCCCCCCCAAAACCCCCTCTGATCACCCCCCTTTTGCCTCCCCCCCCCCAGATTCCACATCAACCTGCGTGCTGGGCCGGGGGGGGACATCCTGCTGCACCTGAACCCCCGCATGGACGAAGGGGTCCTGGTCCGGAACAGCCTCCTGGGGGGGTCCTGGGGCGAGGAGGAGAGGGGCGTCCCCCACAACCCCTTCCAGCGCGGCCGCTACTTCGATGTGAGCTGGGGAGGGCAGGGGGGGAATTTTGGGGGGCTGGGGGGACACAGGGGGGTCCTGGGAGGGGGGATAGGGTGGTGACAGGGAGGTTTGGGGAGGTGACGGGGGGGCTTGGGGGATGCAGAGGGGAGATTTGGGGTCCTGGGAAGGGGGACAGGGGGGTGACAGGGAGGTTTGGGGAGGTGACAGGGAGGTTTGGGGGGGTGACAGGGAGGTTTGGGGAGGTGACAGAGGGGTTTGGGGAGGTGATGGGGGGTTTGGGGAGGTGACAGGGGGGTTTGGGGAGGTGAAAGGGGGGCTTGGGGAGGTGACAGGGGGGACAGGGGGGTGACAGGGAGGTTTGGGGAGGTGACAGGGAGGTTTGGGGAGGTGACAGGGAGGTTTGGGGAGGTGACAGAGGGGCTTGGGGAGGTGACAGGGAGGTTTGGGGAGGTGACAGAGGGGCTTGGGGAGGTGACAGGGAGGTTTGGGGAGGTGACAGGGGGGCTTGGGGAGGTGACAGGGGGGTTTGGGGGGGTGACAGGGGGGTTTGGGGAGGTGACAGGGAGGTTTGGGGAGGTGACAGGGAGGTTTGGGGAGGTGACGGGGGGGCTTGGGGAGGTGACAGGGGGGTTTGGGGGGTGACAGGGGGGCTTGGGGAGGTGACAGGGGGGTTTGGGGAGGTGACAGGGGGTCTTGGGGGGGTGACAGGGGGGCTTGGGGAGGTGACAGGGAGGTTTGGGGAGGTGACAGAGAGGCTTGGGGAGGTGACAGAGGGGCTTGGGGAGGTGACAGGGGGGCTTGGGGAGGTGACAGGGGGGCTTGGGGAGGTGACAGGGGGGTTTGGGGGGGTGACAGGGGGGCTTGGGGAGGTGACAGGGGGGTTTGGGGAGGTGACAGGGGGGTTTGGGGGGGTGACAGGGGGGACAGGGGGGTGACAGGGAGGTTTGGGGAGGTGACAGGGGGGCTTGGGGAGGTGACAGGGGGGTTTGGGGAGGTGACAGAGGGGCTTGGGGAGGTGACAGGGAGGTTTGGGGAGGTGACAGGGGGGCTTGGGGAGGTGACAGGGGGGTTTGGGGAGGTGACAGAGGGGCTTGGGGAGGTGACAGGGAGGTTTGGGGAGGTGACAGGGGGGCTTGGGGAGGTGACAGGGAGGTTTGGGGAGGTGACAGGGGGTCTTGGGGAGGTGACAGGGAGGTTTGGGGAGGTGACAGGGGGGCTTGGGGAGGTGACAGGGGGGTTTGGGGAGGTGACAGAGGGGCTTGGGGAGGTGACAGGGAGGTTTGGGGAGGTGACAGGGGGGCTTGGGGAGGTGACAGGGAGGTTTGGGGAGGTGACAGGGGGTCTTGGGGAGGTGACAGGGGGGCTTGGGGAGGTGACAGGGGGGACAGGGGGGTGACAGGGAGGTTTGGGGAGGTGACAGGGAGGTTTGGGGAGGTGACAGGGGGTTTGGGGAGGTGACAGGGGGGCTTGGGGAGGTGACAGAGGGGTTTGGGGAGGTGACAGAGGGGCTTGGGGAGGTGACAGGGGGGCTTGGGGAGGTGACAGGGGGGTTTGGGGAGGTGACAGAGGGGTTTGGGGAGGTGACAGGGAGGTTTGGGGAGGTGACAGAGGGGCTTGGGGAGGTGACAGAGGGGTTTGGGGAGGTGACAGGGAGGTTTGGGGAGGTGACAGGGGGGTTTGGGGAGGTGACAGGGAGGTTTGGGGAGGTGACAGGGGGGCTTGGGGAGGTGACAGGGAGGTTTGGGGAGGTGACAGGGGGGCTTGGGGAGGTGACAGGGAGGTTTGGGGAGGTGACAGGGGGGCTTGGGGAGGTGACAGGGGGGTTTGGGGAGGTGACAGGGAGGTTTGGGGGGGTGACAGGGAGGTTTGGGGAGGTGACAGGGGGGTTTGGGGAGGTGACAGGGAGGTTTGGGGAGGTGACAGGGGGGCTTGGGGAGGTGACAGGGGGGTTTGGGGAGGTGACAGAGGGGCTTGGGGAGGTGACAGGGAGGTTTGGGGAGGTGACAGGGGGGCTTGGGGAGGTGACAGGGAGGTTTGGGGAGGTGACAGGGGGTCTTGGGGAGGTGACAGGGGGGCTTGGGGAGGTGACAGGGGGGACAGGGGGGTGACAGGGAGGTTTGGGGAGGTGACAGGGGGGCTTGGGGAGGTGACAGGGGGGTTTGGGGAGGTGACAGAGGGGTTTGGGGAGGTGACAGGGAGGTTTGGGGAGGTGACAGAGGGGCTTGGGGAGGTGACAGAGGGGTTTGGGGAGGTGACAGGGAGGTTTGGGGAGGTGACAGGGGGGCTTGGGGAGGTGACAGGGAGGTTTGGGGAGGTGACAGAGGGGCTTGGGGAGGTGACAGGGGGGTTTGGGGGGGTGATAGGGGGGTTTGGGAGGCTCTGGAGGAGTTCTTGGGGGGGTCCAGGTGAAGTTTTGGGTGACTGGAGGGGGGCTCTGGGAGGTGTTTAAGGGTCCATGTGTGAATGTCCCTCATTGTCATCCCCCCCCCCCCGCCTTCCCAGCTGTCGATCCGCTGCGGGAACCACCGGTTCAAGGTGTTCGTGGAGGGGCAGCCCCTCTTCGATTACCACCATCGCATCCCGGCGGGGCCGCATGTGGACACGCTGGAGATCGAGGGAGACGTGGTCCTGTCCTACGTCCACTTCTGAGCCACCGCTGCCCCCACAACTGCCCCTTAACTGCACAATAACGGCTCCATTATAGCCCCGTAACTGCCCTATTGTAGCCCCACAATAGCCCAACAAATAGCCCGATAAGTGCCTCATAACAGCCCTCCAAAAGCGACCTCCCAGCACTGACCCCAGTAAAGCTGCTTCTGCTGCACCTCAGAGTGTGGAAAAAGGGCGGGAAAACGTGAGGGGGGAAAAAAGGGCGGGAAAACGTGAGGGGGGGAAAAAAGGCGGGAAAACGTGTGGGGGGGGGGGGGGAAAAGGCGGGAAAGTGTGAGGGGGGGAAAAAAGGCGGGAAAGCGTGAGGGGGGGAAAAAAGGCGGGAAAGCGTGAGGGGGGGGGAAAAAGGCGGGAAAGCGTGAGGGGGGGGAAAAAGGACGGGAAAACGTGAGGAGAGGAAAAAAGGACGGGAAAAGGACCCCCAGGACTCCTCCGGATCTCCAAGGTGACGTGAGGGAGGTTTTTTTTTGGGAGTGGGGGGTTGGAAATCCCCGTGCCTCAGTTTCCCCCCACCCCCCGATTATATTAGGGGGGTTATTGGGGGGGAGGTCCTTGTACCTCATTTCCCCCCCCAGGTGATATTTGGGAGGTTTAAGGGGGGGTCTTTGGGGGGGTGTTCGTGCCTCAATTTCCCCCCCCCCCCCCAAGTTTTATTAGGGGGGTTATTGTGGGGGTTTTGGGCCTCAGTTTCCCCCCCCCAAGTGATATCTGAGGGCTTTGAGGGGGCTTATTTGGCAGGGTATCGTGCCTCAGTTTCCCCCCACAGGTGACATTTGGGGGGTTAAAGGGGGGTTATTTGTGGGTTGTCCCTGTGCCTCAGTTTCCCCCCCCCCCCAGGTAATATTAGGGGTTTATTTGGGGGGAATCCGTGCCTCGTTTCCCCCCCCTCCCCTCCGGTGATATTTAGGAGGGTTTGAAGGAGTTTTTTTTGTGTGGGGGGTCCCCCGTGCCTCAGTTACCCTCCCAGTGATATTAGGGGGGGGTATTTGGGGGAGGTTCATACTTTAATTTCCCCCCTGGGTGATATTTGGGTTTTTTTATGTGTGTGTGTGGGGGGGGTCCCCCGTGCCTCAGTTTCCCCTCCCCCGGAGCCTCCCCCCCCCACGTCACTGAGGGGAGGGGACCGCTGGTGGCACCGGGAGCTGTCGCGACACCCGGGGGGGACACGCTCGGTGACACCCGCGGGGGGAACACCCGAAGGGAGGGGGGGTCCAAAAAGAGACCCCCGGAGCCCACCCGGGACCCCCGGAGCCCACCCGGGACCCCCGGAGCCCACCCGGGATCTGAGATCCCCACCGGGGACCCCCCCAGACCCAGCCGGGACCCCCCGATCCGCACCCGGAACCCCCCAAAAGCCCACCCAGGACCCCCAAAAGCCCACCCGGGACCCCCAAAAACCCACCCGAGACCCCCAAAAGCCCCCCCGGGTGCGCGATGGCCGAGGGGGAAGGCGAGGACGATGTGCAGTTCCTGCGCACGGTGAGGGGGGCAACTGGGAGAACTGGGAGGGACTGGGAGCGCTGGAACCGCGAGGGAACTGGGGGTCACTGGGAGGGGGAACTGGGAGAACTGGGGAGGTGGAGGTGGGAAAATGGGGAGATCACGGGGGGAGAATCGGGGGGATACTGGGGGTCACTGGGAGGGGGGATACGCTGGAGACTGGGAGGAGAAACTGGGAGAAATCGGTGGGGGGAACTGGGAGAACTGTGGGGAAGTGGGGAGGGGGCTGCGGGGAGAAACTGGGAGATAACGGGGAGGAACTGGAGCGATCGGGGTGGGAACTGGGAGAACTGGGGAGGGGTACTGGGAGATATCGGGAGTTAAACTGGGAGGGGATGGGGGAAAAACTGGAGGAACTGGGGGAGCAGAAGTGGGGATACTGGGCAAGGATACTGGGAGTTACTGGGGGGAACTGGGGGTTAAAATCTAAGGCAAGTGGAAGAGAAGGACTGGGGGTACTGGGAAGGACGGGAAGGGATACTGGGCGAACTGGGAGATACTGGGAGAACAGACAGGGGGGTTTGTGGGTACTGGGGAGCACTGGGTGATGCTGGGGAGCACTGGGTGATACTGGGGAGCACTGGGACTACTGGGAGGGGCTGTTTGGGGGCCACCAGTCCTAACTGGGAGCACTGGGACGCACTGGGGGGGGGGTTGTCACTCCCCCCACCTGTCCCGGGATCCCAAAAAAGCAACACGGGGGGGGGGGAGGGGAAGGGGGAGCAGCTGCTGGGGGGGGGAGGGGCGACACCAGATCCCCCCCTTGGGGGGGGCTGGAATGGGGGGGGGGGGGGGCTGGGAGGGGCGTCCCAGTTGCTCTGCCCCAGTTTCTCCCAGTTTGGCCTCAAAATCAGACCATGGGAATTGTTTGGGGGGGGGGGGTGACCTTGGGGAGGGTGGGGGGGAGGGCGTGGGAAACGCTGAGCTCAGCGGATTTTGGGGGAAACTGAGGCACAACCCCACCCCCCCCGTGGAATCCCCGGCCCGCGAGTGGAATCTGCCCCTCCCCCCCCGGCCCGGGGGGGCCCCCCGAGTGACGGGAGCAGCTGGGGGGGGGGGGGGATGGAATACTGGGGGGGGGAGGGAGAGGGGGGACAGGGTCACCCAGGGGGTCGTGACCCCCTTTGACACCCCCCCAGGAAGGTTTGGGGGGGCACCCAAGGGGTTCTGACCCCACTTGACCTCCCCATAGGGTTTGGGGGGGCTCCCAGGGGGTCCTGACCCCACTTGACCCCCCCATAGGGTTTGGGGGGGCACCCAGGGGGTCCTGACCCCCCCCATAGGGTTTGGGGGGGCACCCAGGGGGTCCTGACCCCCCCCATAGGGCTTGGGGGGGCACCCAGGGGGTCCTGACCCCCCCCTAGGGTTCAAGGGGGTCACCCAGGGGGTCCTGACCCCCCCCTAGGGTTCAAGGGGGTCACCCAGGGGATCGTGACCCCTTTTGACAACCCCCCAGGAAGGTTTGGGGGGGGCACCCAGGGGGTCCTGACCCCACTTGACCCCCCCCATAGGGTTTGGGGGGGCACCCAGGGGGTCCTGACCCCCCCCATAGGGTTCGAGGGGGGCACCGAGGGGGTCCTGACCCCCCCCAGCACCCAGGGGGTCCTGACACCCCCTTGACCTCCCCATAGGGTCTGGGGGGGCACCCAGGGGGTCCTGACCCCCCCCATAGGGTTTGGGGGGGCACCCAGGGGGTCCTGACCCCCCCCATAGGGCTTGGGGGGGCACCCAGGGGGTCCTGACCCCACTTGACCCCCCCCATAGGGTTTGGGGGGGCACCCAGGGGGTCCTGACCCCTCCCATAGGGTTCAAGGGGGGCACCCAGGGGATCGTGACCCCTTTTGACACCCCCCCAGGAAGGTTTGGGGGGGGCACCCAGGGGGTCCTGACCCCACTTGACCCCCCCCATAGGGTTCAAGGGGGGCACCCAGGGGGTCCTGACCCCCCCCATAGGGTCTGGGGGGGGCTCCCAGGGGGTCCTGACCCCCCCCATAGGGTTCGAGGGGGGCACCCAGGGGTGCTGTGGGGAGTCGTGAGGTGCTGGGGGGGGGGGTCATGGGGGGGTTTTGGGGTACCTTGGGGTATCCTGGGGAGCAGGAGGGGGATTTTGGGGTACCTGGGGGGTATTTTTGGGTGCTGACCCCCCCTCTGGGTGCCCCCCCAGGACGACGAGGTGGTCCCTGCAGTGCCCCCCCCCCCAGCCCTGGGGGTCTCACAGGGGTGTGGTGGGGCATGGGGAGGGTTTGGGGTGCTGGGGGGTGTCCTGGGGTACACAGGGGGTATTTTGGGGAGCAGGAGGGGTATTTTGGGGTACACAGGGGTATTTTTGGGTGCTGACCCCCCCTCAATTGCCCCCCCAGGACGACGAGGTGGTCCTGAAGTGCAGTGGGGCATGGGGAGGGATTGGGGTGCCAGGGGGTGTCCTGGGGTGCCGGGGGGTGTTTTGGGGAGCAGGAGGGGTATTTTGGGGTATTTTTGGGTGCTGACCCCCCCTCTGGGTGCCCCCCCAGGACGACGAGGTGGTCCTGCAGTGCAGTGGGGCATGGGGAGGGTTTGGGGTGTCCTGGGGTGCTGGGGGGTATTTTGGGGAGCAGGAGGGGTATTTTAGGGTACACAGGGGTACTTTTGGGTGCTGACCCCCCCTCTGGGTGCCCCCCAGGACGACGAGGTGGTCCTGCAGTGCAGTGGGGCATGGGGAGGGTTTGGGGTGTCCTGGGGAACAGGAGGGGTATTTTGGGGTACACAGGGGGTATTTTGGGGTACACAGGGGTATTTTTGGGTGCTGACCCCCCCTCTGGGTGCCCCCCAGGACGACGAGGTGGTCCTGCAGTGCAGTGGGGCATGGGGAGGGTTTGAGGTGCTGGGGGGTACACAGGGGGTATCCTGGGGAGCAGGAGGGGTATTTTGGGGTACACAGGGGTATTTTTGGGTGCTGACCCCCCCTCTGGGTGCCCCCCAGGACGACGAGGTGGTCCTGCAGTGCCCCCCCCCAGCCCTGGGGGTCCCACAGGGGTGCAGTGGGGTATGGGGAGGGTTTGGGGTGCCGGGGGGTGTCCTGGGGTGCCGGGGGTTGTCCTGGGGAACAGGAGGGGTATTTTGGGGTACACAGGGGGTATTTTGGGGTACACAGGGGTATTTTTGGGTGCTGACCCCCCCTCTGGGTGCCCCCCCAGGACGACGAGGTGGTCCTGCAGTGCAGTGGGGCATGGGGAGGGTTTGGGGTGTCCTGGGGTGCTGGGGGGTATTTTGGGGAGCAGGAGGGGTATTTTAGGGTACACAGGGGTATTTTTGGGTGCTGACCCCCCCTCTGGGTGCCCCCCCAGGACGACGAGGTGGTCCTGCAGTGCAGTGGGGCATGGGGAGGGTTTGAGGTGCTGGGGGGTACACAGGGGGTATTTTGGGGAGCAGAAGGGGTATTTTGGGGTACACAGGGGTATTTTTGGGTGCTGACCCCCCCTCTGGGTGCCCCCCAGGACGACGAGGTGGTCCTGCAGTGCACCACGACGCTGCTGAAGGAGCAGCTGAAGCTGTGCCTGTCGGCCGAGGGCTTCGGGAACCGCCTGTGCTCCCTGGAGCCCACCTCGAACGCGCAGGTGGGACCCCCACCCCGAGCTCTGCGGGACCCCCAAACTTGGGGGGAGTGGAGGGGATTACTGGGGGGGCCGGGAGACCCCGGGGAAGGGGAATACCTGGGGGGGTTTTGGGGGCTGGGAAAGCCTTGGGGGAGCCCACCTGAACTGCACGGGTGGAAGGGGGGTGGTCCTGAGGGGCTGGGGGTGCTGCAGGACCCCCGATTTGGGGTGTCCTGGTGCCCCCCACGAGCTGTGACCCCCTGTCCCCCCCCCAAAGAATGTGCCCCCCGACCTGGCCGTGTGCTGCTTCGTGCTGGAGCAGTCACTGTCGGTGCGGGCCCTGCAGGAGATGTTGGCCAACAGCTCCGAGATGGGCAGCGAGGTGGGTGTCTGGGGGGGGGTGGGTGTCTGGGGAGGGGTCCTGGGGGTCCCACGGAGGGTTTGGGGGGGGATTTTGGTCCTGCCGGGGAGGATTTGGGGGTCCCCGGGGAGGGTTTAGGGGAGCCCTGGGGGGGAGGGGCTTTAGGACCCTGGGGATCCTTGGGGGGGGAAGGTTGATGGGGGGTGGTTTAGGATCATGGGGGTCTCAAGGGGGGGTTTGGGGGGTGGGTTTTGGTGTCCTGGAGGGGGTTTTAGGGCCCTGCAAACACCTTTTTGGGGGGTGGGGGTGGTGGTTAGGACCCTGAGGGGTCCTGGAGGAGTTTTTGAGTTACTGGAGGAGATTTGGGAGTCCCTGGAGGAGATTTGGGGGTCCCTGGAGGAGATTTTGGGGTCCCTGGAGGAGATTTTGGGGTCCTTGGAGGAGATTTGAGGTCCCTGGAGGAGACTTTGGGGTCCCTGGAGGAGACTTTGGGGTCCCTGGAGGAGATTTTGAGGTCCTTGGAGGAGATTTTGGGGTCCCTGGGGGGTTTTGGGGAGCCCCTGGTGTTTTGGGGGGGGTCTCAGCCCCCCGTGACCCCCCCATCTTCTCTCCCCCCCGCCCACCCAGGGGGTCGACCTGGATAAGTGGGTAGGTGGCACCGTGGTGCAGTGACCCCCCCTGACCCCCCCCCAATTGCTCATCTCACCTCCATCTCCCCTTCCTCCTCCTCCTCCTCCTCCTCACCCACCCACCCCAAAAGCGTTTTTTGGGGGGGCTCTGCCCACCCCCCACCCCCCCTGCATGGACCCAGGGGTCTGTGTGTGCCCCTCCCCCCCATCCCACCCATCCACAGCCCCCCCAAAAACTCCGCATGGATCCCCCCCCCAAAGTGTGAACGTGGACGGGAGGAGCGTGGGGGGACACCCCAAAATGGGGACACCCCAAAATGGGGCCACCCCAAAATGGGGGCACCCCAAAATGGGGCCACCCCAAAATGGGGACACCCCAAAATGGGGCCACCCCAAAATGGGATCACCCCAAAATGGGGCCACCCCAAAATGGGGACACCCCAAAATGGGGTCACTCCAAAATGGGGGGATTCAAAATATGTTGGAAGTCCTGACACGGGGTGACCCCCCCCCCCCCAAAACTGGGGACCCCAATTTTGGGGGACTTCAGTGTGGATGTACCTCGAGATGAGGGTCTTGACGTTGAGGGGACCCCCAAATGGGGGACCCCAAACCTGAGGGGACTTCTGTGGGGCAACCCTGAAATTGGGGACCCCGAAAATGGGGGACCCCAAACCTGAGGGGACTTCTGGGAGGTGACTCTGAAGTTGGTGACCCCGAAAATGGGGTCCCCAAATCTGAGGGGACTTCTGTGGGGTGACCCTGAAATTGGGGACCCCGAAAATGGGGGACCCCAAATCTGAGGGGACTTCTGTGGGGCGACCCTGAAATTGGGGACCCCGAAAATGGAGGACCCCAAATCTGAGGGGACTTCTGTGGGGTGACCCTGAAATTGGGGATCCCGAAAATGGGGTCCCCAAATCTGAGGGGACTTCTGTGGGGTGACCCTGAAATTGGGGACCCCGAAAATGGGGTCCCCAAATCTGAGGGGACTTCTGTGGGGTGACCCTGAAATTGGGGATCCCGAAAATGGGGTCCCCAAATCTGAGGGGACTTCTGTGGGGTGACCCTGAAATTGGGGATCCCGAAAATGGGGTCCCCAAATCTGAGGGGACTTCTGTGGGGCGACCCTGAAATTGGGGACCCTGAAAATGAGGTGGTGGGAGGGACACACTCTGAAATGGGGAGACCCCAAATATGATGGGAATCCTGATATGGGGTGGGGGGCTCAGGGAGGTTTTGGGGGCACAGGGGGAGCTTGGGGGGGGCTCAGGGGATTTTGGGGTCCCCCCTGTGCCCCCCCCAAGTCCTCTCAGGGTGGGGGGTCACACAAGGGGCTTTTACTGACAAAGGGGGATTTTTTGGATGGGGGGGCTCAGTGAGGTTTGGGGGGCACAGAGAGGGCTTGGGGGGGCCCCGAGGGATTTTGGGGTCCCCCCCTGACCCCAAAACGTGCCCCCCCTTCCCCCCCCCAAGTCCTCTCAGGGTGGGGGGTCACCCAAGGGGCTTTTACTGACACAGGAGGATTCTGGGGGGTGGGGGGGGCTCAGTGAGGTTTGGGGGGCACAGAGAGGTCTGGGGGGGCCCCGAGGGATTTCGGGGTCCCCCCCTGACCCCAAAACGTGCCCCCCCTTCCCCCCCCAAGTCGTCTCAGGGTGGGGGGTCACACAAGGGGCTTTTACTGATAAAGGGGGATTTTTTGGATGGGGGGGCTCAGGGATGCTTTGGAGATACAAGAGAGGTCTGGGGGGGCCCTGAGGGATTTTGGGGTCCCCCCCTGACCCCAAAACGTGCCCCCCCCTTCCCCCCCCCAAGTCGTCTCAGGGTGGGGGTCACCGTACGCTGCTCTACGGCCACGCCATCCTGCTGAGGCACTCCCACAGCGGCATGGTGAGTTTGGGGGGCTCAGGGGGGTCTGGGGGGCTCAGGGGGGTCTGGGGGGGCTCAGGGGGTTTTGGGGGACCCCCCAATAACGGGGTGTGCCCCCTCCCCCCCAGTACCTGAGCTGCCTGACCACGTCCCGCTCCGTCACCGACAAACTGGCCTTCGACGTGGGGCTGCAGAAGGACGCGACGGGTGAGGGGGTCTGGGGGGCACCCCGGGGTTTGGGGGGGGCTCTGGGGGGCACCCCGGGGTTTGGGGGGGGCTCTGGGGGGCACCCCGGGGTTTTTGGGGGGCTCTGAGGGGCACCCTGGGGTTTGGGGGGGGCTCTGAGGGGCACCCTGGGGTTTGGGGGGGCTCTGGGGGGCACCCCGGGGTTTGGGGGGGCTCTGGGGGGCACCCCGGGGTTTGGGGGGGCTCTGGGGGGCACCCCGGGGTTTTGGGGGGCTCTGGGGTGTCCCCTGAGCTTTGGGAGGGAGGGCTGGGGAGCGTTTGGGGGTCCCTTTGGGTTATGTTGTTGGGGTTTTTAGGGGTCCCCCGGTTCTGGGGTGCGCAGTTTGGGGGTGTTGTGGGTTTGGGGGCGTCCCTGGGGTTTTAGGGAGGTCCCTGATTATTATTTTTTTGGGGTGCCCTAGGTGAGGCGTGCTGGTGGACGATGCACCCGGCGTCCAAGCAGCGCTCCGAGGGAGAGAAGGTTCGGGTGGGGGACGACCTGATCCTGGTCAGCGTGTCCTCTGAGAGATACCTGGTATGGGGGGACACTGGGGGGACAGGGGGACACTGGGGGGACAGAGGGGGACATGGGGACACAGAGGGGACATGGGGACACAGGGGGGACAGGGGGGATAGGGGGGGACATGGGGACACAGCCCTGACCTGATCCTGGTCAGCGTGTCCTCTGAGAGATACCTGGTATGGGGGGACACTGGGGGGACAGGGGGACACTGGGGGGACAGGGGGGGACATGGGGACACAGAGGGGACATGGGGGGACAGGGGGGACAGGGGGGATAGGGGGGGACATGGGGACACAGCCCTGACCTGATCCTGGTCAGCGTGTCCTCTGAGAGATACCTGGTATGGGGGGACACTGGGGGGACAGGGGGACACAGGGGGGACAGGGGGGGACATGGGGACACAGAGGGGACATGGGGACACAGGGGGGACATGGGGACACAGGGGGGGACATGGGGACACAGCCCTGACCTGATCCTGGTCAGCGTGTCCTCTGAGAGATACCTGGTATGGGGGGACACTGGGGGGACAGGGGGACACTGGGGGGACAGGGGGGGACATGGGGACACAGAGGGGACATGGGGGGACAGGGGGGACAGGGGGGATAGGGGGGGACATGGGGACACAGCCCTGACCTGATCCTGGTCAGCGTGTCCTCTGAGAGATACCTGGTATGGGGGGACACTGGGGGGACAGGGGGACACTGGGGGGACAGAGGGGGACATGGGGACACAGAGGGGACATGGGGGGACAGGGGGGACAGGGGGGATAGGGGGGGACATGGGGACACAGCCCTGACCTGATCCTGGTCAGCGTGTCCTCTGAGAGATACCTGGTATGGGGGGACACTGGGGGGACAGGGGGACACTGGGGGGACAGGGGGGGACATGGGGACACAGAGGGGACATGGGGGGACAGGGGGGACAGGGGGGATAGGGGGGGACATGGGGACACAGCCCTGACCTGATCCTGGTCAGCGTGTCCTCTGAGAGATACCTGGTATGGGGGGACACTGGGGGGACAGGGGGACACTGGGGGGACAGGGGGGGACATGGGGACACAGAGGGGACATGGGGACACAGGGGGGACACTGGGGGGATAGGGGGGGACATGGGGACACAGCCCTGACCTGATCCTGGTCAGCGTGTCCTCTGAGAGATACCTGGTATGGGGGGACACTGGGGGGACACAGGGGGGACATGGGGACACAGAGGGGACATGGGGGAACATGGGGACACAGGGGGGACACAGAGGGGACAGGGGGGGACATGGGGACACAGGGGGGACATGGGGACACAGAGGGGACACAGAGGGGACAGGGGGGACATGGGGACACAGGGGGGACATGGGGACACAGAGGGGACACAGAGGGGACAGGGGGGACATGGGGACACAGGGGGGACATGGGGACACAGAGGGGACACAGAGGGGACATGGGGACACAGCCCTGACCTGATCCTGGTCAGCGTGTCCTCTGAGAGATACCTGGTATGGGGGGACACAGGGGGGGACACAGGGGGGACACCCCTGACCTGATCCTGCTCACTGTCCCCCCCCGTGTCCCCCCCGTGTCCCCCCCGTGTCCCCAGCACCTCTCCACGGCCTCGGGGGAGCTGCAGGTGGACGCCTCGTTCATGCAGACGCTGTGGAACATGAACCCCATCTGCTCCGGCTCCGAGGAAGGTGACTCTGGCAGGGGTGGGGTCCCCACCTTGGGGCAGGGGGTGTCCCCTGGGTGTCCCCCTGCCCACCCTGACCTCCCCCTGCCCACCCTGACCCCCTCCCCACCCTGTGTCCCCCCCAGGTTACGTCACGGGGGGCCACGTCATGCGCCTGTTCCACGGCCACATGGACGAGTGCCTGACCCCCACGGCCCCCGAGCAGGGCGAGGAGCGCAGGTGGGGGACCCAAAATTTTGGGGACACACACACAGGGGGGGATGTCCCCAACCTGCTGACCCCTCCCCTGTGTTTGTGCCACCCCCCAGCAGCGTGGTGAACTACGAGGGCGGTGCCGTGTGTGCCCACGCCAGGTCCCTGTGGCGCCTCGAGCCCCTGCGCATCAGGTACGGGGGGGACATGGAGGGACACACACGGGGTGCCACCAACCCCCCCTGGGGACATCGAGGGTCCCCTCGGGGCTGGGGAGCCCCCCTGAGGGGTTTGGGGCTCCTGGGGGGTGTCCCTGTGTGTGTCTGTGTCCCTGTCACTCATCCCTGTGTCCCCGCCCTTTGACCTCCGTGACCCCTCCCTGTTTCTTCCCATGTCCCCTGTGTCCCATTGTCCTCCTGTGTCCCCATGTCCCTGTGTCCCCATGTCCCCCTGTGTCCCCATGTCCTCCTGTGTCCCCATGTCCCCTGTGTCCCATTGTCCTCCTGTGTCCCCATGTCCCCTGTGTCCCCATGTCCCCCTGTGTCCCCATGTCCCCTGTGTCCCATTGTCCTCCTGTGTCCCCATGTCCCCATGTCCCCATGTCCCCTGTGTCCCCATGTCCTCCTGTGTCCCCATGTCCCCTGTGTCCCATTGTCCTCCTGTGTCCCCATGTCCCCATGTCCCCATGTCCCCCTGTGTCCCCATGTCCTCCTGTGTCCCCATGTCCCCTGTGTCCCATTGTCCTCCTGTGTCCCCATGTCCCCATGTCCCCATGTCCCCTGTGTCTCTATGTCCCCTGTGTCCCATTGTCCTCCTGTGTCCCCATGTCCCCATGTCCCCATGTCCCCTGTGTCCCCATGTCCTCCTGTGTCCCCATGTCCCCTGTGTCCCCATGTCCCCTGTGTCCCCATGTCCCCATGTCCCCATGTCCCCTGTGTCCCCATGTCCTCCTGTGTCCCCATGTCCCCTGTGTCCCATTGTCCTCCTGTGTCCCCATGTCCCCTGTGTCCCAATGTCCTCCCATGTCCCCCTGTGTCCCCATGTCCTCCTGTGTCCCCATGTCCCCCTGTGTCCCCATGTCCCCCTGTGTCCCCATGTCCCCTGTGTCCCCATGTCCTCCTGTGTCCCCATGTCCCCTGTGTCCCATTGTCCTCCTGTGTCCCCATGTCCCCTGTGTCCCAATGTCCTCCCATGTCCCCCTGTGTCCCCATGTCCCCTGTGTCCCCATGTCCCCCTGTGTCCCCATGTCCCCCTGTGTCCCCATGTCCCCTGTGTCCCATTGTCCTCCTGTGTCCCCATGTCCCCTGTGTCCCAATGTCCTCCCATGTCCCCGTGTCCCCATGTCCCCTGTGTCCCATTGTCCCCCCCGTGTCCCCATGTCCCCCTGTGTCCCCATGTCCTCCCATGTCCCCCTGTGTCCCCATGTCCTCCTGTGTCCCATTGTCCTCCTGTGTCCCCATGTCCCCCTGTGTCCCCCTGTGTCCCCATGTCCCCCTGTGTCCCCATGTCCCCCTGTGTCCCCATGTCCCCCTGTGTCCCCATGTCCCCTGTGTCCCCATGTCCCTTGTGTCCCCATGTCCTCTGTGTCCCCATGTCCTCTGTGTCCCCATGTCCCTTGTGTCCCCATGTCCTCTGTGTCCCCATGTCCTCTGTGTCCCCATGTCCCTTGTGTCCCCATGTCCTCCTCCTGTGTCCCCATGTCCCCGTGTCCTCCCATGTCCCCATGTCCCCTGTGTCCCTATGTCCTCCTGTGTCCCCGTGTCCTCTCATGTCCCCATGTCCTCCAGTATTCCCATGTCCTCCCATGTCCCGTGTCCCCATGTCCCCTGTGTCTCTATGTCCCCTCCCCATGTCCCCATGACCCCTCCCCATGTCCTCTTATATCCCCATGTCCCCCCCGTGTCCCCATATCCCCCTGTGTCCCCATGTCCTCCCATGTCCCCCCCGTGTCCCCTGGTGACAGGAGTGTCCCCTGTGTCCCCCAGCTGGAGCGGGAGCCACCTGCGTTGGGGACATGACCCATCCCCATGTCCCCATGTCCCTCTGTGTCCCCGTGTCCCCCCCCATGTCCTGCCATGTCCCCTGGTGACAGGGATGTCCCCTGTGTCCCCCAGCTGGAGCGGGAGCCACCTGCGTTGGGGACATGACCCATCCCCATGTCCCCATGTCCCTCTGTGTCCCCGTGTCCCCCCCATGTCCTGCCATGTCCCCTGGTGACAGGGATGTCCCCTGTGTCCCCCAGCTGGAGCGGGAGCCACCTGCGTTGGGGACATGACCCATCCCCATGTCCCCATGTCCCTCTGTGTCCCCGTGTCCCCCCCATGTCCTGCCATGTCCCCTGGTGACAGGGATGTCCCCTGTGTCCCCCAGCTGGAGCGGGAGCCACCTGCGTTGGGGACAGCCGTTCCGGCTGCGCCATGTCACCACGGGCCGCTACCTGGCGCTCACCGAGGCCACTGGGCTGGCCATGATCGAGGCCACCGCGGCCACCACGCGCGTGGCCGCCTTCTGCTTCCGCGCCTCCAAGGTGGGGGTGGCACCTCTGTGTCACCAGAGTGTCCCCAGAGTGTCCCCAGCCCTGTCCCCAGCCCATCCTGCTCCCTGTCCCCCCTGATCCCTGATGTCCCCCCCCAAATCCCGCAGGAGAAGCTGGAAGGGCCCCCAGAATGGGACATGGAGGGGATGGGACCTTCCTGTCCCCCCTGACCCTCCCTGACCCTCCCTGTGCCCCCTGACCCTCCCTGACCCTCCCTGACCCTCCCTGTCCCCCCTGACCCTCCCTGACCCCCCTGACCCTCCCTGTGCCCCCCAAATCCCGCAGGAGAAGCTGGAAGGGACCCCAAAATGGGATGTGGAGGGGATGGGACCTCCCTGACCCCCCTGACCCTCCCTGTGCCCCCCAGCCCCCTGACCCTCCCTGTGCCCCCTGACCCCCCTGACCCTCCCTGTGCCCCCCAACCCCCCTGACCCTCCCTGTCCCCCCTGACCCCCCTGACCCTCCCTGTGCCCCCCAAATCCCGCAGGAGAAGCTGGAGGTGGCCCCTAAGAGGGACGTGGAGGGGATGGGACCTCCCTGTCCCCTCAGCCCCCCTGACCCTCCCTGACCCCCCTGACCCCCCTGACCCTCCCTGTGCCCCCCAAATCCCGCAGGAGAAGCTGGAGGTGGCCCCCAAACGTGACGTGGAGGGGATGAGGCCTCCCTGTGCCCCCTGACCCCCCTAACCCTCCCTGTGCCCCCCAAATCCCGCAGGAGAAGCTGGAGGTGGCCCCCAAGAGGGACGTGGAGGGGATGGGGCCCCCCGAGATCAAGTATGGGGAGTCTCTGTGCTTCCTGCAGCACTCCAGCAGCGGGCTGTGGGTCACCTACGCCGCCCCCGACCCCAAAGCCCTGCGCCTGGGGCTGCTCAAGAGGAAGGTGAGGCCCCAAAAACCTACCTGGAGGGAGATCTGGGGAGTTCCTGTGGGTCTGGGGTCTTTGTGGATCTGGAGGGGTCCCTGGGGGTCCCTCTGATCCCCCCTCGTGCCCATCCTCCCCCCTAGGCCATCCTGCACCCAGAGGGGCACGTGGGCTCTGGGGGGGCCCTGTGGGTTTGGGGGGGCCCTGTGTGTCTGGAGGGGTCCCTGTGTGCCTGGAGGGGTCCCTGTGGGTTTTTGGGGGTCCCTGTGGGTCTGGGGGGTCCCTGTGGGTCTCTGTGGATTTGGGGGGGTCCCTGGGGGTCCCTCTGATCCCCGCTCGTGCCCACCCTTCCCCCTAGCCATCCTGCACCCAGAGGGGCACATGGGTTCTTGGGGCCTCTGGGGGGGTCCCTGTGGGTTTTTTGGGGTCCCTCTGAGTCTGGGGGGTCCCTGTGGGTCTCTGTGGATTTGGGGGGGTCTCTGGGGGTCCCTCTGATCCCCCCTCGTGCCCACCCTTCCCCCTAGGCCATCCTGCACCCAGAGGGGCATGTGGGCTCTGGGGGGGTCCCTGTGGGTTTGGGGGGGTCCCTGTGGATCTGGGGGGTCCCTCTGAATCTGGGGGGTCCCTGTGGGTCTCTGTGGATTTGGGGGTCCCTCTGACCCCCCCATTATCCCCCCCCAGGCCATCCTGCACCAGGAGGGGCACATGGATGATGCACTGACCCTCACCCGCTCCCAGCACCAGGAGTCACAGGCGGCGCGGATGGTTTTCAGCACCACCGGGCTCTACGGGGCCTTCATCAGGTCTGGGGGGTCCTGGGGGCTCCTGGGGGGGTCCTGGGGGGTCCTGGGGATGGTTTTCAGCACCACGGGGCTCTACGGGGCCTTCATCAGGTCTGGGGGGTCCTGGGGGCTCCTGGGGGGGTCCTGGGGGGTCCTGGGGATGGTTTTCAGCACCACGGGGCTCTACGGGGCCTTCATCAGGTCTGGGGGGTCCTGGGGGCTCCTGGGGGGGTCCTGGGGGGTCCTGGGGATGGTTTTCAGCACCACGGGGCTCTACGGGGCCTTCATCAGGTCTGGGGGGTCCTGGGGGGGTCCTGGGGGGTCCTGGGGATGGTTTTCAGCACCACGGGGCTCTACGGGGCCTTCATCAGGTCTGGGGGGTCCTGGGGGGGTCCTGGGGGGTCCTGGGGATGGTTTTCAGCACCACGGGGCTCTACGGGGCCTTCATCAGGTCTGGGGGGTCCTGGGGGTCTGTGGGTGATCTGGGGGGTCCCTGGGGGTCTGATCCCCCCCTTTTCCCCCCCAGGAGCCTGGAGAGCCTGCAGGGCCGGCCCCGGGGGTCCGTGGGTGATCTGGGGGGTCCCTTATGGTCTGACCCTCCCCATTTTCCCCCCAGGAGCCTGGAGAGCCTGCAGGGCCGCCCCCGGGGGTCTGTGGGTGCTGTGGGTGATCTGGGGGGTCCCTGGGGGTCTGTGGGTGCTGTGGGTGATCTGGGGGTGATCTGAGGGGTCCCTGGTGGTCTGACCCTCCCCATTTTTCCCCCCCAGGAGCCTGGAGAGCCTGCAGGGCCGGCCCCGGGGGTCCGCGCCCCCCTCGCTGCCGATCGCGGGGATGATCCTGAGCCTGCGGGACCTGATCGGGTACCTGGAGCCCCCTCCCCCCGAGCTGCGCCACGAGCAGCGCCAGGGGCGGCTGCGGGCACTGAGGGGACGCCAGAGCCTCTTCCAGCAGGAGGTGAGACCCCTGGGACCACCCCCACATGGCAGGGGACCCCCGGGACCACCCCCATAGGGAACGGGACCCCTGGGACCACCCACACAGCTGGGGGACCCCTAAAACCACCCCCACATGGCAGGGGACCCCTGGGACCACCCCCATAGGGAACGGGACCCCTGGGACCACCCACACAGCTGGGGGACCCCTAAAACCACCCCCACATGGCAGGGGACCCCTGGGACCACCCACACATGGCAGGGACCCCTGGGACCACCCCCATAGGGAAAGGGACCCCTGGGACCTCCCACACATGGCAGGGACCCCTGGGACCACCCACACATGGCAGGGACCCCTGGGACCACCCCCATAGGGAAAGGGACCCCTGGGACCACCCACACATGGCAGGGACCCCCAAAACCACCCTCACAGGGAACAGGACCCCTGGGACCACCCACACATGGCAGGGACCCCTGGGACCACCCACACATGGCAGGGACCCCCAAAACCACCCTCACAGGGAACAGGACCCCTGGGACCACCCACACATGGCAGGGACCCCTGGGACCACCCCCATAGGGAACAGGATTCCTGGGACCACCCACACATGGCAGGGGACCCCCAAAACCACCCTCACATAGCAGGGACCCCCGGGACCACCCCCCCATGGCAGGGACCCCCAAAACCACCCTCACATGGCAGGGGACCCCCAAAACCACCCCCACATGGGAGGGGACCCCCGGCACCTGTCCTGGTTTGGAGGTCCCAGGGGGAATCCTGGGGGTCCCGGGGCGATCCTGGGGGTCCCTGGGGGTTCTGGGGGTCCCCGGTGTATCCTAGGGGTCCCTGGGGGTCCCTGGGGGTTCTGGGGGTCCCAGGGGGGTCTCTGATGTGTCCCCCATGTCCCAGGGGATGCTGACGCTGGTGCTGAGCTGCATCGACGGGCTGAGCGCCTACAGCACCGCCGCCCAGTTCGGGGAGGGGGCACTGGGGTCCCGTTTTGGGGGTCCCTGGGGGGTTCTGGGGGTCCCAGGGGGATCCTGGGGGTCCCTGGAGGGTTTTGGGGATCCCGGGGGGGTTTCTGATGATCCCCCCAATGTCCCAGGGGATGCTGACGCTGGTGCTGAGCTGCATCGACGGGCTGAGCGCCTACAGCACCGCCGCCCAGTTCGGGGAGGCCGCGGGCGAGGAGGCGGCCTCGGCCTGGAAGGAGATCGTCAATCTGCTCTACGAGCTGCTGGGTGGGGCTGGGGGCACTGGGGAGGGGGCTGGGGGGCTCCATGGGGTGTTTATGGGGTGCTGGGGGGCTCCATGGGGTGTTTATGGGGTGCTGGGGGGTGTTTATGGGGTGCTGGGGGGTGTTTATGGGGTGTTTATGGGGTGTTTATGGGGTGTTTATGGGGTGCTGGGGGGTGTTTATGGGGTGCTGGGGGGCAGGTATGGGGTCTGTGGGGTGGGACAGGGGCTGTGGGGTGGGAGGTCAATCTGCTCTACGAGCTGCTGGGTGGGGCTGGGGGCACTGGGGAGGGGGCTGGGGGGCTCCATGGGGTGTTTATGGGGTGCTGGGGGGCTCCAAGGGGTGTTTATGGGGTGCTGGGGGGTGTTTATGGGGTGTTTATGGGGTGCTGGGGGGCAGGTATGGGGTCTGTGGGGTGGGGTGGGAGGTCAATCTGCTCTACGAGCTGCTGGGTGGGGCTGGGGGGCTGTGGGGTGGATTGGGGTCCCTGTGGGTTGGGGGGTGTCTGTGGGTCAGGGTGGGGTCCCTGTGGGTCCGTGGGTGTCTGTGGGTCAGGGTGGGGTCTGTGGGTGTCTGTGGGGCAGGGTGGGGTCCCTGTGGGTTGGGAGGTGTCTGTGGGTCAGGGTGGGGTCTGTGGGTGTCTGTGGGGCAGGGTGAGGTGTCTGTGGGTGTCAGTGGGGCAGGGTGGGGTCTGGGGGTGTCTGTGGGGCAGGGTGGGGTCCGTGGGTGTCTCTGGGGCAGGGTGGGGTCTGGGGGGCAGAGTGGGGTCCGTGGGTGTCTGTGGGGCAGGGTGAGGTGTCTGTGGGTCCGTGGGTGTCTGTGGGGCAGGGTGGGGTCCGTGGGTGTCAGTGGGGCAGGATGGGGTCCCTGTGGGTCCGTGGGTGTCTGTGGGGCAGGGTGGGGTCCCTGTGGGTCTGTGGGTCCACATGGGGGTCCTTTGGGTCCGGGGGTGTCTGTGGGGCAGGATGGGGTCCATGGGTGTCTGTGGGGCAGGGTGGGGTCCCTGTGGGTCCGTGGGTGTCTGTGGGTCAGGATGGGGTCTGGGGGTGTCTGTGGGGCAGGATGGGGTCCGGGGGTGTCTGTGGGGCAGGGTGGGGTCTGGGGGTGTCTGTGGGTCCACATGGGGGTCCTATGGGTCCGGGGGTGTCTGTGGGTCAGGGTGGGGTCCGTGGGTGTCTGTGGGGCAGGATGGGGTGTCTGTGGGGCAGGATGGTGTCTAGGGGTTTCTGTGGGTCCCTGTGGGTCCGTGGGTATCTGTGGGGCAGGGCTGTGGGTCTCTGACCCCCCTGTGTGCCCCCCCAGCCTCGCTGTGGGTCCATGGGTGTCTGTGGGTCAGGATGGGGTCCGTGGGTGTCTGTGGGGCAGGATGGGGTCCCTGTGGGTCTGTGGGTGTCTGTGGGGCAGGGCTGTGGGTCTCTGACCCCCCTGTGTGCCCCCCCAGCCTCGCTGATCCGGGGTAACCGAGCCAACTGCGCGCTGTTCTCCACCAACCTGGACTGGCTGGTCAGCAAACTGGACCGGCTCGAGGCCTCCTCGGGTCAGTGGGGCTGGGGGGGCTCCTGGGGGGCTCCTGGGGGGTTCTGAGGGGGGCTGGGGGAGCCTCACGTGGGGCTGGTGCTGCTGGAGACCCCTCTGTGAGGCTGAGGAGGTTCCTGTGGGTCTGGAGTCCCTTCTGTGGGTCTGGGGTCTCTGCTATGTGTATGGGGTCTCTGCTGTGGGTCTGGGGTCTCTGCTATGTGTATGGGGTCTCTGCTATGTGTATGGGGTCTCTACTGTGGGTCAGGGGTCTCTCCCATGGGTCTGGGGTCTCTGCTGTGGGTGTGGGGTCTCTGCTGTGGGTCTGGGGTCTCTGCTATGTGTATGGGGTCTCTGCTGTGGGTCAGGGGTCTCTCCCATGGGTCTGGGGTCTCTGCTGTGGGTGTGGGGTCTCTGCTGTGGGTCTGGGGTCTCTGCTATGTGTATGGGGTCTCTGCTATGTGTATGGGGTCTCTGCTGTGGGTCTGGGGTCTCTCCCATGGGTGTGGGGTCCCTGCTGTGGGTCTGGGGTCTCTGCTATGTGTATGGGGTCTCTCCCGTGGGTCTGGGGTCCCTGCTGTGGGTTTGGAGTCCCTTCCATGGGTCTGGGGTCTCTGCTATGTGTATGGGGTCTCTGCTGTGGGTCTGGGGTCTCTCCCATGGGTGTGGGGTCCCTGCTGTGGGTCTGGGGTCCCTGCCGTGGGTCTGGGGTCTCTGCCGTGGGTCTGGGGTCTCTCCCGTGGGTCTGGGGTCCCTCCTGTGGGTCTGGGGTCCCTCCTGTGGGTCTGGGGTCTCTCCCATGGGTCTGGGGTCTCTCCCGTGGGTCTGGGGTCCCTGCCATGGGTCTGGGGTCTCTCCCATGGGTCTGGGGTCCCCACAGGTATCCTGGAGGTGCTGTACTGCGTGCTGATCGAGAGCCCCGAGGTGCTCTCTGGGGTCTCTCCCGTGGGTCTGGGGTCTCTGCCGTGGGTCTGGGGTCCCTTCCATGGGTCTGGGGTCTCTGCCGTGGGTCTGGGGTCCCTCCTGTGGGTCTGGGGTCTCTGCCGTGGGTCTGGGGTCCCTTCCATGGGTCTGGGGTCTCTGCTGTGGGTCTGGGGTCCCTCCTGTGGGTCTGGGGTCTCTCCCGTGGGTCTGGGGTCCCTGCCATGGGTCTGGGGTCCCTGCCATGGGTCTGGGGTCCCCACAGGTATCCTGGAGGTGCTGTACTGCGTGCTGATCGAGAGCCCCGAGGTGCTCTCTGGGGTCTCTCCCGTGGGTCTGGGGTCCCTGCCATGGGTCTGGGGTCTCTGCCGTGGGTCTGGGGTCCCTGCCATGGGTCTGGGGTCCCCACAGGTATCCTGGAGGTGCTGTACTGCGTGCTGATCGAGAGCCCCGAAGTGCTCAACATCATCCAGGAGAACCACATCAAATCCATCATCTCCCTGCTCGACAAGCACGGCCGCAACCACAAGGTGGGTCCCCGGGGGGAGGGGGGGGAAAAGGGGGTGCCCAGGTGTGCCCAGCTGTGCCCAGGTGTGCCCAGGTGTGTTCAGGTGAGCTGTTCCACAGGTGCTGGACGTGCTGTGCTCGCTGTGCGTGTGCAACGCCGTGGCCGTGCGCTCCAACCAGAACCTGATCACCGAGAACCTTCTGCCCCGGCGGGACCTGCTGCTGCAGACGGGCATGGTCAACTACGTCACCAGGTGGGCACACAGGGGGGCTTGGGGGGCAACTACAGCACCAGGGGGGCACACAGGGGGGCAACTGCGGCACCAGGGGGGCTCACAGGGGGGCAACTGTGGCACCAGGGGGGCTCTGGGGGCAACTGTGGCACCAGGGGGGCTCTGGGGGCAACTGTGGCACCAGGGGGGTTCTGGGGGCAACTACGGCACCAGGGGGGTTCTGGGGGCAACTGTGGCACCAGGGGGGCTCTGGGGGCAACTGTGGCACCAGGGGGGCTCTGGGGGCAACTGTGGCACCAGGGGGGCTCTGGGGGCAACTGTGGCACCAGGGGGGCTCTGGGGGCAACTGCGGCACCAGGGGGGTTCTGGGGGCAACTACGGCACCAGGGGGGCTCACAGGGGGGCAACTGTGGCACCAGGGGGGCTCTGGGGGCAACTGTGGCACCAGGGGGGCTCTGGGGGCAACTACGGCACCAGGGGGGTTCTGGGGGCAACTGTGGCACCAGGGGGGCTCACAGGGGGGCAACTGTGGCACCAGGGGGGCACAGGGGGGCAACTGCGGCACCAGGGGGGCTCTGGGGGCAACTACGGCACCAGGGGGGCTCTGGGGGCAACTGTGGCACCAGGGGGGTTCTGGGGGCAACTGTGGCACCAGGGGGGCACACAGGGGGGCAACTGTGGCACCAGGGGGGCTCTGGGGGCAACTGTGGCACCAGGGGGGCTCTGGGGGCAACTGTGGCACCAGGGGGGCTCTGGGGGCAACTACGGCACCAGGGGGGCTCTGGGGGCAACTACGGCACCAGGGGGGCTCACAGGGGGGCAACTGTGGCACCAGGGGGGCACAGGGGGGCAACTGCGGCACCAGGGGGGTTCTGGGGGCAACTACGGCACCAGGGGGGCTCTGGGGGCAACTGTGGCACCAGGGGGGCTCTGGGGGCAACTGTGGCACCAGGGGGGCTCTGGGGGGCTTTGGGGGGCAACTGTGGCACCAGGGGGGCTCTGGGGGGCAACTGTGGCACCAGGGGGGCTCTGGGGGGCAACTATGTCACCAGGGGGGCACAGGGGGGCTCTGGGGGCAACTGTGGCACCAGGGGGGCTCTGGGGGCAACTGTGGCACCAGGGGGGCTCTGGGGGCAACTGTGGCACCAGGGGGGCTCTGGGGGCAACTGTGGCACCAGGGGGGCTCTGGGGGCAACTGTGGCACCAGGGGGGCTCTGGGGGCAACTACGGCACCAGGGGGGCTCTGGGGGGCTTGGGGGGCAACTGTGGCACCAGGGGGGCTCTGAGGGGCAACTACGGCACCAGGGGGGCTCTGGGGGGCTTGGGGGGCAACTGTGGCACCAGGGGGGCTCTGAGGGGCAACTACGGCACCAGGGGGGCTCTGGGGGGCTTGGGGGGCAACTGTGGCACCAGGGGGGCTCTGAGGGGCAACTACGTCACCAGGTGGGCACAGGGGGCTTTGGGGGGCAACTGCGGCACCAGGGGGGCACAGGGGGGCTTTGGGGGGCAACTGCGGCACCAGGGGGGCACAGGGGGGCTTTGGGGGGCAACTAGGGGGTTCTAGGGGTTCTAGGGGTGGGTTTGGTGCTCCTGGGGGTGGATTTGGTGCTCCTGGGGGTAGATTTGGTGCTCCTGGGGGTGGGTTTTGAGGTCTCTGGGTGGCACTGGGGTTCTAGGGGTGGATTTACCGCTCCTGGGGGTGGGTTTGGTGCTCCTGGGGGTGGATTTGCTGCTCCTGGGGGTGGATTTGGTGCTCCTGGGGGTGGGTTTTTGGTGCTCCTGGGGGTGGGTTTTGGGGTCTCTGGGTGGCACTGGGGGTCTCTGGGTGGGCCTGGGGTTCTAGGGATGGGTTTTGTGCTCCTGTGGGTGCATTTACCGCTCCTGTGGGTGAATTTACCACTCCTGTGGGTGAATTTACCACTCCTGTGGGTGCATTTACCGCTCCTGTGGGTGAATTTACCACTCCTGTGGGTGAATTTACCACTCCTGTGGGTGAATTTACCACTCCTGTGGGTGGATTTACCGCTCCTGTGGGTGAATTTCCCACTCCTGTGGGTGGGTTTTGGGGTCTCTGGGTGGCACTGGGGTTCTAGGCGTGAATTTCCCACTCCTGTGGGTGGGTTTGCTGCTCCTGTGGGTGGGTTTGGTGCTCCTGTGGGTGAATTTACCGCTCCTGGGGGTGAATTTACCGCTCCTGTGGGTGAATTTCCCGCTCCTGTGGGTGAATTTCCCACTCCTGTGGGTGGGTTTGCTGCTCCTGTGGGTGGGTTTGGTGCTCCTGGGGGTGAATTTACCACTCCTGTGGGTGAATTTCCCACTCCTGTGGGTGGATTTACCGCTCCTGGGGGTGAATTTACCACTCCTGTGGGTGGGTTTCCCACTCCTGTGGGTGAATTTCCCACTCCTGTGGGTGGGTTTCCCACTCCTGTGGGTGAATTTCCCACTCCTGTGGGTGGGTTTCATGTCCCCTGACCCCTCTTTCCCCCCTGTCCCACCCCATTGCAGCATCCGGCCCAACCTGTACGTGGGGACGGCTCCGGGCTCGACGCAGTTCCGCTGCTGGTACTTCGAGGTGTGCGTGGAGCGGGCTCAGCCCTTCGTGACCCCCCAGCCCACCCACCTGCGTGTGGGGTGGGGGGCTGCCGGATCCTTCCGGCCCGCCCCGGGCGGCGGCGCCGGCTGGGGGGGAAACGGCGCCGGCGACGACCTCCACTCCTTCGCCTTCGACGGCCTCCACCTCTGGACAGGTGAGGGGAGAGGGAACACAGCACCCCACAGAGAGCAACCCCAAACACCCTGAGTAATGGGGTCACCCCACAGAGAGCAACCCCAAACACCCTGAGTAATGGGGTCACCCCACAGAGAGCAACCCCAAACACCCTGAGTAATGGGGTCACCCCATAGAGAGCCCACCAAACTCACTGAGTGATGGGGTCACCCCATAGAGAGCCCACCAAACTCACTGAGTGATGGGATCATCCCATAGAGAGCAACCCCAAACTCACTGAGTGATGGGATCATCCCATAGAGAGCAACCCCAAACTCACTGAGTGATGGGGTCACTCCACAGAAAGCAACCCCAAACTCCTGGGACCACCCCACAGAGAGCAACCCCAAACTCCCTGAGTAATGGGATCATCCCATAGAGAGCCCCCCAAACTCACTGAGTGATGGGATCATCCCATAGAGAGCAACCCCAAACTCACTGAGTAATGGGGTCACTCCACAGAAAGCAACCCCAAACACCCTGAGTAATTGGGTCATCCCATAGAGAGCCCCATGGACCCCCCTGAGTAATGGGGTCACCCCACAGAGAGCAACCCCAAACACCCTGAGTAATGGGGTCACCCCACAGAGAGCAACCCCAAACATCCTGAGTAATGGGGTCACCCCATAGAGAGCAACCCCAAACATCCTGAGTGATGGGGTCACCCCATAGAGAGCCCACCAAACTCACTGAGTGATGGGATCATCCCATAGAGAGCAACCCCAAACTCACTGAGTGATGGGGTCACTCCACAGAAAGCAACCCCAAACTCCTGGGACCACCCCACAGAGAGCAACCCCAAACTCCCTGAGTAATGGGATCATCCCATAGAGAGCCCCCCAAACTCACTGAGTGATGGGATCATCCCATAGAGAGCAACCCCAAACTCACTGAGTAATGGGGTCACTCCACAGAAAGCAACCCCAAAACACCCTGAGTAATTGGGTCATCCCATAGAGAGCCCCATGGACCCCCCTGAGTAATGGGGTCACCCCACAGAGAGCAACCCCAAAACACCCTGAGTAATGGGATCATCCTATAGAGAGCAACCTCAAACTCCCTGAGTAATGGGATCACCCCATAGAGAGGAACCCCAAACCTCATGAGCAACGGGACCCCAATAACCACCCCCTGACCCCAATAACCACCCCCTGACCCCAATAACCCCCCCTGACCCCAATAACACCCCCTGACCCCAATAACCCTCCCTGACCCCAATAACACCCCCTGACCCCAATGACCACCCCCTGACCCCAATAACCACCCCTGACCCCAATAACCACCCCTGACCCCAATAAATCCCCCCAGGAGGGGTCCCCAAGGCTGTGGGGTCCCCCCACCGGCGGGCCCTGGCCGAGGGGGACGTGGTCAGCTGCTGCCTGGATTTGGGGGTCCCCTCATCCCCCTGACCCCAATAACCCCCCTGACCCCAATAACCACCCCTGACCCCAATAAATCCCCCTGACCCAAATAAATCCCCCCAGGAGGGGTCCCCAAGGCTGTGGGGTCCCCCCACCGGCGGGCCCTGGCCGAGGGGGACGTGGTCAGCTGCTGCCTGGATTTGGGGGTCCCCTCATCCCCCTGACCCCAATAACCCTCCCCTGACCCCAATAACCACCCCTGACCCCAATAACACCCCCTGACCCCAATAAATCCCCCCAGGAGGGGTCCCCAAGGCTGTGGGGTCCCCCCACCGGCGGGCCCTGGCCGAGGGGGACGTGGTCAGCTGCTGCCTGGATTTGGGGGTCCCCAGTGCCTCGTTCCGCCTCAACGGGGCCCCCGTTCAGGGGGTCCTGGAGGGTTTCAACCTCGACACCCTCTTCACCCCCGTGGCCAGCTTCTCGGCGGGGGTCCGGTAAGGAGGGGGGGCACCCCGGAATTGGGGCTGGGGGGGTCCTAAAAGGGTCACTGGGACCCCTAAGTAGGGGTTGGGGGGGTGTTTAGGGGAGTGGGAGCCCTAAATGAGGGAGATTGGGGTCCCTAAAAGGGGGCATTTGTCCTAAAAGGGTCGCTGGAACCCCTAAGTGGGGGCTGGGGAGGTGCTTAGGGGAGTGGGAACCCTAAATGAGGGAGATTGGGGTTCCTAAATTGGGGCATTTGTCCTAAAAGGGTCGCTGGGACCCCTAAGTGGGGGCTGGGGGGGTGCTTAGGGGAGTGGGAACCCTAAATGAGGGAGATTGGGGTTCCTAAATTGGGGCATTTTTGGGGGGGGGGTCCTAAAAGGTCACTGGGACCCCTAAGTGGGGGCTGGGACCCTAAAGGGGCTGGGGGGGTGTTTAGGGGAGTGGGGCCCCTAAATGAGAGAGATTGGGGTTCCTAAAATGGGGCATTTGTGGGGGGGGGTTCCTCCCGTTTTTGGAGGGTCTGGGGGTCCCTGTGGGTCTGGGGGTGAAGGGGGTCCCTATGGGGGTCCTTGTGGGTTCTGTGGGTCTGGGGCTGAAGGGGGTCCCTATGGGGGTCCTTGTGGGTTCTGTGGGTCTGGGGCTGAAGGGGGTCCCTATGGGGGTCTCTGTGGGTTCTGTGGGTCTGGGGGTGACTGGGGGTCCCTATTGGGGTCCCTGTGGGTTCTGTGGGTCTGGGGGTGTCACAGGGGGTGACTGGGGGTCTCTGTCCCCCCCAGGCTGCGGTTCCTGCTGGGGGGGCTGAAGGGGGGTCCCTATGGGGGTCCCTGTGGGTTCTGTGGGTCTGGGGGTGTCACAGGGGGTGTCACAGGGTCTCTGTCCCCCCCAGGCTGCGGTTCCTGCTGGGGGGGCTCAGGGGGGTCCCTATGGGGGTCTCTGTGGGTTCTGTGGGTCTGGGGGTATCACAGGGGGTGACTGGGGGTCCCTATGGGGGTCTCTGTGGGTTCTGTGGGTCTGGGGGTGACTGGGGGTCCCTATGGGGGTCCCTGTGGGTTCTGTGGGTCTGGGGGTGACTGGGGGTCCCTATTGGGGTCCCTGTGGGTTCTGTGGGTCTGGGGGTGTCACAGGGGGTGACTGGGGGTCTCTGTCCCCCCCAGGCTGCGGTTCCTGCTGGGGGTCCCTATGGGGGTCCCTGTGGGTTCTGTGGGTCTGGGGGTGTCACAGGGGGTGACTGGGGGTCTCTGTCCCCCCCAGGCTGCGGTTCCTGCTGGGGGGGCTGAAGGGGGGTCCCTATGGGGGTCTCTGTGGGTTCTGTGGGTGTGGGGGTGACAGGGGGTGACTGGGGGTCCCTATGGGGGTCCCTGTGGGTTCTGTGGGTCTGGGGGTGACTGGGGGTCCCTATTGGGGTCCCTGTGGGTTCTGTGGGTCTGGGGGTGTCACAGGGGGTGTCACAGGGTCTCTGTCCCCCCCAGGCTGCGGTTCCTGCTGGGGGGGCTCAGGGGGGTCCCTATGGGGGTCTCTGTGGGTTCTGTGGGTCTGGGGGTATCACAGGGGGTGACTGGGGGTCCCTATGGGGGTCTCTGTGGGTTCTGTGGGTCTGGGGGTGACTGGGGGTCCCTATGGGGGTCCCTGTGGGTTCTGTGGGTCTGGGGGTGACAGGGGGTCTCTGGGGGTCCCTGTGGGTTCTGTGGGTCTGGGGGTGTCACAGGGGGTGACTGGGGGTCTCTGTCCCCCCCAGGCTGCGGTTCCTGCTGGGGGTCCCTATGGGGGTCCCTGTGGGTTCTGTGGGTCTGGGGGTGTCACGGGGGGTGACTGGGGGTCTCTGTCCCCCCCAGGCTGCGGTTCCTGCTGGGGGGGCTGAAGGGGGGTCCCTATGGGGGTCTCTGTGGGTTCTGTGGGTCTGGGGGTGACAGGGGGTCCCTATTGGGGTCCCTGTGGGTTCTGTGGGTCTGGGGGTGTCACAGGGGGTGACTGGGGGTCTCTGCTCCCCCCAGGCTGCGGTTCCTGCTGGGGGGGCTGAAGGGGGGTCCCTATGGGGGTCCTTGTGGGTTCTGTGGGTCTGGGGCTGAAGGGGGTCCCTATGGGGGTCCTTGTGGGTTCTGTGGGTCTGGGGCTGAAGGGGGTCCCTATGGGGGTCTCTGTGGGTTCTGTGGGTCTGGGGGTGACAGGGGGTCCCTATTGGGGTCCCTGTGGGTTCTGTGGGTCTGGGGGTGTCACAGGGGGTGACTGGGGGTCTCTGCTCCCCCCAGGCTGCGGTTCCTGCTGGGGGGCCGGCACGGGGAGTTCCGTTTCGTGCCCCCCCCTGGGTACGCCCCCTGTGCCGAGGCTCTGCTGGGGGGGTCCCTATGGGGGTCCCTGTGGGTCTGGGGGTGACTGGGGGTCTCTGTCCCCCCCAGGCTGCGGTTCCTGCTGGGGGGCCGGCACGGGGAGTTCCGTTTCGTGCCCCCCCCTGGGTACGCCCCCTGTGCCGAGGCTCTGCTGGGGGGGTCCCTATGGGGGTCCCTGTGGGTCTGGGGGTGACTGGGGGTCTCTGTCCCCCCCAGGCTGCGGTTCCTGCTGGGGGGCCGGCACGGGGAGTTCCGTTTCGTGCCCCCCCCTGGGTACGCCCCCTGTGCCGAGGCTCTGCTGCCCCGGGAGCGGCTGCGCCTCGAGCCCCTCACCCAATACCGGGGGGAGGCCCCACCCGGAGCCCGGAGCCTCCTGGGACCCACCCGGGCCCTGCCCCACACGGCCTTCACCCCCTGCCCCGTGGACACCTGCCAGGTGGGGATGGAGGGGGGAATTTGGGAAATTTGGGGAATTTGGGTTGTGGAGGGGGTGTTTGGGGGGTGGAGGGGGTGTTTGGGGGGTGGAGGGGGTGGTTGGGGGGGTTTTTGGGTGGTTGGGGGGGATTGAGGGGAGTTTGGGGGGGTGGAGGGGGTGGTTGGGGGGGTTTTTGGGTGGTTGGGGGGGGATTGAGGGGAGTTTGAAGGGGAGTTTGGGTGTTTGGGGGGGTGAAGGGGGTGTTTTGGGGGGGATTGAGGGGAGTTTGGGTGGTTGGGGGGGATTGAAGGGGATGGAAGGGGTTTGGGGGGGATTGAGGGGATGGAAGGGGTTTGGGGGGGATTGAGGGGATGGAAGGGGTTTGGGGGGGATTGAAGGGATGGAAGGGGTTTGGGGGGGATTGAAGGGATGGAAGGGGTTTGGGGGGGATTGAAGGGATGGAAGGGGTTTGGGGGGGATTGAAGGGATGGAAGGGGTTTGGGGGGATTGAAGGGGATGGAAGGGGTTTGGGGGGGATTGAAGGGATGGAAGGGGTTTGGGGGGGATTGAGGGGATGGAAGGGGTTTGGGGGGGATTGAAGGGATGGAAGGGGTTTGGGGGGATTGAAGGGGATGGAAGGGGTTTGGGGGGGATTGGGGAGGGTTTGGGCAGATTGGGGGGGATGGAAGGGGTTTGGGGGAGATTGAGGGGATGGAAGGGGTTTGGGGGGATTGAGGGGATGGAAGGGGTTTGGGGGGGATTGAAGGGGATAGAGGGGGATTTGGAGAGCTGAGGAGGGGTTTGGGGGGGATTGAAGGGGATAGAGGGGGGTTTGGAGGGGATTGAAGGGGGTTCTGGGTGGGATTGAGGGGATGGAGGGGGATTTGGAGGGGATTGAAGGGGGTTCTGGGTGGGATTGAGGGGATGGAGGGGGTTTGGGGGGGATTGAAGGGGATGGAGGGGACATTTTGGGGGGTTTGGGGGGGATTGAAGGGGCTGGAGGGGGATTTGGGGGCTTTGGGAGGGGTAGAGGGGGAAATGGAGGGGATGGAGGGGGCGTTTGGGGGGGAACTGAGGGAAGGGAAGGGAGATTAAGGGGGTGGAGGGGGGTTTGGGAAGGATTGGGGAGGGTTTTGGGGGGATTGAGGGGATGGAGGGGGGTTTGGGAGGGGTGGAAGGGAGGATTAAGGGGATGGAGAGGGGTTTGAGGGGATTGAAAGGGATGGAGGGGGGGTTTAGGGGGGATTGGAGGGTTTGGGGGAGATTGAAGGGATGGAGGGAGGTTTGGGGGGGATGGAGGGAGGTTTTGGGGGGGATGGAGGGAGGTTTGGGGGGGATGGAGGGGGGTTTTAGGGGGATGGAGGGGGGTTTGGGGGGGATGGAGGGGGGTTTGGGGGGATGGAGGGAGGTTTGGGGGGGATGGAGGGGGGTTTGGGGGGGATGGAGGGAGGTTTGGGGGGGATGGAGGGAGGTTTGGGGGGGATGGAGGGGGGTTTTAGGGGGATGGAGGGGGGTTTGGGGGGGATGGAGGGAGGTTTGGGGGGGATGGAGGGAGGTTTGGGGGGGATGGAGGGAGGTTTGGGGGGGATGGAGGGGGGTTTTGGGGACATTTGGGGAGATGGAGGGGGTTTGGGGGAACTCGGGGGTACTGCAGGGAGTTTGGGATGGGGTTTAGGTGGCAGAGGGGGGGTTTTTGGGGGACACCAACCCCCCCTGGGCACCCCCAGATCGTGCTGCCCCCACACCTGGAGCGGATCCGGGAGAAGCTGGCGGAGAATATCCATGAATTGTGGGCCCTGACCCGCATTGAGCAGGGCTGGACCTACGGGCCCGTGAGTGGGGGACCCCAAAAACACCCCTGGGCACCCCAAAAACCCCCCTGAGCACCCCAAAACCTTCCCAAACCCACCCAGCAACCCCAAACCCCTCCACGAGCTGTGGGCCCTGACCCGCATTGAGCAGGGCTGGACCTACGGGCCCGTGAGTGGGGGACCCCAAAAACACCCCTGGGCACCCCAAAAACCCCCCTGAGCACCCCAAAACCTTCCCAAACCCACCCAACCACCCCAAAACCCCTCCACGAGCTGTGGGCCCTGACCCGCATTGAGCAGGGCTGGACCTACGGGCCCGTGAGTGGGGGACCCCAAAAACACCCCTGGGCACCCCAAAAACCCCCCTGAGCACCCCAAAACCTTCCCAAACCCACCCAGCAACCCCAAACCCCTCCACGAGCTGTGGGCCCTGACCCGCATTGAGCAGGGCTGGACCTACGGGCCCGTGAGTGGGGGACCCCAAAACCCACCCTGGGCACCCCAAAACCCACCCTGGGCACCCCAAAACCCACCCTGGGCACCCCAAAAACCCCCCTGAGCACCCCCAAATCCCCCACAACCCCAAAACCTTCCCAAACCCACCCAACCACCCCAAAACCATCCACGAGCTGTGGGCCCTGACCCACATTGGGCCTGTGAGTGGGGGGACCCCAAAACCCACCCTGGGCACCCCAAAAACCCCTATTTTGGGGTTCCCTGGGATTTGAGTCCCCAGGGGGGCGTCCCTGGCTGTGGCTGAGGATCCTCTTGGGGGATTTTCCCGGTTTTGGGGTCCCTTTCTGGGGTGTCCCTGTCCCAGAGTGGGGTTTCCCTGTTTGGGGGGTCCCTGTTTGGGGGTTTCCCTGTACCCAGGAGGGTTTTGGGGTGCCCCCAGGTTCGGGATGACGTGAGGCACCTGCACCCCATTTTGGGGTCCCTTTCTGGGGTGTCCCTGTTTGGGGGTGTCCCGGGGGGGTTTCCCTGTTCGGGGGGGTTTCCCTGTTTGGGGTGTCCCTGTTTGGGGGTGTCCCGGGGGGGTTTCCCTGTTCAAGGGGGGTTTCCCTGTTTGGGGGGTCCCTGTTTGGGGGTTTCCCTGTACCCAGGAGGGTTTTAGGGTGCCCCCAGGTTCGGGATGACGTGAGGCACCTGCACCCCATTTTGGGGTCCCTTTCTGGGGTGTCCCTGTTTGGGGGTGTCCCGGGGGGGTTTCCCTGTTCAGGGGGGGTTTCCCTCTTTGGGGGGAGTCTCTTTTTGGGGGTTTCCCTGTACCCAGGAGGGTTTTGGGGTGCCCCCAGGTCCGGGATGACGTGAGGCGCCTTCACCCCATTTTGGGGTCCCTTTCTGGGGTGTCCCTGTTTGGGGGGGGTGTTCCTGTTTAAGGGGGGTTCCCAGTTTTGGGGTGTCCCTGTTTGGGGGTTTCCCTGTACCCAGGAGGGTTTTGGGGTGCCCCCAGGTTCGGGATGACGTGAGGCGCCTGCACCCCATTTTGGGGTCCCTTTCTGGGGTGTCCCTGATTGGGGAGTCTTTTTTTTGGAGTTTCCCTGTTTGGGGAGTCTCTTTTTTGGGGTCTCCACATACCCAGGAGGGTTTTGGGGTGCCCCCAGGTCCGGGATGACGTGAGGCGCCTGCACCCCATTTTGGGGTCCCTTTCTGGGGTGTCCCTGTTTGGGGGTGCCCCGGGGGGGGGGTTCCCTGTTCGGGGGGGTTTCCCTGTTCGGGGGGGTTTCCCTGTTTGGGGTGTCCCTGTTCGGGGGGGTTTCCCTGTTCAGGGGGGGTTTCCCTGTTTCGGGGTGTCCCTTTTTGGGGTCTCCACATACCCAGGAGGGTTTTGGGGTGCCCCCAGGTTCGGGATGACGTGAGGCGCCTGCACCCCATTTTGGGGTCCCTTTCTGGGGTGTCCCTGATTGGGGAGTCTTTTTTTTGGAGTTTCCCTGTTTGGGGAGTCTCTTTTTTGGGGTCTCCACATACCCAGGAGGGTTTTGGGGTGCCCCCAGGTCCGGGATGACGTGAGGCGCCTTCACCCCTGCCTGCTGAGCTTCCACAGCCTGCCCGACCCCGAGCGTGGCTACAACCTGCAGATGTCGGGGGAGACCCTCAAGTAAGGGGGGACCCCAAAACCTGGGGGGGTCCCCAAAACTTGGGGGAGTCCCCAAAACCTGGGGGAGTCCCCAAAACCTGGGGGAATCCCCAAAACCTGGGGGAATCCCAAACGGGGGGGGGGGGGGGGGGGGGGAGGGGCAAAACCTGCTGATTTTGGAGGTGCTGGGTTTTGTGGGGGCTGATTTTTTGGGTATTGATTTTTTGGGGTGTTGATTCTTTTGGGGGGCTGATTTTTGAAGTGAATTTTTGGGGTGAATTTTTAAGAGTGCTGATTTTTGGGGGGCTGATTTTGGGGATGCTGATTTTTTTGGGGGCTGATTTTTTGGGTATTGATTTTTTGGGTGTTGATTTTGAAGGTGCTGATTTTTGGGGTGTTGATTTTTAGGGTGCAGATTTTGAGTGTGCCGATTTTTTGGGGGTGCTGATTTTTGGGGTGTTGATTTTGAAGGTGCTGAATTTTTGGGGGGGGCTAATTTTTGGGGATGCTGATTTTTTTTGGGTGCTGATTTAGGGGGGGCTGATTTTTGTGGGGGCAGATTTTTTGGGAGAGCTGATTTTTGTGGGGTGAATTTTTGGGACTTCTGATATTTTGCAGTGAATTTTTGGGGTGTTGATTTTGATGGTGTTGATTTTTGGGGTTGCTGATTTTTGGGGTGAATTTTTGGGAGTGCTGATTTTTGGGGTTGCTGATTTTTCAGAGTGTTGATTTTTGGGGGAGCTGATTTTTGTGGGGTGAATTTTTGGGAGTCCTGATTTTTTCTGGTGAATTTTTGGGGTGTTGATTTTGATGGTGTTGATTTTTGGGGTGAATTTTTGGGAGTGCAGATTTTTGGAGGGGTGCAGATTTTTTGGGGGTGCAGATTTTTTGGGGGTGCAGATTTTTTGGGGGTGCAGATTTTTTTTGGGGGTGCAGATTTTTTGGGGGTGCAGATTTTTTGGGGGTGCAGATTTTTTTTGGGGGTGCAGATTTTTTTTTTGGGGGGGTGGTGATTTTTGGGGTGAATTTTTGGGAGTGCTGATTTTTGGAGGGGTGCAGATTTTTTGGAGGGGTGCAGATTTTTTTTTGGGGGGGTGCAGATTTTTGGGGTGCAGATTTTGGAGGGTGCAGATTTTTTTGGGAGTGCAGATTTTTTTGGAGGTGCAGATTTTTTTGGGGGTGCAGATTTTTTTTTTGGGGGGTTGCTGATTTTTGGGGTGAATTTTTGGGGTGTTGATTTTTGGAGGGTGCAGATTTTTTGGAGGTGCAGATTTTTTTTTTTGGAGGGTGCTGATTTTTGGGGTGCAGATTTTTGGGAGGTGCAGATTTTTTGGAGGTGCAGATTTTTTTGGGGTGCAGATTTTTTTTTTGGGGGGGTTGCTGATTTTTGGGGTGCCCCCCAGGACGCTGCTGGCCCTGGGCTGCCACGTGGGGATGGCGGACGAGAAGGCCGAGGAGAACCTCAAGAAGATCAAACTCCCCAAAACGTGGGTTTGGGGGGACCCTTTGGGGTCTGGGGGGGCTGGAGGGGGGGGTTGGTCCCAATTTTGGGGGGGTATTTCTGATTTTGGGGGGTCCAAGTCATGGGGATCTTGTTTGGGGTGTGGGAGGGTCCCAGTTTGGGGGGGGGGCTGGAAGGAGGGGATTCCCAGTTTGGGGTTCCCAGTTTGGGGTTCCCAGTTTGGGGTTCCCAGTTTTGGGGTCTCTTAAGGGGGTCTCAGTTTTGGGGTCTCGAAAGGGGAAGTCCCAGTTTGGGGTCCCAGTTTGGGATCTCTAAAGGGGGATCCTTGTTGGGGTTTGGGATGTCCCAGTTGGGGTTTGGGATGTCCCAGTTGGGGTTGGGATGTCCCAGTTGGGGTTGGGATGTCCCAGTTGGGGTTTGAGATGTCCCAGTTGGGGTTGGGATGTCCCAGTTGGGGTTGGGATGTCCCAGTTTGGGTTTTGATGTCCCCTTTGGGGTTGGGATGGCCTGGTTTGGGTTTGGATGTCCCAGTTTGGATTGGGATGTCCCGTTTGGGTTTTGATGTCCCAGTTGGGGTTGGGATGTCCTAGTTTGGATTGGGATTTCCCATTTGGGGTTGGGATGGCCTGGTTTGGGTTTTGATGTCCCAGTTGGGGTTTTGATGTCCCATTTGGAGTTGGGATGTCCCGGTTTGAGTTCGGCTGTCCCAGTTTGGTTTGGGCTGTCCCAGTTTGGATTGGGCCGCCCCAGTTTGGGCTGGGCCGTCCCAGTTTGGGCTGGGCCGTCCCAGTTTGGGCTGGGCCGCCCCAGGTGTGGTTGGGGAGGTTCTGGGGGTCCCACAGGAGTGTCCCCCCCGCCCCCATGGCAGGTACACCATGTCCAACGGGTACAAACCCGCCCCCCTGGACCTGTCCCACGTGCGCCTGACACCGGCACAGCTGACCCTGGTGGATCGGCTGGCCGAGAACGGGCACAACGTCTGGGCCAGGGACAGGGTGCAGCAGGGCTGGACCTACAGCACCACACAGGTGGGGACCCCCTGAAAGACCCCAAAACCCCCACAGGGACCCCCACCCACCCCTGAGCCCCCAGACCCAACCCTGACCCAACCTGAGCCAACCCTGACCCACCCTGACCCCACCCAACCATCACAAGGTCTGGGCCCGGGACAGGGTGCAGCAGGGCTGGACCTACAGCACCACACAGGTGGGGACCCCAAAACCCACCCTGAGACCCCCCCAGGGACCCCCACCCAACCCTGAGCCCCCAGACCCAACCCTGACCCACCCTGACCCCACCCAACCATCACAAGGTCTGGGCCAGGGACAGGGTGCAGCAGGGCTGGACCTACAGCACCACTCAGGTGGGGACCCCCTGAAAGACCCCAAAACCCCCCCTGAGCCCCCCACCCAACCCTGACCTACCCTGAGCCCCCAGAGCCAACCCTGACCCACCCTGACCTACCCTGACCCACCCTGACCCCACCCAACCATCACAAGGTCTGGGCCCAGGACAGGGTGCAGCAGGGCTGGACCTACAGCACCACACAGGTGGGGACCCCAAAACCCACCCTGAGACCCCCCCAGGGACCCCCACCCAACCCTGAGCCCCCAGACCCAACCCTGACCCACCCTGACCCACCCTGACCCCACCCAACCATCACAAGGTCTGGGCCCAGGACAGGGTGCAGCAGGGCTGGACCTACAGCACCACACAGGTGGGGACCCCAAAACCCACACAGGGACCCCAAAACCCCCCCAGGGACCCCCACCTGCCCCAGAGACCCCACAGGCTGTCCCTGCTGTCCCCGTGTCCCCACCCCCTGTCCCCACTGTCCCCCTGTCCCCAGGACATCAAGAACAAGCGGAACCCCCGTTTGGTGCCCGTGTCCCCACACTCTGTCCCTGCTGTCCCCACACTCTGTCCCTGCTGTCCCCACAGTCCCAGGGGTGTCCCCACAGCCCCAGGGGTGTCCCCACACTCTGTCCCTGCTGTCCCCACACTCTGTCCCTGCTGTCCCCACAGTCCCAGGGGTGTCCCCACAGTCCCAGGGGTGTCCCCACAGCCCCAGGGGTGTCCCCACACTCTGTCCCTGCTGTCCCCACACTCTGTCCCTGCTGTCCCCACAGCCCCAGGGGTGTCCCCACAGCCCCAGGGGTGTCCCCACACTCTGTCCCTGCTGTCCCCACAGTCCCAGGGGTGTCCCCACAGCCCCAGGGGTGTCCCCACACTCTGTCCCTGCTGTCCCCACACTCTGTCCCTGCTGTCCCCACAGTCCCAGGGGTGTCCCCACAGCCCCAGGGGTGTCCCCACACTCTGTCCCTGCTGTCCCCACACTCTGTCCCTGCTGTCCCCACAGCCCCAGGGGTGTCCCCACAGTCCCAGGGGTGTCCCCACACTCTGTCCCTGCTGTCCCCACAGCCCCAGGGGTGTCCCCACAGCCCCAGGGGTGTCCCCACAGATCTGGGGGTGTCCCCACAGCCCCAGGGGTGTCCCCACAGATCTGGGGGTGTCCCCACACTGTCCCTGCTGTCCCCACCCCCTGTCCCCACTGTCCCCTGTCCCCAGGACATCAAGAACAAGCGGAACCCCCGTTTGGTGCCCTACAATCTGCTGGACGAGGGCACCAAGGCCACGAACCGCGAGAGCCTCTGCCAGGCCGTGCGGACCCTGCTGGGCTACGGCTACAACATCGAGCCCCCCGACCAGGACACCCGTGAGTGGGGGGCTCTGGGGGGCTTGGGGGGCTCTGGGGGGCCCTGGGGGGCTCTGGGAGGCTCGGGGGGGCCCTGGGGGCTCTGGGGGGCCTTCAGGGGAGTTTGGGGCCACCCTAAGGGGCTCTGGGAGCCTTTTGGGGGCTCTGGGGGCTCTGGGGGGCTCTGGGGGGCCCTTGGGGGCTCTGGGGGGCTTGGGGGGCTCTGGGGGGCCCTGGGGGGCTTTGGGGGGCTCTGGGGGGCTTGGGGGGCTCTGGGGGGCCCTGGGGGGCTCTGGGGGGCTTTGGGGGTCCCTGGGGGGGCTCTGGGGGGCTTGGGGGGCTCTGGGGGGCCCTGGGGGCTCTGGGGGGCCTTCAGGGGACTTTGGGGACACCCTAAGGGGGTTTGGGGGGGATTGGTTGGGTGGCCCCCCCATGCCCAGCCAGGGTGTTGTGTGAGTGGGGGGTACAAGGGGTTGGTTTTGGGGGGGGGTCTGGGTGGAAGGTGGGTACAGTCAGGGAGAGTTTTGGGGTGTTAAACCCCCCACATTGACCCCCAGCTGGCCAGGGGGTGCCCAGGGGGCTGTTTTTGGGGTGTTATGGGGTGTTATGGATTATTAACCCCCTGATCTCCCCCCAGCTGCCCAGGGGGTGCCCAGGGGGCTGTTTTTGGGGTGTTATGGGGTGTTATGGGGTGTTATGGGGTGTTCTGGATTATTAACCCCCCCATCTCCCCCCAGCTACCCAGGGGCCGTTTTTGGGGTGTTATGGGGTGTTATGGGGTGTTCTGGATTACTAACCCCCCCATCTCCCCCCAGCTGCCCAGGGGGTGCCCAGGGGGCTGTTTTTGGGGTGTTCTGGATTATTAACCCCCCCATCTCCCCACAGCTGCCCAGGGGGTGCCCAGGGGGCTGTTTTTGGGGTGTTCTGGATTATTAACCCCCCCATCTCCCCACAGCTGCCCAGGGGGTGCCCAGGGGGCTGTTTTTGGGGTGTTATGGATTATTAACCCCCCCATCTCCCCACAGCTGCCCAGGGGGTGCCCAGGGGGCTGTTTTTGGGGTGTTCTGGATTATTAACCCCCCCATCTCCCCACAGCTGCCCAGGGGGTGCCCAGGGGGCTGTTTTTGGGGTGTTCTGGATTATTAACCCCCCCATCTCCCCACAGCTGCCCAGGGGGTGCCCAGGGGGCTGTTTTTGGGGTGTTCTGGATTATTAACCCCCCCATCTCCCCACAGCTGCCCAGGGGGTGCCCAGGGGGCTGTTTTTGGGGTGTTCTGGATTATTAACCCCCCCATCTCCCCCCAGCTGCCCAGGGGGTGCCCTCAGGGGCTGTTTTTGGGGTGTTATGGGGTGTTATGGGGTGTTATGGATTGTTATGGATTATTATGGATTATTAACCCTCTGATCTCCCCCCAGCTGCCCAGGGGGTGCCCTCGGGGGGTCCCCGAGCCCCCAGACCTCGTCTGTTCCGGGCTGAGCGAGGCTGTTTTTGGGGTGTTATGGGGTGTTATGGATTGTTATGGATTATTATGGATTATTAACCCCCCCATCTCCCCCCAGCTGCCCAGGGGGTGCCCTCGGGGGGTCCCCGAGCCCCCAGACCTCGTCTGTTCCGGGCTGAGCGAGGCTGTTTTTGGGGTGTTATGGGGTGTTATGGATTGTTATGGATTATTATGGATTATTAACCCTCTAATCTCCCCCCAGCTGCCCAGGGGGTGCCCTCGGGGGGTCCCCGAGCCCCCAGACCTCGTCTGTTCCGGGCTGAGCGAGGCTGTTTTTGGGGTGTTATGGGGTGTTATGGATTGTTATGGATTATTATGGATTATTAACCCCCCCATCTCCCCCCAGCTGCCCAGGGGGTGCCCTCGGGGGGTCCCCGAGCCCCCAGACCTCGTCTGTTCCGGGCTGAGCGAGGCTGTTTTTGGGGTGTTATGGGGTGTTATGGATTGTTATGGATTATTATGGATTATTAACCCTCTGATCTCCCCACAGCTGCCCAGGGGGTGCCCTCGGGGGGTCCCCGAGCCCCCAGACCTCGTCTGTTCCGGGCTGAGCGAGGCTCTGCCGTGCGCAGCGGGAAATGGTATTTCGAGTTCGAGGCCGTGACCCCCGGGGAGATGCGCGTGGGGTGGGCACGGCCTGGGCTGCTCCCCGACGTCGAGCTGGGCGCCGACGACATGGCCTACGTCTTCAACGGGCACAGGGTGAGACCCCCGGGACACCCAGAGACCTTTGGGGTCACCAGGGACACCCCGGGACCCACAGGGACACCCTGGGACACCCAGAGACCATTGGGGCACTCAGGGACACCCTGGGACCCACAGGGACACCCTGGGACACCCAGAGACCATTGGGGCACTCAGGGACACCCTGGGACCCACAGGGACACCCTGGGACCCACAGATTCCATTGGGGTCACCAGGGACACCCTGGGACCCACAGGGACACCCTGGGACCCACAGATTCCATTGGGGTCACCAGGGACACCCCGGGACCCACAGGGACACCCTGGGACACCCAGAGACCATTGGGGCACTCAGGGACACCCTGGGACCCACAGGGACACCCTGGGGCACACAGAGTCCATTGGGACCCCCAGGGACACCCCAGGACACCCAGAGACCATTGGGGCACCCAGGGACCCACAGAGACCATTGGGACACCCTGGGACACCCTGGGACACCCCGGGACACACAGGGACACCCCGGGACCCACAGGTACACCCAGGGACCCACAGGGACACCCTGGGATATCCAGAGCCCATTGGGACCCACAGATTCCATTGGGGTCACCAGGGACACCCCGGGACCCACAGGGACACCCCGGGACCCCCAGAGTCCATTGGGATCACCAGGGATGCCCCAGGACCCACAGGGACACCCTGGGACACCCAGAGACCATTGGGGTCACCAGGGACACCCTGGGACCCACAGGGACACCCTGGGGCACACAGATTCCATTGGGGTCACCAGGGACACCCTGGGACCCACAGGGACACCCTGGGGCACACAGAGTCCATTGGGACCCCCAGGGACACCTCGGGACCCACAGGGACACCCTGGGGCACACAGAGACCATTGGGGTCACCAGGGACACCCCGGGACCCACAGGGACACCCTGGGGCACCCAGAGACCATTGGGGCACCCAGGGACCCACAGAGTCCATTGGGGTCACCAGGGACACCCCGGGACCCACAGGGACACCCTGGGGCACCCAGAGTCCATTGGGATCACCAGGGACCCCCAAAGTCTGGCCCTTGGGGGGGACTCCTTTGGCTGGCCCTGGTTGGGGGGGTGGGGGACGTGGTGGGGTCCCTGTGACCCCTGGGTGGGTTCCAGGGTGACCCCATGACCCCTGTGACCCCTGGGTGGGTTCCAGGGTGACCCCATGACCCCTGTGACCCCCTGTGCCCCCTGTGCCCCCCAGGCCCAGCGCTGGCACGTCGGGGGGGAGTCGTTTGGGCGGCCCTGGCAGGCTGGGGACGTGGTGGGGTCCCTGTGACCCCTGGGTGGGTTCCAGGGTGACCCCATGACCCCTGTGACCCCTGGGTGGGTTCCAGGGTGACCCCATGACCCCTGTGACCCCCTGTGCCCCCTGTGCCCCCCAGGCCCAGCGCTGGCACGTCGGGGGGGAGTCGTTTGGGCGGCCCTGGCAGGCTGGGGACGTGGTGGGCTGCCTGATCGACCTGGGCGAGTGCCACATGAGCTTCACCCTCAATGGGGAGGTTCTGATGGGGGACGCCGGCTCCGAGGTCGCCTTCAGGGACTTCGAGGTGGCAGACGGTGAGGGGGGAACCTGGGGGGGGGTTTGGGGGGGTTTTGGGGGGGTTTTGGGGGGCTGGGACCCCCCCTCAGTGCTGTGAACACCCCTGGGGCTGGGGCAGGAGGGGGGGGTTGGTTGGAGCTGGGGTGGGGAGGGGTCCAGGTGAGCTGGGGAGGGGTCCAGGTGAGTTGGGGAGGGGTCCAGGTGAGCTGGGGAGGGTGGGGAGGGGTCCAGGTGAGTTGGGGAGGGGTCCAGGTGAGCTGGGGAGGGGTCCAGGTGATTTGGGGAGGGGTCCAGGTGATTTGGGGAGGGGTCCAGGTGAGTTGGGGAGGGGTCCAGGTGAGCTGGGGAGGGGTCCAGGTGAGCTGGGGAGGGTGGGGAGGGGTCCAGGTGAGTTGAGGAGGGGTCCAGGTGAGTTGGGGAGGGGTCCAGGTGAGCTGGGGAGGGGTCCAGGTGAGCTGGGGAGGGTGGGGAGGGGTCCAGGTGAGTTGAGGAGGGGTCCAGGTGAGTTGGGGAGGGGTCCAGGTGAGCTGGGGAGGGGTCCAGGTGAGCTGGGGAGGGTGGGGGGGTCCCAGCTGGAATGGGTGGGGGGCATCTGTCCGGGGGGGCTCTGGGGGCTCCCCAAAACGGCTCGGGGGGCTCCCCAAAACAGCTCTGGGGGCTCGGGGGTGGCTCTGGGGGCTCAGGGGAGGCTCTGGGGGCTCGGGGGTGGCTCTGGGGGCTCGGGGGTGGCTCTGGGGGCTCCCCAAAACAGCTCTGGGGGCTCCCCAAAACGGCTCTGGGGGTCCCCAAAACAGCTCTGGGGGTTTGGGGGTGGCTCTGGGGGCTCCCCAAAACAGCTCTGGGGGTCCCCAAAACAGCTCTGGGGGTTTGGGGGTGGCTCTGGGGGCTCCCCAAAACAGCTCTGGGGGTCCCCAAAACAGCTCTGGGGGTTTGGGGGTGGCTCTGGGGGCTCCCCAAAACAGCTCTGGGGGTCCCCAAAACGGCTCTGGGGGTTTGGGGGTGGCTCTGGGGGCCCCAAAACGGCTCTGGGGGCTCAGGGGTGGCTCTGGGGGCTCAGGGGTGGCTCTGGGTGCTCGGGGGTGGCTCTGGGGGCTCCAGGACCACCGTGCTGACCCCCCCATGACCCCCCCAGGGTTCGTGCCCGTTTGCAGCCTGGGCCTGGGGCAGGAGGGGCACCTGAACCTGGGCCAGGACGTGGGCACCCTGCGCTACTTCGGCATCTGCGGCCTCCAGGAGGGCTACGAGCCCTTTGCCATCAACATGAAACGCCCCATCGCCCTCTGGTTCAGCCACAGCCTGCCCCAGTTCGTGCCAGTGCCCCCCCAGCACCCCCAGCTCGAGGTGAGGGGCACTTTGGGGGGGTTTGGGGGTCCCCATCGCCCTCTGGTTCAGCCACAGCCTGCCCCAGTTCGTGCCAGTGCCCCCCCAGCACCCCTGGGTGTCCCCAAAGGGGGGTCCCAGCACCCCTGGGTGTCCCCAAAGGGGGTCCCAGCCCCTCAATCTCCCAATTTCCCCCCCAGGTGACCCGTCTGGACGGCACAGTGGACACCCCCCCCTGCCTGAGGCTGGGCCAGCGCCCCCCCAGCACCCCTGGGTGTCCCCAAAGGGGGGTCCCAGCTCCCAGGGTGTCCCCATAGGGGGGTCCCAGCTCCCAGGGTGTCCCTGTCCCTCAATGCCATCTCTGTCCCCCCCAGGTGACCCGTCTGGACGGCACAGTGGACACCCCCCCCTGCCTGAGGCTGGGCCAGCGCCCCCCCAGCACCCCTGGGTGTCCCCAAAGGGGGGTCCCAGCGCCCCCCCAGCACCCCTGGGTGTCCCCAAAGGGGGTCCCAGCCCCTCAATCTCCCAATTTTCCCCCAGGTGACCCGTCTGGACGGCACAGTGGACACCCCCCCCTGCCTGAGGCTGGGCCAGCGCCCCCCCAGCACCCCTGGGTGCCCCCCCGAGCTGCTGTTCCTGCGGCTGAGCCTGCCCGTGCAGTTCCACCCCACCTTCCGCTGCACCCCCGGGACCACCCCCCTGCCCCAGGCGCCCCCCCCGGAGCCCCCCGAGGAGGGGGGGGCCGAGCCCCTGTCCGAATTCGAGCGCCTGCGCCGCTCGGCCGCGCCCCGAGGGCAGGAGGGGGACGAGAGCCCCGAAAAGGGGGGATCCCCCCTCGGGGGAACCAACCGGGAGCAGCCCCGGGGGGACGGGGACAAGGACAGGGACAGGGACAAGGACAAGGACAAGGACAGCGGCAACGAGAAGGGCAAGGGCAGGAGGGGGTGAGTGGATTGGGGAGGGGGGGGTGGGAGGGGGGGGCTAAAATGGGGTGATACCCAACCCTGGGGGGGATCTGATCCCAGAGGGTCCCCAAAAATGGAGTGATACCCAATCCTGGGGGGGGTTCTGATCCCAGAGGGTCCCCAAAATGGGGTGATACCCAACCCTGGGGGGGGGCTCTGATCCCAGATTGTCCCCAAAAATGGGGTGACACCTGGCTCTGGGGGTCTCTGATCCCAGAGGGTCCCCAAAAATGGGGTGAGCCCCATCCCTGATCCCAGATTGTCCCCCAAATGGGGTGAGCCCCATCCCTGGGGGGTCTCTGATCCCAGAGGGTCCCAAAAATTGGGGTGAGCCCCATCCCTGGGTGGTCCCTGGGGGTGTCCTGGGGGGGTCTCTGATCCCAGATTGTCCCCCAAATGGGGTGAGCCCCATCCCTGGGGGGGCTCTGATCCCAGAGGGTCCCCAAAATGGGGTGACACCCATCCCTGATCCCAGAGGGTCCCCAAAATGGGGTGACACCCATCCCTGATCCCAGAGGGTCCCCAAAAATGAGGTGACACCCATCCATGGGAGGGGCTCTGATCCCAGAGTGTCCCCAAAAATGGGGTGAGCCCCATCCCTGATCCCAGAGTGTCCCCAAAATGGGGTGAGCCCCATCCCTGATCCCAGAGGGTCCCCAAAATGGGGTAACACCCATCCCTGATCCCAGAGTGTCCCCAAAATGGGGTGAGCCCCATCCCTGGGGGGGCTCTGATCCCAGAGGGTCCCCAAAATGGGGTGACACCCATCCCTGATCCCAGAGGGTCCCCAAAATGGGGTAACACCCATCCCTGATCCCAGAGGGTCCCCAAAATGGGGTGAGCCCCATCCCTGGGTGGTCCCTGGGGGTTCCTGGGTGGGTTATCAGAGGGTCCCCATCCCAGGGGGGGTCCCCGAGCAGGGGGTGACCCCCAGGCCGGGGTGACCCCCCCGGTGCCCCCCCAGGTTCCTGTTCAAGGGCCGGAAGGCGCCGTTCGCGCCCCCCCCCGCGCCCCCCCCCGTGCCCCGGCTGGAGGAGGAGGTGGTCCCTGACGACAGGGACGACCCCGAGGTCATCATGAACACCACCACGGTATGGGGGGGCAACCTGCGCCCCAAAATACCCCCTCTGCGCCCCAAAATATCCCTCCTGCACCCCAAAACATCCCTGCTTCACCCTGAGAACTTCCTGCACCCCAAAATATCCCATCTGCACCCTGAGACCTTCCTGCACCCCAAAACATCCCATCTGCACCCCAAAACACCCCCTTCTGTGCCCCAAATCATCCCATCTGCGCCCCAAAACATCCCATCTGTGCCCTAAAACATCCCATCTGCACCCTGAGACCCCCCTGCACCCCAAAACATCCCCCCTGCACCCCAAAACAGTCCTCCTTCACCCCGGGACCCCTCTGCACCCCAAAACATCCCATCTGCACCCCGAGGTCATCATGAACACCACCACGGTATGGGGGGCAACCTGCGCCCCAAAACATCCCCTTCTGTGCCCCAAAATATCCCTCCTGCACCCCAAAATATCCCATCTGCACCCCGAGACCCCCCTGCACCCTAAAACATCCCCTCTGCGCCCCAAAACATCCCCTTCTGTGCCCCAAAATATCCCCCCTGCACCCCAAAATATCCCATCTGCACCCCAAAATATCCCTCCTTCACCCTGAGAACTTCCTGCACTCCGAGACCCCCCTGCACCCCAAAACATCCCATCTGCACCCCAAAACACCCCCTTCTGTGCCCCAAATCATCCCATCTGCGCCCCAAAACATCCCATCTGTGCCCTAAAACATCCCATCTGCACCCTGAGACCCCCCTGCACCCCAAAACACCCCCTCTACGCCCCTAAACATCCCTCCTTAGCCCTGAGACCACCCTGCGCCCCAAAACATCCCCTCTGCTCCCCAAAACACCCCCTCTGTGCCCCAAAACATCCCATCTGCACCCTGAGAACTTCCTGCACCCCAAAACATCCCCCCTGCACCCCAAAACATCCCCCCTGCACCCCGAGACCCCTCCTTAGCCCTCAGACCCCCCTGCACCCCAAAACATCCCCCCTGCACCCTGAGACCTTCCTGCACCCCAAAACATCCCATCTGCACCCCAAAACATCCCCCCTGAACCCCAAAACATCCCCCCTGTGCCCCAAGATCATCCTCTACACCCTGAGACCCCCCCTGCACCCCAAAACACCCCCCTGCACCCCAGGACAGTGCCTGGGTGACCTCTGTGTCCCCCTTCACCCCCCTGTCCCCAATGACCCCTGTGACCCCAGTGACCCTAGTGACCCCCCTGTGACCCCAATGACCCCTGTGACCCTCCCTGTGACCCCAATGACCCCCCAATGACCCCCTGTGACCCCCCAGTGACCCCCCCAATGTCCCCTGTCCCCAGTACTACTTCTCGGTGCGGCTGTTTGCGGGGCAGTGCCTGGGTGGGCTGGGTCACCCCTGTGTCCCCAATGTCCCCAATGACCCCTGTGACCCCCCAGTGACCCCAATGACCCCCCCAGTGACCCCCCCATGTCCCCTGTCCCCAGTACTACTTCTCGGTGCGGCTGTTTGCGGGGCAGGAGCCGGGCAGTGCCTGGGTGGGCTGGGTCACCCCTGGGACCCCCCTGTCCCCAATGTCCCCAATGACCCCAATGACCCCCAGTGACCCCAATGACCCCCCCAGTGACCCCCCCAATGTCCCCTGTCCCCAGTACTACTTCTCGGTGCGGCTGTTTGCGGGGCAGTGCCTGGGTGGGCTGGGTCACCCCCCTGTCCCCAATGTCCCCAATGACCCCTGTGACCCCCCAGTGACCCCCCAATGACCCCCCCAGTGACCCCCCCAATGTCCCCTGTCCCCAGTACTACTTCTCGGTGCGGCTGTTTGCGGGGCAGGAGCCGGGCAGTGCCTGGGTGGGCTGGGTCACCCCCCTGTCCCCAATGTCCCCAATGACCCCTGTGACCCCCCTGTGACCCCACTGACCCCCCCAGTGACCCCCCCAATGTCCCCTGTCCCCAGTACTACTTCTCGGTGCGGCTGTTTGTGGGGCAGTGCCTGGGTGGGCTGGGTCACCCCCCTGTCCCCAATGTCCCCAATGTCCCCTGTGACCCCCCTGTGACCCCACTGACCCCCCCAGTGACCCCCCCATGTCCCCTGTCCCCAGTACTACTTCTCGGTGCGGCTGTTTGTGGGGCAGTGCCTGGGTGGGCTGGGTCACCCCTGTGTCCCCAATGTCCCCAATGACCCCTGTGACCCCCCTGTGACCCCAGTGACCCCCCAGTGACCCCCCCGTGTCCCCTGTCCCCAGTACTACTTCTCGGTGCGGCTGTTTGTGGGGCAGTGCCTGGGTGGGCTGGGTCACCCCTGTGTCCCCCCTGTCCCCAATGACCCCAATGTCCCCAATGACCCCAATGACCCCCCCAGTGACCCCCCAATGTCCCCTGTCCCCAGTACTACTTCTCGGTGCGGCTGTTTGCGGGGCAGGAGCCGGGCAGTGCCTGGGTGGGCTGGGTCACCCCTGGGACCCCCCTGTCCCCAATGTCCCCAATGACCCCAATGACCCCCAGTGACCCCAATGACCCCCCAGTGACCCCCCAATGTCCCCTGTCCCCAGTACTACTTCTCGGTGCGGCTGTTTGCGGGGCAGGAGCCGGGCAGTGCCTGGGTGGGCTGGGTCACCCCTGGGACCCCCCTGTCCCCAATGTCCCCAATGACCCCAATGACCCCCAGTGACCCCAATGACCCCCCCAGTGACCCCCCAATGTCCCCTGTCCCCAGTACTACTTCTCGGTGCGGCTGTTTGCGGGGCAGGAGCCGGGCAGTGCCTGGGTGGGCTGGGTCACCCCTGGGACCCCCCTGTCCCCAATGTCCCCAATGACCCCAATGACCCCCAGTGACCCCAATGACCCCCCCAGTGACCCCCCAATGTCCCCTGTCCCCAGTACTACTTCTCGGTGCGGCTGTTTGCGGGGCAGGAGCCGGGCAGTGCCTGGGTGGGCTGGGTCACCCCCCATTTCCATCAGCACGACCCCGAGTTCGAGCTGTCGCGGGTCCGCAGCGTCACCGTCACCATGGGGGACGACAGGGGCAACGTGCACGACAGGTAACCCACCCCAAAAATGGGGAGACAGCCTGAAAAGGGGAGATCCTGAAAGGGGAGACCCCAAAAGGGGAGCCTGAAAATGGGAGACCATGAAAGGGGAGACCCCAAAAGGGGAGCCTCACCACAATGGGAGCCTGAAATGGGAGGCCCCAAAAGGGGAGTTTGAAATGGGAGCCCAAAATGGGAACCTGAAATGGGAGCCCCCAAAAGGGGAGCCTGAAATGGGAGACTCTGAAAGGGGAGCCTGAAATGGGAGACCCTGAAGGGGGAGCCTGAATTGGGAGACCCTAAAAGGAGAACCTGAATTGGGAGCCCCCAAAAGGGGACCCTAAAATGGGATCCCACAATGGGACCCTAAAATGGGAGCCTGAAATGGGACCTGGGAATGGGAGACCCTAAAATGGGAGCCTGAAATGGGAGTTCCCAAAAGTGGACCCTAAAATGGGAGCCCAAAATGGGAGCCTGAAATGGGAGCCCAAAATAGGACCCTAAAATGGGATCCCACAATGGGAACCTAAAATGAGAGCCTGAAATGGGAGACCACAAAATGGGAGGAGCCTGAAATGGGAGCCTGAAATGGGAGCCCCCAAAAGGGGAGCCTGAAATGGGAGCCCAAAAGGGGAGCCTGAAATGGGAGCCCCCAAAATGGGAGCCTGAAATGGGAGCCCCCAAAAGGGGAACCTAAAATGGGAGCCTGGAATGAGACTACAAAATGGGAGCCTGAAATGGGAGCCTGAAATGGGAGCCCCTAAAATGGGAGCCCCTGAAATGGGAGCCCAAAATGGGACCTGGAAATGGGACCTGGAAATGGGAGCCCCTAAAATGGGACCCTAAAATGGGAGCCTGAAATGGGAACCTGAAATGGGAGCCTGAAATGGGAGCCCCCAAAAGGGGACCCTAAAATGGGACCCCAAAATGGGAGCCTGAAATGGGCGTCCCCAAAAGGGGACCCTAAAATGGGAGCCCAAAATGGGAGCCTGAAATGGGAGGCCACAAAATGGGAGCCCCCAAAAGGGGAGTCTGAAATGGGAGCCGGAAATGGGACCTGGAAATGGGACATGGAAATGGGAGCCCCTAAAATGGGACCCTAAAATGGGAGCCTGAAATGGGAGCCTGAAATGGGAGCCCAAAACAGGACCCTAAAATGGGATCCCACAATGGGAACCTAAAATGGGAGCCTGAAATGGGACCTGGAAATGGGAGCCAAAATGGGAGCCCAAAATGGGAGCCTGAAATGGGAGCTGGAAATGGGAGGAGCCTGAAATGGGAGGCCACAAAATGGGAGGAGCCTGAAATGGGAGCCCAAAATGGGAGCCCAAAATGGGAGCCAAAATAGGACCTGGAAATGGGAGTCCCCTAAAATGGGACCCTAAAATGGGAGCCTGAAATGGGAGGCTACAAAATGGGAGGAGCCTGAAATGGGAGCCCAAAATGGGAGCCCAAAATGGGAGGAGCCTGAAATGGGAGACCAAAATGGGAGCCTGAAATGGGAGCCCAAAATGGGAGGAGCCTGAAATGGGAGACCAAAATGGGAGCCTGAAATGGGAGCCCAAAATGGGAGCCTGAAATGGGAGCCCCAAAAGGGGACCCTAAAATGGGAGACCCCAAAATGGGAACCTGAAATGGGACCCTAAAATGGGAGCCTGAAATGGGAGGAGCCTGAAATGGGAGGAGCCTGAAATGGGAGGAGCCTGAAATGGGAGCCCAAAATAGGACCATAAAATGGGATCCCACAATGGGAGCCTAAAATGGGAGCCTGAAATGGGAGACCACAAAATGGGAGGAGCCCGAAATGGGAGCCCAAAATGGGAGCCAAAATGGGACCTGGAAATGGGAGCCCCTAAAATGGGACCCTAAAATGGGAGCCCCCGAAATGGGAGCCTGAAAAGGGAACCCCCAAAAGGGGAGCCTGAAATGGGACCCCAAAATGGGACCCCAAAATGGGAGCCGAAATAGGAGTCCAAGACAAGACAAGACCCTGAAACAGGACCCCAAAACCAGGCCCTAAAATGGGACCCCAAACCAGAACCTCCTTGAAACGGGACCCCCAAAATGGGACCCCCAAACCAGAACCCTAAAACGGGACCCCCAAAATGGAACCCCCAAAACCAGAACCCTAAAACGGGACCCCCAAAATGGAACCCCCAAAACCAGAACCCTAAAACGGGACCCCCAAAATGGAACCCCCAAAACCAGAACCCTAAAATGGGACCCCCTCTGAACCGAACCCCCCCCCTACCCGAAATGGGGGATGTTCCAGGCTGGGGGTGTTGGGGGTGTTTTGGGGGGGTCTCTGGGGGTCTCACCCCCCATTTTCTCCCCCCAGCATCAGGCACAGTGACTGTTCCATGGTGTGGGGGTGTTGTGGGGTGAGTGGGGGTGTTTTGGGGGGGTCTCTGGGGGTCTCACCCCCCTTTTTTTTGCCCCCCAACCCCAGCATCAGACGCAGTGACTGTTCCATGGTGTGGGGGGTCACTGGGGGGGTCTCTGGGGGTCTCACCCCCATTTTTCCCCCCAGCATCAGGCACAGTGACTGTTCCATGGTGTGGGGGTCACTGGGGGGGTCTCTGGGGGTCTCACCCCCCATTTCTCCCCCCAGCATCAGGCGCAGTGACTGTTCCATGGTGTGGGGGTGTTGGGGTGGTTTTGGGGGGGTCTCTGGGGGTCTCACCCCCCATTTTTTCCCCCCAGCATCAGACGCAGTGACTGTTCCATGGTGTGGGGGTTTTAGGGGGTCACTGGGGGGTCTCTTGGGGGTTTTGGGGGGTCTCTGGGGGGTTTTGGGGGGTCTCTGGGGGGTTTTGGGGGGTCTCTGGGGGTCTCACCCCCATTTTTTTTGCCCCCCAACCCCAGTATCAGACGCAGTGACTGTTACATGGTGTGGGGAGGGGAGTTTGCAGCCCCCCAACAGCAGGCCAGGGTGACCCACACTGACCTGGTCATCGGCTGCCTGGTGGACCTGGCCACGGGGCTGATGACCTTCACCGCCAACGGCAAGGAGATCAACACCTTCTTCCAGGTCAGACCACCCCCCATCACCCCCCCTGACCCCTGCCGGGGGGTCCCTGACCCAAAAAATCCCCCCTGACCCCTGCCTGGGGGTCTCTGCCCCAAAAAATCCCCCCTGACCCCTGCCTGGGGGTCCCTGACCCAGAAAATCCCCCCTGACCCCTGCCTGGGGGTCTCTGCCCCAAAAAATCCCCCCTGACCCCTGCCTGGGGGTCCCTGACCCAAAAAATCCCCCCTGACCCCTGCCTGGGGGTCTCTGCCCCAAAAAATCCCCCCTGACCCCTGCCTGGGGGTCCCTGACCCAGAAAATCCCCCCCCTGTCCCTTCCTGGGGGTCCCTGCCCCAAAAACTCCCCTCCCTGTCCCTCCCTGGGGGGGTCCCTGCCCCAAAAAATCCCCCCCTGTCCCCTCCCCAGGGGGTCCCTGCCCCACAAAATCCCCCCCTGACCCCTGCCCGGGGGTCTCTGACCCAAAAAATTCCCCCTTGTCCCTGCCTGGGGGTCCCTGCCCCACAATAAACCCCCCTGACACCTACCTGGGGGTCCCTGCCCCTCCTGGGGACTTTAGGGGGTCCCTGCCCCTTCTCAGTCATCTCTGGGGGTTCCCAGCCCCTCCTGGGTGGGTTCTGGGGGGTCCCTGCCCCTCCTGAGGACTTTTGGTGGTCCCTGCCCCTCCTGGGGACTTTGGGTGGTCCCTGTCCCTCCTGGGGGGTTCTGGGTGGTCCCTGCCCCTCCTGGTGGGTTCTGGGTGGTCCCTGTCCCTCCTGGGGGGTTCTGGGGGGTCCCTGCCCCTCCTGGGGACTTTGGGTGGTCCCTGCCCCTCCTGGTGGGTTCTGGGTGGTCCCTGTCCCTCCTGGGGGGTTCTGGGGGGTCCCTGCCCCTCCTGAGGTGACTTTGGGGGGTCCCTGCCCCTCCTGGGGACTTTGGGGGGGTCCCTGTCCCTCCTGGTGGGTTCTGGGGGGTCCCTGCCCCTTCTCAGTCATCTCTGGGTGGTCCCTGCCCCTCCTGGGGACTTTGGGGGGTCCCTGCCCCTCCTGGGGACTTTGGGGGGGTCCCTGCCCCTCCTGGGGGGGCTCTGGGTGGTCCCTGCCCCTTCTCAGTCATCTCTGGGTGGTCCCTGCCCCTCCTGGGGACTTTGGGGGGTCCCTGCCCCTCCTGGGGACTTTGGGGGGTCCCTGCCCCTCCTGGGGACTTTGGGGGGTCCCTGCCCCTCCTGAGGGGGCTCTGGGGGGTCCCTGCCCCTTCTCAGTCATCTCTGGGGGGTCTCTGCCCCTCCTGGTGGGTTCTGGGTGGTCCCTGCCCCCCCAGGGGGGGTTCTGATCCGTCCCTGTGCCCCCCCAGGTGGAGCCCAACACGAAGCTGTTCCCGGCCGTGTTCGTGCTGCCCACCACCCAAAATGTGCTGCAGTTCGAGCTGGGCAAGCTCAAGGTCAGGGGGAGACCCCCACCCACCCCTCTGGGGGACTGGGGGGACTGGGGGAGACTGGGGGAGACCCCCACCCACCCCTCTGGGGGACTGGGGGGACTGGGGGAGACTGGGGGAGACCCCCACCCACCCCTCTGGGGGACTGGGGGGACTGGGGGAGACCCACACCCACCCCTTTGGGGACTGGGGGGGACTGGGGGAGACTGGGGGGGACTGGGAGGAGACCCCCACCCACCCCTCTGGGGGACTGGGGGGACTGGGGGAGACCCCCACCCACCCCTTTGGGGGACTGGGGGGGACTGGGGGGGGACTGGGGGGGACTGGGGGAGACCCCCACCCACCCCTCTGGGGGACTGGGGGGGACTGGAGGGGGCTGGGGGGAGACTGGGGGGAGACTGGGGGGGAGACTGGGGGGGACTGGGGGAGACCCCCACCCACCCCTTTGGGGGACTGGGGGGGACTGGGGGAGACTGGGGAGCTGGTGGAGGGTCTGCAGGGGGGTCTGGGGGTCTGCACGATGGACCAAGGAGGACCTGGAGCCCTGGGGGTGTCGGGGGTCTCTGGGGGAGGTTTGAGGTCCATGGGGGTCTCTGGGGGGTTGTTTGGGGTCTGTGGGGGTCCCGGTGGTCAATGGGGTGAACCACAAGCCACATGACCCCATGGAGGTGCTGGGGGTCTCTGGGGGAGGTTTGAGGTCCATGGGGGTCTCTGGGGGGTTGTTTGGGGTCTGAGGGGGTCCTGGTGGTCAGTGGGGTGACCCACAAGCCACATGACCCCATGGAGGTGCTGGGGGTCTCTGGGGGAGCTTTGAGGTCCATGGGGGTTTCTGGGGGGTGGTTTGGGGTCTGAGGGGGTCCTGGTGGTCAGTGGGGTGACCCACAAGCTATATGACCCCGTGGGGGTGCTGGGGGTCTCTGGGGGGTGGTTTGGGGTCTGTGGGGGTCCCGGTGGTCAATGGGGTGACCCACAAGCCACATGACCCCGTGGGGGTCCCATGGGTCTCTGGGGGGTCCCGGTGGTCAGTGGGGTGAACCACAAGCTATATGATCCCATGGGGGTGCTGGGGGTCTCTGGGGGGTGGTTTGGGGTCTGTGGGGGTCCCGGTGGTCAATGGAGGGGTCCTGGTGGTCAGTGGGGTGAACCACAAGCCACATGACCCCATGGGGGTCCCAGTGGTCAATGGAGGGGTCCTGGTGGTCAATGGGGTGACCCACAAGCCACATGACCCCATGGGGGTCCTGGGGGTCTCTGGGGGGTCCCAGTGGTCAGTGGGGTGACCCACAAGCCACATGACCCCATGGTGGTCCCATGGGTCTCCGGGGGGTCCCAGTGGTCAATGGGGTGACCCACAAGCCACATGACCCCATAGGGGTCCCATGGGTCTCCGGGGGGTCCCAGTGGTCAATGGGGTGACCCACAAGCCACATGACCCCATAGGGGTCCCATGGGTCTCCGGGGGGTCCCCAACCCCCCCTCTCACCCCCCCTTATTCCGTGCCCCCCCCCCCAGAACATCATGCCCATCTCGGCCGCCATGTTCAGCAGCGAGAGGCAGAACCCGGCCCCCCAGTGCCCCCCCAGGCTGGTGATCCAGCACCTGACCCCGGTGACCTGGAGCAGGATGCCCACCCAGTACCTGGGCGTGGAGACCGCCCGGCTGGGCGAGCGCCAGGGCTGGGCCGTGGAGTGCCCCAAGCCCCTGCAGATGATGGCACTGCACATCCCCGAGGAGGACAGGTATGGGACCCCCAGGGACATCCAGGGACCCCCAGGGGGACACAGGGACCCCCAGGGGGACACAGGGGACATAGAGACCCCCAGGGACACTCAGGGACCCCAGGGCTGGGCCGTGGAGTGCCACGAGCCCCTGCAGATGATGGCACTGCACATCCCCGAGGAGGACAGGTATGGGACCCCCAGGGACATCCAGGGACAGCCAGGGGGACACAGGGGACACAGGGGACACTCAGGGGACATAGAGACCCCCAGGGACACACAGGGACACTCAGGGACCCCAGGGCTGGGCCGTGGAGTGCCACGAGCCCCTGCAGATGATGGCACTGCACATCCCCGAGGAGGACAGGTATGGGACCCCCAGGGACATCCAGGGACAGCCAGGGGGACACAGGGGACACAGGGGACACTCAGGGGACATAGAGACCCCCAGGGACACACAGGGACACTCAGGGACCCCAGGGCTGGGCCGTGGAGTGCCACGAGCCCCTGCAGATGATGGCACTGCACATCCCCGAGGAGGACAGGTATGGGACCCCCAGGGACATCCAGGGACAGCCAGGGGGACACAGGGGACACAGGGGACACTCAGGGGACATAGAGACCCCCAGGGACACACAGGGACACTCAGGGACCCCAGGGCTGGGCCGTGGAGTGCCACGAGCCCCTGCAGATGATGGCACTGCACATCCCCGAGGAGGACAGGTATGGGACCCCCAGGGACATCCAGGGACCCCCAGGGGGACACAGGGACCCCCAGGGGGACACAGGGACAGCCAGGGGACACTCAGGGGACATAGAGACCCCCAGGGACACACAGGGACCCCAGGGCTGGGCCGTGGAGTGCCACGAGCCCCTGCAGATGATGGCACTGCACATCCCCGAGGAGGACAGGTATGGGACCCCCAGGGACATCCAGGGACCCCCAGGGGGACACAGGGGACATAGAGACCCCCAGGGACACACAGGGACCCCAGGGCTGGGCCGTGGAGTGCCCCGAGCCCCTGCAGATGATGGCACTGCACATCCCCGAGGAGGACAGGTATGGGACACTCAGGGGGACACAGGGGGACACAGAGACCCTCAGGGACAGCCAGGAACAGCCAGGGACACCCAGGGACACTTAGGGACACTCAGGGACACCCAGGGGCACCCAGGGACACCCAAGGGCACCCAGTACCAAGGGGACCTCCTGTACTGGGTACCAAGGGTGTGTCCCCACAGGCGACCTGGGGTCCCATCCCCAGGAGACTCAGGGGTCCCGTCCCACCCCAGGGGTTCCATCCCAGGGGTCCCACCCCCATTTCCCTTTCCCAGGTGCATCGACATCCTGGAGCTGTGGGAGCGCGCCGACCTGCTGCAGTTCCAGTGCCAGGGGTTCTGCCCCATCCCATCCCAGTGTTCCCATCCCCGTGTTCTCACCCCAGTTTCCCTCTCCCAGGTGCATCGACATCCTGGAGCTGTGGGAGCGCTCGGACCTGCTGCAGTTCCAGTGCCAGGGCTCCCATCCCAGGGGTTCTGTCCCATCCCAGGGGTTCTGTCCCATCCCAGGGGTTCTGTCTCACCCCCATTTCCCCTTTCCCAGGTGCATCGACATCCTGGAGCTGTGGGAGCGGGCTGACCTGCTGCAGTTCCAGTGCCAGGGCTCCCATCCCATCCCAGTGTTCCCATCCCATCCCAGTGTTCCCATCCCAGGGGTTCTGTCTCACCCTCCTCTCTCCCCCCCAGGTGCATCGACATCCTGGAGCTGTGGGAGCGGGCTGACCTGCTGCAGTTCCAGTGCCAGGGGTTCTGTCCCAGTGTTCCCATCCCAGTGTTCCCATCCCAGTGTTCCCATCCCAGTGTTCTCAGCCCCATTTCCCTGTCCCCTCTCCTTTCCCAGGTGCATCGACATCCTGGAGCTGTGGGAGCGCTCGGACCTGCTGCAGTTCCAGTGCCAGGGGTTCTGCCCCATCCCATCTCAGTGCTCCCATCCCAGTGTTCTCACTCCCCTTTCCCTCTCCCAGGTGCATCGACATCCTGGAGCTGTGGGAGCACTCGGACCTGCTGCAGTTCCAGTGCCAGGGGTTCTCTCTCACTCCCATTTCCCCTCTCCCAGGTGCATCGACATCCTGGAGCTGTGGGAGCGCTCGGACCTGCTGCAGTTCCAGTGCCAGGGCTCCCATCCCAGGGGTTCTGCCCCATCCCATCCCAGTGTTCCCATCCCAGTGTTCTCACTCCCATTTCCCCTCTCCCAGGTGCATCGACATCCTGGAGCTGTGGGAGCGCTCCGACCTGCTGCAGTTCCAGTGCCAGGGGTTCTCTCTCACTCCCATTTCCCCTCTCCCAGGTGCATCGACATCCTGGAGCTGTGGGAGCGCTCGGACCTGCTGCAGTTCCAGTGCCACACGCTCCGCCTGTACTGCGCGGTGTGCGCCCTGGGCAACAACCGCGTGGCTCACGCTCTCTGCAGCCACGTGGACCAGGCTCAGCTGCTCTTCGCCATCGACAGCGCCGAGCTGCCGGGCCCGCTGCGGGCCGGCTACTACGACCTGCTGCTGGCCATGCACCTGGAGGCGGCGCAGCGCGCCCGCGCCTCCATGAGCGCCGAGTTCATCGTGCCCATCACGCCCGCCACGCGCGCCATCGCCCTCTTCCCCGACGGCCGCCGCTCCCCGGGCCCGCCCGGCGTGGGGCCCAGCGCCTGCCTGCGCCCCCAGCCCCACTTCTCCGAGCCCTGCTTCGTGCGGCCCCTGGCCCCGGGAGCCCCCCTGAGCCCCGCCGTGCCCCTGGGCGAGCTGGGCGCCCGTGCCATGCGCATGCTGGCCGAGGCCGTGGCCGGGGGCGGCCCCCACGCCCGGGACCCCGTGGGGGGCAGCGTGGAGTTCCAGTTGGTGCCAGTCCTCAAACTGGTGTCCGCCCTGCTGGCCGTGGGAGCCCTGGGGGACAGGGAGGTCAGGAGGGTGCTGAGGATGATCGACCCGCGCGTGTTCGGGGAGCGCAGGGAGCCGGGGAGGGAGCGCCGGGGGGAGGAGGAGGAGGAGGGGGATGGGGAGAGGGAGAGGGAGAGGAAGGCCATCGAGGCTGGGGAGGAGGTGGAGGAGGAGGAGGAGGAGGAGGAGGAGGGAGAGAGGAGGAGGAGGAGGAAGGCGATTGAAGCTGGAGAGATGGAGGAAGGGGAGGATGAAGGGGAGGAGGAGGAGGAGGAAGAAGAGAGGAGGAGGAGGAGGAAGAAGAAGATGAAGAAAGCCATGGAGGCTGGAGAGGAGCAGGAGGAGGAGGCCCAGAGGAGGACGAAGGCCATCGAGGCCGGGGAGGAGGAGGAGGAGGAGGAGGAGGAAGAGCTGGAGGAGGGGCTGCTGCAGATGAAGCTGCCGGAGTCGGTCAAGCTGCAGGTGAGGAGGGGGCTGGGGGGTCCCTGTCACCTTCCTGGGGTCATTGTCACCTCCCTGGGGTCCCTGTCACCTCCCTGAGGTCTCTGTCCCCTCCCTGGGGTCATTGTCACCTCCCTGGGGTCCCTGTCACCTCCCTGAGGTCCCTGTCACCTCCCTGGGGTCCCTGTCACCTCCCTGGGGTCCCTGTCACCTCCATGGGGTCTCTGTCACCTCCCTGAGGTCCCTGTCCCCTCCCTGGGGTCCCTGTCACCTTCCTGGGGTCATTGTCACCTTCCTGGGGTCCCTGTCACCTCCCTGGGGTCCCTGTCACCTTCCTGGGGTCCCTGTCACCTCCCTGGGGTCATTGTCACCTCCCTGGGGTCCCTGTCCCCTCCCTGGGGTCCCTGTCACCTCCCTGGGGTCATTGTCACCTCCCTGGGGTCCCTGTCCCCTCCCTGGGGTCCCTGTCACCTCCCTGGGGTCCCTGTCACCTCCCTGGGGTCCCTGTCACTTCCCTGGGGTCCCTGTCCCCTCCCTGGGGTCCCTGTCCCCTCCCTGAGGTCCCTGTCACTTCCCTGGGGTCCCTTGTCCATGTTTTCCCCCCCAATGTCCCCTCCAAGGGTCCCTTGTCCTCCATTCCCATTGTGTCCCCAATGTCCCCAATGTCCCTGCTGTCCCCAATGTCCCCAATGTCCCCAATGTCTCCAATGTCCCCAATGTCCCCAATGTCCCTGCTGTCCCCAATGTCCCCAATGTCCCCAATGTCTCCAATGTCCCCAATGTCCCCAATATCCCCAATGTCCCCCATGTCCCCAATGTCCCTGCTGTCCCCAATGTCCCCAATGTCCCTGCTGTCCCCAATATCCCCAATGTCCCCAATGTCCCCCATGTCCCCAATGTCCCTGCTGTCCCCAATGTCCCCAATGTCCCTGCTGTCCCCAATGTCCCCCATGTCCCCAGATGTGCCACCTGCTGCAGCACCTGTGCGAGCGGGAGCTGCAGCACCGCGTCGAGGCCATCGTGGCGTTCTCGGAGCGCCACGTGGAGCGGCTGCAGCGGGACCAGCGCCGCCGGTACGGGCTCCTCATGAGGGCCCTCACCATGTCGGCCGCAGAGACCGCCCGCAGGACCAGGGAGTTCCGCTCACCCCCGCAGGAGCAGGTGGGGACACCCATGGGGACAGCATGGGGGAAGGGGGGGACACCTGGGGACAACACAGGGGACACCCACAGGGACACCCATGGAGGGGGACACACACCCCTGGGGACAACACGGGGGGGGCACCCATGGGGACAACACAGGGACACCACAGGGGACAACACAGGGACAGCCCTGGGGACACCATGGGGACAACACAGGGACACCCCTGGGGACAACACAGGGACACCCCTGGGGACAACACGGGGGGGGCACCCATGGGGACAACACAGGGACACCCCTGGGGACAACACAGGGACACCACAGGGGACACACACAGGGACAGCCCTGGGGACAACACAGGGACACCACAGGGGACACACACAGGGACACCCCTGGGGACAACACAGGGACACCCATGGGGACAACACAGGGACACCACAGGGGACAACACAGGGACAGCCCTGGGGACAACACAGGGACAGCCCTGGGGACAACACAGGGACAGCCCTGGGGGACAACACAGGGACAGCCCTGGGGACAACACAGGGACACCCATGGGGACACACACAGGGACACCCCTGGGGACAACACAGGGACACCCATGGGGACAACACAGGGACACCACAGGGGACAACACAGGGACACCCCTGGGGACAACACAGGGACAGCCATGGGGGACAACACAGGGACAGCCCTGGGGACAACACAGGGACACCACAGGGGACAACACAGGGACACCACAGGGGACAACACAGGGACACCCCTGGGGACAACACAGGGACAGCCATGGGGACAACACAGGGACAGCCATGGGGGACAACACAGGGACAGCCCTGGGGACAACACAGGGACACCCATGGGGGACAACACAGGGACACCACAGGGGACACCATGGGGTGGGGGGGGGACACCCCTGGGGACAACACAGGGACACCACAGGGGACAACACAGGGACAGCCCTGGGGACAACACAGGGACACCACAGGGGACACACACAGGGACACCCCTGGGGACAACACAGGGACACCACAGGGGACAACACAGGGACAGCCCTGGGGACAACACAGGGACACCACAGGGGACAACACAGGGACAGCCCTGGGGACAACACAGGGACAGCCCTGGGGACAACACAGGGACAGCCATGGGGACAACACAGGGACAGCCCTGGGGACAACACAGGGACACCCATGGGGGACAACACAGGGACAGCCCTGGGGACAACACAGGGACAGCCCTGGGGACAACACAGGGACAGCCATGGGGGACAACACAGGGACACCCCTGGGGACAACACAGGGACAGCCATGGGGACAACACAGGGACACCCATGGGGACAACACAGGGACACCCATGGGGACAACACAGGGACAGCCCTGGGGACACACACAGGGACACCCCTGGGGACAACACAGGGACACCCCTGGGGACAACACAGGGACACCACAGGGGACAACACAGGGACAGCCCTGGGGACAACACAGGGACACCACAGGGGACAACACAGGGACACCCATGGGGGACAACACAGGGACAGCCATGGGGACAACACAGGGACACCCATGGGGGACAACACAGGGACACCACAGGGGACAACACAGGGACAGCCATGGGGACAACACAGGGACAGCCCTGGGGACAACACAGGGACACCCCTGGGGACAACACAGGGACAGCCCTGGGGACAACACAGGGACACCACAGGGGACAACACAGGGACAGCCCTGGGGGACAACACAGGGACACCCCTGGGGACACACACAGGGACACCACAGGGGACAACACAGGGACAGCCCTGGGGACAACACAGGGACACCCATGGGGGACAACACAGGGACAGCCATGGGGGACAACACAGGGACACCCCTGGGGACAACACAGGGACACCCATGGGGGACAACACAGGGACAGCCATGGGGGACAACACAGGGACAGCCCTGGGGACAACACAGGGACAGCCATGGGGGACAACACAGGGACAGCCCTGGGGACAACACAGGGACAGCCATGGGGACAACACAGGGACAGCCCTGGGGACAACACAGGGACAGCCCTGGGGACAACACAGGGACACCCATGGGGACAACACAGGGACACCACAGGGGACAACACAGGGACACCCCTGGGGACAACACAGGGACACCCCTGGGGACAACACAGGGACACCACAGGGGACAACACAGGGACACCCCTGGGGACAACACAGGGACACCCCTGGGGACAACACAGGGACACCACAGGGGACAACACAGGGACACCACAGGGGACAACACAGGGACAGCCATGGGGACAACACAGGGACAGCCCTGGGGACAACACAGGGACAGCCCTGGGGACAACACAGGGACAGCCCTGGGGACAACACAGGGACACCACAGGGGACACACACAGGGACACCCCTGGGGACAACACAGGGACAGCCCTGGGGACAACACAGGGACAGCCCTGGGGACAACACAGGGACACCACAGGGGACAACACAGGGACAGCCCTGGGGACAACACAGGGACAGCCCTGGGGACAACACAGGGACACCACAGGGGACAACACAGGGACAGCCCTGGGGACAACACAGGGACACCCATGGGGACAACACAGGGACACCCCTGGGGACAACACAGGGACACCCATGGGGACAACACAGGGACAGCCCTGGGGACAACACAGGGACAGCCCTGGGGACAACACAGGGACAGCCCTGGGGACAACACAGGGACACCCCTGGGGACAACACAGGGACACCACAGGGGACAACACAGGGACACCACAGGGGACAACACAGGGACAGCCATGGGGACAACACAGGGACAGCCCTGGGGACAACACAGGGACAGCCCTGGGGACAACACAGGGACACCACAGGGGACAACACAGGGACAGCCCTGGGGACAACACAGGGACAGCCCTGGGGACAACACAGGGACACCACAGGGGACAACACAGGGACAGCCCTGGGGACAACACAGGGACACCCCTGGGGACAACACAGGGACACCCATGGGGGACAACACAGGGACAGCCATGGGGACAACACAGGGACAGCCCTGGGGACAACACAGGGACAGCCCTGGGGACAACACAGGGACAGCCCTGGGGACAACACAGGGACAGCCATGGGGACAACACAGGGACAGCCCTGGGGACAACACAGGGACACCACAGGGGACAACACAGGGACAGCCCTGGGGACAACACAGGGACAGCCATGGGGACAACACAGGGACACCCATGGGGACAACACAGGGACAGCCCTGGGGACAACACAGGGACACCACAGGGGACACACACAGGGACACCCCTGGGGACAACACAGGGACACCCATGGGGACAACACAGGGACACCACAGGGGACAACACAGGGACACCCCTGGGGACAACACAGGGACAGCCCTGGGGACAACACAGGGACACCACAGGGGACAACACAGGGACACCCCTGGGGACAACACAGGGACAGCCCTGGGGACAACACAGGGACACCACAGGGGACAACACAGGGACACCCCTGGGGACAACACAGGGACAGCCATGGGGGACAACACAGGGACACCCCTGGGGACAACACAGGGACAGCCATGGGGACAACACAGGGACACCACAGGGGACACACACAGGGACAGCCCTGGGGACAACACAGGGACACCCCTGGGGACAACACAGGGACAGCCCTGGGGACAACACAGGGACAGCCCTGGGGACAACACAGGGACACCACAGGGGACAACACAGGGACAGCCCTGGGGACAACACAGGGACAGCCATGGGGACAACACAGGGACAGCCATGGGGACAACACAGGGACAGCCATGGGGACAACACAGGGACACCACAGGGGACAACACAGGGACACCACAGGGGACAACACAGGGACAGCCCTGGGGACAACACAGGGACAGCCCTGGGGACAACACAGGGACACCACAGGGGACAACACAGGGACACCACAGGGGACAACACAGGGACACCCCTGGGGACAACACAGGGACAGCCATGGGGACAACACAGGGACAGCCCTGGGGACAACACAGGGACAGCCCTGGGGACAACACAGGGACAGCCCTGGGGACAACACGGGGACAGCCCTGGGGACATCACAGGGACACCCCTGGGACACCCACAGGGGTGGTCATGGGGACACAGCTGGGGACACCCAGGGACACCCCTGGGAGGGGATGGGGGACACTGGGAGGGACTGGGGACACTGGGGAGGGACTGGGGACACTGGGAGGGGGTGGGGACACTGGGAGGGACTGGGGACACTGGGAGGGACTGGGGACACTGGGAGGGACTGGGGGACACTGGGAGGGACTGGGGGACACTGGGAGGGACTGGGGACACTGGGAGGGACTGGGGACACTGGGAGGGACTGGGGGACACTGGGAGGGACTGGGGACACTGGGAGGGACTGGGGACACTGGGAGGGACTGGGGAACACTGGAGTTACTGGGGGGCACTGGGAGGGACTGGGGGCACTGGGAGGGACTGGGAGGGACTGGGAGGCACTGGGGACACTGGGGAGGGACTGGGGACACTGGAGTTACTGGGGGGCACTGGGAAGGACTGGGGGCACATGGGACACATGTGGGGTTTTATCCATGGGGCAATGGCCGTGGGGTGATCCCGCTGACCCCACGTCCCCCCCGTGTCCCCCCTTTGTCCCCCTGTCCCCAGATCAACATGCTGCTGCAGTACAAGGGGGGTGCCGAGGGTGAGGAGTGTCCCGTGCCCGGGGACATCCGGGACGAGCTGCTCGACTTCCACAGCGACCTGCTGGCCCACTGCGGTGAGGGGGGCTTGGGGACATGTCACTGGGGTTGGGGACATGTCACTGGGGTTGGGGACATGTCACTGGGGCTTGGGGACATGTCACTGGGCTTGGGGACATGTCACTGGGGTTGGGGACATGTCACTGGGCTTGGGGACATCTCCCTGGGCTTGGGGACATGTCACTGGGCTTGGGGACATGTCACTGGGCTTGGGGACATCTCCCTGGGCTTGGGGACATGTCACTGGGCTTGGGGACATCTCCCTGGGCTTGGGGACATGTCACTGGGCTTGGGGACATGTCACTGGGGTTGGGGACACCTCCCTGGGGCTTGGGGACATCTCCCTGGGCTTGGGGACATCTCCCTGGGCTTGGGGACATCTCCCTGGGCTTGGGGACATGTCACTGGGGCTTGGGGACATGTCACTGGGGTTGGGGACATGTCACTGGGGTTGGGGACATGTCACTGGGCTTGGGGACACCTCCCTGGGCTTGGGGACATGTCACTGGGCTTGGGGACATGTCACTGGGGCTTGGGGACATGTCACTGGGGTTGGGGACATGTCACTGGGGCTTGGGGACATGTCACTGGGCTTGGGGACATGTCACTGGGCTTGGGGACATCTCCCTGGGGCTTGGGGACATGTCACTGGGGTTGGGGACATGTCACTGGGGCTTGGGGACATGTCACTGGGCTTGGGGACACCTCCCTGGGCTTGGGGACATGTCACTGGGCTTGGGGACATGTCACTGGGCTTGGGGACATGTCACTGGGGTTGGGGACATCTCCCTGGGGCTTGGGGACATCTCCCTGGGCTTGGGGACATGTCACTGGGCTTGGGGACATGTCACTGGGGCTTGGGGACATGTCACTGGGGCTTGGGGACATGTCACTGGGCTTGGGACATGTCACTGGGCTTGGGGACACCTCCCTGGGGTTGGGGACATGTCACTGGGCTTGGGGACATGTCACTGGGGTTGGGGACATCTCCCTGGGCTTGGGGACATGTCACTGGGCTTGGGGACATCTCCCTGGGCTTGGGGACATCTCCCTGGGGCTTGGGGACATCTCCCTGGGGTTGGGGACATCTCCCTGGGGCTTGGGGGGATCCCCTGGGCTTGGGGACACCTCCCTGGGGTTGGGGACATGTCACTGGGCTTGGGGACATGTCACTGGGCTTGGGGACACCTCCCTGGGCTTGGGGACATGTCACTGGGGTTGGGGACATGTCACTGGGGTTGGGGACATCTCCCTGGGGCTTGGGGGGATCCCCTGGGCTTGGGGACACCTCCCTGGGCTTGGGGACATGTCACTGGGGTTGGGGACATGTCACTGGGGTTGGGGACATCTCCTGGGGCTTGGGGGGATCCCCTGGGCTTGGGGACACCTCCCTGGGCTTGGGGACATGTCACTGGGGTTGGGGACATGTCACTGGGGTTGGGGACATCTCCTGGGGCTTGGGGGGATCCCCTGGGCTTGGGGACATTTCCTGAGGTTGGGGACATGTCACTGGGCTTGGGGACATTTCCTGAGGTTGGGGACATCTCCCTGGGCTTGGGGACACCTCCCTGGGGCTTGGGGACACCTCCCTGGGGTTGGGGACATCTCCCTGGGCTTGGGGGGATCCCCTGGGCTTGGGGACATGTCACTGGGCTTGGGGACATGTCACTGGGGTTGGGGACATCTCCTGGGGCTTGGGGACATCTCCCTGGGCTTGGGGACATCTCCCTGGGCTTGGGGACATCTCCCTGGGGCTTGGGGACATGTCACTGGGGTTGGGGACATTTCCTGGGCTTGGGGACATGTCACTGGGCTTGGGGACATGTCACTGGGGTTGGGGACATGTCACTGGGGCTTGGGGACATGTCACTGGGGTTGGGGACATGTCACTGGGCTTGGGGACACCTCCCTGGGCTTGGGGACATGTCACTGGGGTTGGGGACATGTCACTGGGGTTGGGGACATCTCCCTGGGGCTTGGGGGGATCCCCTGGGCTTGGGGACACCTCCCTGGGCTTGGGGACATGTCACTGGGGTTGGGGACATGTCACTGGGGTTGGGGACATCTCCTGGGGCTTGGGGGGATCCCCTGGGCTTGGGGACATTTCCTGAGGTTGGGGACATGTCACTGGGCTTGGGGACATTTCCTGAGGTTGGGGACATCTCCCTGGGCTTGGGGACACCTCCCTGGGGCTTGGGGACACCTCCCTGGGGTTGGGGACATCTCCCTGGGCTTGGGGGGATCCCCTGGGCTTGGGGACATGTCACTGGGCTTGGGGACATGTCACTGGGGTTGGGGACATCTCCTGGGGCTTGGGGACATCTCCCTGGGCTTGGGGACATCTCCCTGGGCTTGGGGACATCTCCCTGGGGCTTGGGGACATGTCACTGGGGTTGGGGACATTTCCTGGGCTTGGGGACATGTCACTGGGGTTGGGGACACCTCCCTGGGGCTTGGGGACACCTCCCTGGGGTTGGGGACATCTCCCTGGGCTTGGGGGGATCCCCTGGGCTTGGGGACACCCCACTGCGGTGAGGGAGGGCTTGAGGACACCTTCCTGGGGCTTGGGGACATCTCCCTGGGGTTTGGGGACACCCCCTGGGGTTGGGGGGGATCCCCTGGGCATGGGGACACCCCTGGGCATGGGGACACATCCCTGGGCTTCGATCACCTCCTGTGACCCCCATGACCCCCCCTGTGCCCCCCATGACCCCCCTGTGCCCCCCATGCCCCCCATGACCCCACATGACCCCCCATGCCCCCCATGACCCCCCCGTGCCCCCCATGACCCCCCCTGTGCCCCCCATGACCCCCCCTGTGCCCCCCATGACCCCCCTGTGCCCCCCATGCCCCCCATGACCCCACATGACCCCCATGACCCCCCATGCCCCCCATGACCCCCCCGTGCCCCCCATGACCCCCCCGTGCCCCCCATGACCCCCATGACCCTCCATGACCCCCATGACCCCCCCATGACCCCCCCTGTGCCCCCCCAGGTATCGAGCTGAGCGAGGAGGAGGAGGAGGAGGAGGAGGAGCCTTCGCTGCGGCAGCGCCTGCTGGGGCTGGTCCAGAGGGTCGTGGGGGTCCGGAACCCCCCCAGGGACGAGGAGACCCCCCCTGAGGAGCCCCCCGTGCCCAGTAAGGGGGGATGGGGGGATGGGGGGGACAGAGGGGGACGGGGGGGACGGGGGGGGATGGGGGGGACAGAGGGGGACAGGGGGGGACGGGGGGGGATGGGGACACCCAGGACTGTCCCCAGGCCACGGCCAGGGTGGCCCCAGGGTGGCACACGGGGTGTCCCCCCCACCTGCAGGAGGGGGGAGAGGTCACAGAGTGGGGGACCTGTTTGGTGTCCCCAATGTCCCCAATGTCCCTGTTTGGTGTCCCCAATGTCCCCAATGTCCCCAATGTCCCTGTTTGGTGTCCCTGCTGTCCCTGCTGTCCCCAATGTCCCCGTTTGGTGTCCCCAATGTCCCTGTTTCGTGTCCCCAATGTCCCCAGGCACCCTGCAGGAGCTGATCTCACACACCATGGTGCACTGGGCACAGGAGTCCCTGCTGTCCCCAATGTCCCCAATGTCCCTGCTGTCCCTGCTGTCCCCAATGTCCCCGTTTGGTGTCCCCAGTGTCCCCGTTTATGTCCCCAATGTCCCCGTTTATGTCCCCAATGTCCCTGTTTCGTGTCCCCAATGTCCCCAGGCACCCTGCAGGAGCTGATCTCACACACCATGGTGCACTGGGCACAGGAGTCGTTCATCCAGAGCCCAGCCCTGGTCCGGGCCATGTTCAGCCTCCTGCACGGCCAGTACGACGCGCTGGGCGAGCTGGGCCGGGCGCTGCCCAAGGCCTACGCCATCAGTGCCACCTCTGTGCCCGACACCACCGCCCTGCTCGAGTGCCTGGGGCAGATCCGCTCCCTGCTCATCGTGCAGATGGGCCCCGAGGAGGAGAACCTCATGATCCAGAGCATCGGGTACGGGCCCCAAAACGGCACCCTGGGATCCCAAAGAGGGCCCTGGGACCCTAAATAGGACTCTGGGACCCTAAATAGGACCCTGGGACCCCAAACAGGACTCTGGGACCCCAAAGAGGACCCTGGGACCCCAAAGAGGACCCTGGGACCCCTGAATAGCACCCTGAGACCCCAGTATCCCTCCTGAGAGCACCCTGGGACCCCAAACAGGACTCTGGGACCCCAAACGGCACCCTGGGATCCCAAACAGGACTCTGGGATCCCTGAACAGCACTCTGGGACCCCAAACAGGACCTTGGGACCCCAAACAGCACCCTGGGACCCCAAACAGGACCCTGGGACCCCAATATTCCTCCTGACAGCACTCTGGGACCCCAAACAGGACCTTGGAACCCCTGAGAGCACCCTGGGACCCCTGAGAGCACCCTGGGACCCAAAACAGGACCCTGGGACCCCAAACAGGACCCTGGGACCCCAAACGGCACCCTGGGACCCCAAACAGGACCCTGGGACCCCAGACAGGACCCTGGGACCCCAAACAGGACCCTGGGACCCCAAATCCCCCCCTAACACCCCCCTGTGTCCCCCCAGGAACATCATGAACAACAAGGTGTTCTCCCAGCACCCCAAATCCCCTCCTAACACCCCATAACCCCCTCCCAACACCCCAAATCCCCCCCTAACACCCCATAACCCCCTCCCAGCACCCCAAATCCCCCCCTAACACCCCAAATACCCCCCTAACACCCCCCTGTGCCCCCCCAGGAACATCATGAACAACAAGGTGTTCTACCAGCACCCCAATTCCCCCTCCCAGCACCCCAAATCCCCCTCTGAGCCCCTCAGTGACCCCCCTGTGCCCCCCCAGGAACATCATGAACAACAAGGTGTTCTACCAGCACCCCAATTCCCCCTCCCAGCACCCCAAATCCCCCTCTGAGCCCCTCAGTGACCCCCCTGTGCCCCCCCAGGAACATCATGAACAACAAGGTGTTCTACCAGCACCCCAACCTGATGCGGGCGCTGGGCATGCACGAGACGGTGATGCAGGTGATGGTCAGCGTGCTGGGCGGGGGCGAGTCCAAGGTGAGCCCCCCTGACCCCCCTGTGTGACCCCTGACCCCATCTGACCCCCCTGACCCCCCCTGACCCCATCTGACCCCCCTGTGCCCCCCAGGAGATCCGGTTCCCCAAGATGGTGACCAACTGCTGCCGCTTCCTCTGCTACTTCTGCCGCATCAGCCGCCAGAACCAGCGCTCCATGTTCGACCACCTGGGCTACCTGCTGGAGAACAGCGGCATCGGGCTGGGTGAGACCCCCAAAATCCTCCCTGGGACCCCCAAACCCCCCCCGGGACCCCCAAAACTCCCCCCAAAACCCCCCCATGTCCCCAGTGCCACCCCCTGCCCTGCCACCCCCTGCCCTGTCCCCTGCCCTGCCACCCCCACCTGGGCTACCTGCTGGAGAACAGCGGCATTGGGCTGGGTGAGACCCCCCTGGGACCCCCAAAACTTCCCCCAAAACCCCCCCGTGTCCCCAGTGCCACCCCCTGCCCCCTGGGACCCCCCTGTGTCCCCAGTGCCACCCCCTGTCCCGCCACACCCACCCCCACCTGGGCTACCTGCTGGAGAACAGCGGCATTGGGCTGGGTGAGACCCCCAAAATCCTCCCTGGGACCCCCAAAACCACCCCTGGGACCCCCAAAACCCCCCTGTGTCCCCAGTGCCACCCCCTGCCCTGCCACCCCCTGCCCTGTCCCCTGCCCTGCCACCCCCACCTGGGCTACCTGCTGGAGAACAGCGGCATTGGGCTGGGTGAGACCCCCCTGGGACCCCCAAAACCCCCCTGGGACCCCCAAAACCCCCCTGTGTCCCCAGTGCCACCCCCTGTCCTGCCACCCCCACCCCTGCCCTGCCACCCCCACCTGGGTTACCTGCTGGGTGACACCCCCCCCTCCTGACCCCCAACTCCCCCAGGACCCCCCAAACCCCCCCTGGGACCCCCAAAACTCCCTTGGGACACCCTCAGCCCCCCCCTCAGCCCCCCCTGTGTCCCCCCACTGCCCTCCCTGTCACCTCCTCCCCCTCCCACCCCGTTTGAGGGGACACCATGAGCTGGGGGGGGGGGTCCCTGCACCCCCGGGGTGTCACCTGGGGGGTCCCACAGCCCCCCCTGGTCCCCCCTGACCCCCCCTGACCCCCCCAGGCATGCAGGGCTCGACCCCCCTGGACGTGGCGGCCGCCTCTGTCATCGACAACAACGAGCTGGCCCTGGCGCTCAAGGAGCAGGACCTGGAGAAGGTGGGACAGCCCCGTGTCCCCCCCAGTGTCCCCAGGTGTCCCCCAGTGTCCCCAGTGTCCCCAGGTGTCCCCAGGTGTCCCCCAGGTGTCCCCCAGGTGTCCCCAGGTGTCTCCAGGTGTCCCCAGTGTCTCCAGGTGTCCCCAGGTGTCCCCAGGTGTCCCCAGGTGTCCCCAGTGTCCCCCAGGTGTCCCCCAGTGTCCCCAGTGTCCCCCAGTGTCTCCAGGTGTCCCCAGTGTCCCCAGGTGTCCCCAGGTGTCCCCCAGGTGTCCCCAGTGTCCCCAGTGTCCCTAAATGTCCCCAGGTGTCCCCAGGTGTCCCCAGGTGTCCCCCCCAGTGTCCCCAGGTGTCCCCCAGTGTCCCCAGTGTCCCCCAGGTGTCCCCAGTGTCCCCCAGTGTCCCCAGTGTCCCCCAGGTGTCCCCATTGTCCCCAGTGTCCCCAGGTGTCCCCAGGTGTCCCCCAGGTGTCCCCAGGTGTCCCCAGGTGTCCCCAGTGTCCCTAAGTGTCCCCAGTGTCCCCAGGTGTCCCCAGGGGTCCCCAGTGTCCCCAGTGTCCCCCAGTGTCCCCAGTGTCCCCAGGTGTCCCCAGGTGTCCCCCAGGTGTCCCCCAGGTGTCCCCAGGTGTCTCCAGGTGTCCCCAGTGTCTCCAGGTGTCCCCAGGTGTCCCCAGGTGTCCCCAGGTGTCCCCAAGTGTCCCCAGGTGTCCCCCAGTGTCCCCAGTGTCCCCCAGTGTCCCCAGGTGTCCCCAGGTGTCCCCAGGTGTCCCCAGGTGTCCCCCAGTGTCCCCAGTGTCCCCCAGGTGTCCCCAGGTGTCCCCAGGTGTCCCCCAGTGTCCCCAGGTGTCCCCAGTGTCCCCAGGTGTCCCCCAGGTGTCCCCCAGTGTCCCCCAGTGTCCCCAGGTGTCCCCAAGTGTCCCCCAGGTGTCCCCCAGTGTCCCCAGGTGTCCCTAAATGTCCCCAGGTGTCCCCCAGTGTCCCCAGTGTCCCCCAGGTGTCCCCAGGTGTCCCCAGGTGTCCCCAAGTGTCCCCCAGGTGTCCCCCAGTGTCCCCAGGTGTCCCTAAATGTCCCCAGGTGTCCCCCAGTGTCCCCAGTGTCCCCCAGGTGTCCCCAGGTGTCCCCAGGTGTCCCCAGTGTCCCCAGGTGTCCCCAGGTGTCCCCAGGTGTCCCCAGTGTCCCCAGGTGTCCCCAGGTGTCCCCAGTGTCCCCAGTGTCCCCCCCAGTGTCCCCAGGTGTCCCCCAGGTGTCCCCAGTGTCCCTAAGTGTCCCCAGTGTCCCCAGGTGTCCCCAGTGTCCCCAGGTGTCCCCCAGTGTCCCCAGGTGTCCCCAGGTGTCCCCCAGTGTCCCCAGGTGTCCCCAGGGGTCCCCAGTGTCCCCAGGTGTCCCTAAATGTCCCCAGGTGTCCCCAGGTGTCACACCCCCCCCCTGTGCCCAGGTGGTGACGTACCTGGCGAGCTGTGGGCTGCAGAGCTGCCCGATGCTGCTGGCCAAGGGCTACCCCCCAGGTGTCCCCAGGGGTCCCCAGTGTCCCCAGGTGTCCCCAGGTGTCCCCCCCAGGTGTCCCTAAATGTCCCCAGGTGTCCCCAGGTGTCCCATGACCCCCCCTGTGCCCAGGTGGTGACGTACCTGGCGAGCTGTGGGCTGCAGAGCTGCCCGATGCTGCTGGCCAAGGGCTACCCCCCAGGTGTCCCCAGGGGTCCCCAGTGTCCCCAGGTGTCCCCAGGTGTCCCCAGTGTCTCCAGGTGTCCCCAGTGTCCCCAGTGTCCCTAAATGTCCCCAGGTGTCCCCAGGTGTCCCCAGGTGTCCCCAGTGTCCCCAGTGTCTCCAGGTGTCCCCAGGTGTCCCCAGGTGTCCCCAGTGTCCCCAGTGTCTCCAGGTGTCTCCAGGTGTCCCCAGGTGTCCCCAGGTGTCCCCAGGGGTCCCCAGTGTCTCCAGGTGTCCCCAGGTGTCCCCAGGTGTCCCCAGGTGTCCCCCAGGTGTCCCCAGGTGTCCCCCAGGTGTCCCTAAATGTCCCCAGGTGTCCCCAGGTGTCCCCAGTGTCCCCAGTGTCTCCAGGTGTCCCCAGTGTCCCCAGGTGTCCCCAGTGTCTCCAGGTGTCCCCAGGTGTCCCCAGGTGTCCCTAAATGTCCCCAGGTGTCCCCAGGTGTCCCCAGGTGTCTCCAGGTGTCCCCAGGTGTCCCCAGGTGTCCCCAGGTGTCCCCAGTGTCCCCAGTGTCCCCCAGGTGTCCCCAGTGTCCCCAGGTGTCCCCAGGGGTCCCCAGTGTCCCCAGGTGTCCCTAAATGTCCCCAGGTGTCCCCAGGTGTCACACCCCCCCCTGTGCCCAGGTGGTGACGTACCTGGCGAGCTGTGGGCTGCAGAGCTGCCCGATGCTGCTGGCCAAGGGCTACCCCCCAGGTGTCCCCAGTGTCCCCCAGGTGTCCCCAGTGTCCCCAGGTGTCCCCCAGGTGTCCCCAGGTGTCCCCAGGTGTCCCCAGTGTCCCCAGGTGTCCCCAGGTGTCCCCAGTGTCCCCAGTGTCCCCAGTGTCCCCCAGGTGTCCCCAGTGTCCCCAGTGTCCCCCAGGTGTCCCCAGTGTCCCCAGGTGTCCCCCAGGTGTCCCCAGTGTCCCCAGGTGTCCCCAGGTGTCCCCCAGGTGTCCCCAGTGTCCCCAGGTGTCCCCAGTGTCCCCAGGTGTCCCCCAGGTGTCCCCAGGTGTCCCCCCCAGGTGTCCCCAGTGTCCCCAGGTGTCCCCAGGTGTCACACCCCCCCCCTGTGCCCAGGTGGTGACGTACCTGGCGAGCTGTGGGCTGCAGAGCTGCCCGATGCTGCTGGCCAAGGGCTACCCCCCAGGTGTCCCCAGGGGTCCCCAGTGTCCCCAGGTGTCCCCAGGTGTCCCCAGTGTCTCCAGGTGTCCCTAAATGTCCCCAGGTGTCCCATGACCCCCCCTGTGCCCAGGTGGTGACGTACCTGGCGAGCTGTGGGCTGCAGAGCTGCCCGATGCTGCTGGCCAAGGGCTACCCCCCAGGTGTCCCCCAGGTGTCCCCAGGTGTCCCTAAATGTCCCCAGGTGTCCCCAGGTGTCCCCAGTGTCCCCAGGGGTCCCCAGTGTCCCCCAGGTGTCCCTAAATGTCCCCAGGTGTCACACCCCCCCCCTGTGCCCAGGTGGTGACGTACCTGGCGAGCTGTGGGCTGCAGAGCTGCCCGATGCTGCTGGCCAAGGGCTACCCCCCAGGTGTCCCCAGTGTCCCCCAGGTGTCCCCCAGGTGTCCCCAGGTGTCCCCAGGTGTCCCCAGGTGTCCCCCAGGTGTCCCCAGGTGTCCCCAGGTGTCCCCAGGTGTCCCCCAGGTGTCCCCAGGTGTCCCCAGGTGTCCCCAGTGTCCCCAGGTGTCCCCAGGTGTCCCCAGTGTCCCTAAGTGTCCCCAGTGTCCCCAGGTGTCCCCAGTGTCCCCAGGTATCCCCAGGTGTCCCCCAGTGTCCCCAGGTGTCCCCCAGGTGTCCCCAGGTGTCCCCCCCAGGTGTCCCCAGTGTCCCCAGGTGTCCCCAGGTGTCCCCAGGTGTCCCCAGGTGTCCCCCCCAGGTGTCCCTAAATGTCCCCAGGTGTCCCCAGGTGTCACACCCCCCCCCTGTGCCCAGGTGGTGACGTACCTGGCGAGCTGTGGGCTGCAGAGCTGCCCGATGCTGCTGGCCAAGGGCTACCCCGACATCGGCTGGAACCCCTGTGGGGGTGAGAGATACCTCGACTTCCTGCGCTTCGCCGTCTTCGTCAACGGTGAGGGGGAACCCAGGGGTTTGTCCCTCCCCCGGCCACTTTTTGGGGTCCCCTCGGCTCTGGTTCTGACCCCACAGCCACATTTTGGGGGGCTGTAGTTTTGGGGGACACTGTTTGGAGGATTTTGGGGTTCTCCTGGGGCAGGGGAGAGCGTGGAGGAGAACCCAACCAGCGTGGTGGTGCGGCTGCTGAGCCGGGGTTGGGGTGGTCCCTGTGACCCTGTGCTGGGGGTTCTGGGGGTCCCCATGCTCCTCTGGTTTTGGGGTCCCTGTTTTGGTGATTTTGGGGTCCCTGTTTTGGTGATTTTGGGGTTCTCCTGGGGCAGGGGAGAGCGTGGAGGAGAACGCCAACGTGGTGGTGCGGCTGCTGATCCGGCGCCCCGAGTGCTTCGGGCCGGCCCTGCGGGGCGAGGGGGGCAGCGGCCTCCTGGCTGCCATCCAGGATGCCCTGAGCATCGCCCAGGACCCTGCCCGGGATGGACCCAGCGGCAGGAGGGAGAGGAGACCGTGAGGAATGGGATTGGGAATGGGATTGGGGTGGGATTGGGAATGGGATTGGGGGTGCCTGGGATGGCAGGAGGGAGAGGAGACCGTGAGGAATGGGATTGGGAATGGGATTGGGGTGGGATTGGGAATGGTTGGGAATGGGATTGGGAATGGGATTGGGAATGGTTGGGAATGGGATTGGGAGTGCCTGGGATGGCAGGAGGGAGAGGAGACCGTGAGGAATGGGATTGGGAATGGTTGGGAATGGGATTGGGAATGGTTGGGAATGGGATTGGGGTGGGAATGGGGAGGGGAACCCTGCCTGGGATGGCAGGAGGGAGAGGAGACCGTGAGGAATGGGATTGGGAATGGTTGGGAATGGGATTGGGAATGGTTGGGAATGGGATTGGGGAGGGGAACCCTGCCTGGGATGGCAGGAGGGAGAGGAGACCGTGAGGGGATGGGATGAGGATGAAGATGGTTTGAGGATGAAGATGGTTTGGGGATGAAGATGGGATGGTTTGGGGATGAAGACAGGATGGGATGGGGGTGAAGAAAACAAGATGGGGTTGGGGCACCACTGGGTGATCTCCCCCCTGACCCCCACCCTTTTTTTTTTCCCCCCAGTTTCGGCCCCGAGGAGCCCCCCGAGGAGAACCGGGTGCACCTCGGCCACGCCATCATGTCCTTCTACGCCGCCCTCATCGACCTGCTGGGCCGCTGTGCCCCCGAGATGCACGTATGGACTGGGGTCTGGGGGGCTCAGGGGGGATATGGGGGGTACAAAACTCGGGGTGACCCCCCCCGTGTCCCCCCTTGTCCCCCACAGCTGATCCAGGCGGGCAAGGGCGAGGCCCTGCGGATCCGGGCGATCCTGCGCTCGCTCGTCCCGCTCGAGGACCTGGTGGGGATCATCAGCCTCCCCCTGCAGATCCCGGCCCTGGGGAAAGGTGGGAGGGGGTCCCCAAAAATGGGGAGGGGGTCCCCAAAATGAGGAGGGGGTCCCTAAAATGAGGGGGGGTCATTGGGGTTGGGGGGGACCCTAAAATGGGGGTGTCACAGCACTGGGACCTGGTGGGGATCATCAGCCTCCCCCTGCAGATCCCGGCCCTGGGGAAAGGTGGGAGGGGGTCCCCAAAAATGGGGAGGGGGTCCCCAAAATGAGGGAGGGGGTCCCTAAAATGAGGGGGGGTCATTGGGGTTGGGGGGGACCCTAAAATGGGGGTGTCACAGCACTGGGACCTGGTGGGGATCATCAGCCTCCCCCTGCAGATCCTGGCCCTGGGAAAGGTGGGAGGGGGTCCCAAAAATGGGGATGGGGTCCCCAAAATGAGGGGGGGTCACTGGGGTTAGGGGGGGCCCTAAAATGGGGGTTTCACAGCACTGGGACCTGGTGGGGATCATCAGCCTCCCCCTGCAGATCCCGGCCCTGGGGAAAGGTGGGAGGGGGTCCCCAAAAATGGGGAGGGGGTCCCCAAAATGAGGGAGGGGGTCCCTAAAATAAGGGGGGGTCACTGGGGTTGGGGGGGACCCTAAAATGGGGGTGTGACAGCACTGGGACCTGGTGGGGATCATCAGCCCCCTCCCTGCAGGGCACTGGGAAAAGGTGGGAGGGGGCCCCCAAAAAAGTGTCCCCAAAACGGGGAGGGGGTCACTGGGACTGGGGAGACCCCAAAATGGGGAGGGCGGTGGGTGGGGGGCACACAGACGGGTTTTTGGGGTACACTGAGTGCCCGGACGGACTGGGGGATGGGGGAGCACAGATTTTGGGGGGCCCATGAGGGGATTCCCCTGAATTTTGGGGTTCCTCACCATCAGACGGGAACGTGGTGGAGCCCCGCATGGCCGCCAGCTTCGTGCCCGAGCACAAGGCGCCCATGGTGCTGTTCCTGGACCGCGTGTACGGCGTGCAGAGCCAGGAGTTCCTGCTCCACGTCCTGGAAGTGGGGTTCCTGCCCGACATGCGTGCTGCTGCCTCCCTCGACACGGTGAGGGGCACCCCAAAAACACCCCAGAACCCCAAAAACACCCCAAAACCCCAAAAACACCCTGAGGGGCACCCCAGAACCCCAAAAACACCCCCTCCATACCTTGAGGGGCACCCCAGAACCCCAAAAACACCCTGAGGGGCACCCCAGAACCCCAAAAACACCCTGAGGGGCACCCCAAAAACACCAGAAACACCCTGAGGGGCACCCCAAAACCCCAAAAACACCCTGAGGGGCACCCCAGAACCCCAAAAACACCCTGAGGGGCACCCCAAAACCCCCAAAACACCCCCTCCATACCTTGAGGGGCACCCCAGAACCCCAAAAACACCATGAGGGGCACCCCAGAACCCCAAAAACACCCTGAGGGGCACCCCAAAAACACCCCTGTGCCTCCCTCGACACCCTGAGGGGCACCCCAACACCCCAAAAACACCCTGAGGGGCACCCCAAAACCCCCTCCATACCTTGAGGGGCACCCCAAAACCCCAAAAACACCCTGAGGGGCACCCCAAAACCCCCTCCATACCCTGGGGGGCACCCCAAAAACACCCCTGTGCCTCCCTCCACACCCTGAGGGGCACCCCAGAACATTTCTGGCTCTTTCCCCCTCACATTTCCCACCACTTTTCCCACCACTTTTCCCACCACTTTTCCCTCCATTTTCCCTTCACCTTTCCCTCCATTTTCCCCTCACCTTTCCCTCCATTTTCCCCTCACCTTTCCCTCCATTTTCCCCTCACCTTTCCCTCCATTTTCTCCTCACGTTTCCCTCCATTTTCCCCTCACATTTCTCACCCTTTTCCCCTCACGTTTTCCACCATTTTCTCCTCACGTTTCCCACCCTTTTCCCCCTCACATTTCCCTCCATTTCCCCCTCACATTTCCCTCCATTTTCCCCTCACATTCCCCACCATTTGCCCCTCACTTTTTCCACCATTTTTCCCTCACATTTCTCTCCATTTTCCCCTCACATTTCTCTCCATTTTCCCCTCACCTTTCCATCCATTTTCCCCTTACCTTTCCCTCCATTTTCTCCTCACCTTTCCCTCCATTTTCTCCTCACCTTTCCCTCCATTTTCTCCTCATGTTTCCCTCCCTTTTCTCCTCACCTTTCCCTCCATTTTCCCCTTACCTTTCCCTCCATTTTCCCCTCATGTTTCTCTCCATTTTTCCCTCACCTTTCCCTCCATTTTCCCCTCACGTTTCCCTCCATTTTCCCCCTTATGTTTCCCACCATTTTCCCCTCACATTTCCCTCCATTTTCCCCTCCCTTTTCCCGCCCTTTTCCCCTCACATTTCTCTCCATTTTCCCCTCACATTTCTCACCCTTTTCCCCTCACCTTTCCCTCCATTTTCCCCTCACATTTCCCACCCTTTCCCCCTCACCTTTCCCTCCTTTCCCCCCTCCTTACCCTGTTCCCGTCCCCTCCAGGCGACCTTCAGCACGACGGAGATGGCTCTGGCTCTGAACCGGTACCTGTGCCTGGCGGTGCTGCCGCTCATCACCAAGTGCGCTCCGCTGTTCGCGGGCACGGAGCACCGCGCCATCATGGTGGACTCCATGCTGCACACCATCTACCGCCTGTCCCGCGGCCGCGCCCTCACCAAGGCCCAGCGCGACGCCATCGAGGAGTGCCTCATGGCGCTCTGCAGGTTGGGATCCCAAATTGTGCCCCAAATCCCCTCCTGCAGGCCCCTAAAATACCCTGCAGACACCCATGGCCATCCCACCCACCCATGGCCATCCCACCCCCCATGTCACCTCCCCAGGGCCCTTCAAGCGCCTCATGGCGCTCTGCAGGTTGGGATCCCAAATTGTGCCCCAAATCTTCCCCTGCAGCCCCCTAAAATACCCTGCAGACACCCATGGCCATCCCACCCACCCATGGCCATCCCACCCCGTGTCACCTCCCCAGGGCCCTTCAAGCGTCTCATGGCGCTCTGCAGGTTGGGATCCCAAATTGTGCCCCAAATCCTCCCCTGCAGCCCCCTAAAATACCCTGCAGACACCCATGGCCATCCCACCCACCCATGGCCATCCCACCCCCCATGTCACCTCCCCAGGGCCCTTCAAGCGCCTCATGGCGCTCTGCAGGTTGGGATCCCAAATTGTGCCCCAAATCCTCCCCTGCAGCCCCCTAAAATACCCTGCAGACACCCATGGCCATCCCACCCACCCATGGCCATCCCACCCCCCATGTCACCTCCCCAGGGCCCTTCAAGCGCCTCATGGCGCTCTGCAGGTTGGGATCCCAAATTGTGCCCCAAATCCTCCCCTGCATCCCCCCAAAACCCCTGCAGCCATCCCCACCCACCCCTTACAGCCAACCCACCCCTCACAGCCATCCCACCCCCCGTGTCACCTCCCCAGGGCCCTTCAAGCGTCTCATGGCGCTCTGCAGGTTGGGATCCCAAATTGTGCCCCAAATCCTCCCCTGCAGCCCCCCAAAACCCCTGCAGCCATCCCCACCCACCCCTTACAGCCATCCCACCCACCCATGGCCATCCCACCCCGTGTCACCTCCCCAGGGCCCTTCAAGCGCCTCATGGCGCTCTGCAGGTTGGGACCCCAAATTGTGCCCCAAATCCTCCCCCCTGCAGCCCCCTAAAACCCCTGCAGCCCCCCAAAACCCCTGCAGCCACCCCACCTCTCGTGTCACCTCCCCAGGGCCCATCACACATCTCATGGGGCTCTGCAGGTTGGGACCCCAAATTGTGCCCCAAATCCCCTCCTGCAGCCCCCCAAAACCCCTGCAGCCCCCCAAAACCCCTGCAGCCACCCCCACCCACCCCTTACAGCCAATCCACCCTCTGTGTCACCTCCCCAGGGCCCTTCAAGCATCCCGTGGGGCTCTGTGGGTAAATCCCAAACCCCCCCACACCTTCTGTGCCCCCCATTTTCCCCCTGCACCCCCTTTTTACCCACCCCCCCATTTTTACCCACCTTCCCCCCCCAGGTACATCCGCCCCTCGATGCTGCAGCACCTCCTGCGCCGCCTCGTCTTCGACGTCCCCATCCTCAACGAGTTCGCCAAGATGCCCCTCAAGGTGAGCCCCCCCTGAGAATGGGGAATCCCTGGGCTGCCCCCCCAGCCCCCTTTAACCCCCCCAGCCCCCTTTAACCCCCCCAGCCCCCTTTATCCCCCCCTAAACCCCCCGTGTCCCCCCCAAAAGCTGCTGACGAACCACTACGAGCGGTGCTGGCGCTATTACTGCCTGCCCAGCGGCTGGCCCAACATGGGCGTCAGCTCCGAGGAGGAGCTGCACCTCACCAGGAAGCTCTTCTGGGGCATCTTCGACTCCCTGGCGCACAAGGTGGGCTCTGGGGAGGGGCAGGGGACACCCTGGGGACACCCACGGGGGACACGGGGGTGATGGGGACGTGGGGAGGGACGTGGGGACATGGGGAGGGACGTGGGGACATGGGGACATGGGGAGGGGGGTGATGGGCACGTGGGGAGGGACATGGAGACATGGGGACATGGGGAGGGACGTGGGGACATGGGGACATGGGGACATGGGGACATGGGGAAGGGGGTGATGGGGACGTGGGGAGGGACATGGGGACATGGGGACATGGAGAGGGACGTGGGGACATGGGGAGGGGGGTGATGGGCACGTGGAGGGGGACATGGGGACATGGGGACATGGGGACATGGGGAGGGGGGTGATGGGCACATGGAGGGGGACATGGGGACATGGGGACATGGGGAAGGGGGTGATGGGCACGTGGAGGGGGACATGGGGACATGGGGACATGGGGAGGGGGGTGATGGGCACGTGGAGGGGGACATGGGGACATGGGGAGGGGGGTGATGGGCACGTGGGGAGGGACATGGGGACATGGGGAGGGGGGTGATGGGGACGTGGGGAGGGACATGGGGACATGGGGACATGGAGAGGGACATGGGGACATGGGGACATGGGGACATGGGGAAGGGGGTGATGGGGACGTGGGGAGGGACGTGGGGACATGGGGACATGGGGAGGGGAACATGGGGACATGGGGACATGGGGACATGGGGTGATGGGTGATGGGCACGTGGGGAGGGACACGGGGACATGGGGACATGGGGAAGGGGGTGATGGGGACGTGGGGAGGGACATGGGGACATGGGGACATGGAGAGGGACATGGGGACATGGGGAGGGGGGTGATGGGCACGTGGAGGGGGACATGGGGACATGGGGACATGGGGACATGGGGAGGGGGGTGATGGGCACGTGGAGGGGGACATGGGGACATGGGGACATGGGGAAGGGGGTGATGGGCACGTGGAGGGGGACATGGGGACATGGGGACATGGGGACATGGGGAAGGGGGTGATGGGCATGTGGGGAGGGACATGGGGACATGGGGACATGGGGACATGGGGAGGGGGGTGATGGGCACGTGGGGAGGGACATGGGGACATGGGGACATGGGGACATGGGGTGATGGGTGATGGGCACGTGGAGGGGGACATGGGGACATGGGGACATGGGGACATGGGGACAGGGGGGTGATGGGCACATGGAGGGGGACATGGGGACATGGGGACATGGGGAGGGGGGTGATGGGGATGTGGGGAGGGACATGGGGACATGGGGACATGGGGAGGGGGGTGATGGGGACAGTGGGAACAGTCATGTGGGGATGGGGGGGTTTGGGTGGTCCTGGTGGGCTCAGGGTCCCTGTGTCACCCCCCCTGTCCCTGTTGTCCCCTCAGAAGTTCGAGGCCAAGCTGTACAAGCTCTGGGGTGGCTCAGGGTCCCTGTGTCACCCCTGGTGTCCCTGTTGTCCCCTCAGAAGTTCGAGGCCGAGCTGTACAAGCTCTGGGGTGGCTCAGGGTCCCTGTGTCACCCCCAGTGTCCCTTTTGTCCCCTCAGAAGTTCGAGGCCAAGCTGTACAAGCTCTGGGGTGGCTCAGGGTCCCTGTGTCACCCCCCCGTCCCCATTGTCCCCTCAGAAGTTCGAGGCCAAGCTGTACAAGCTGGCCATGCAGTGTCTCCAGGGTGGCTCAGGGTCCCTGTGTCACCCCCCCGTCCCCATTGTCCCCTCAGAAGTTCGAGGCCGAGCTGTACAAGCTGGCCATGCCATGTCTCTGTGCCATTGCTGGTGCCATCCCCCCTGACTATGTGGACGCCAGCTACTCGTCCCGCACCGAGAAAAAAGCCTCGGTGGACGCCGAGGGCAACTTCGACCCCAAACCCGTCGAGACCCTCAAGTAGGGGTTGCACAGACCACCCCCCCAACCCTGCCCTGCATCCCCCAGGTCCATCCAGACCCCCCCAGTCCTGTTCTTCTTCATCCTGACCCCTTAAAACCCCTCATTCCTCATCCTGACCCCTTAAAACCCCTCATTCCTCATCCTGACCCCTTAAAACCCCTCATTCCTCACCCTCGTCCTCAGTGGGGACCCCCCAACCTCTCCCAGACCCCCCAACTCCCTCCAGACCCCCCCCCAGTCCTGTCCTTCCTCATCCTGACCTCTCCAACCCCCTCCTTCCTCACCCTCATCCTCAGTGGAGACCCCCCAACCTCTCCCAGACCCCCCAACCCCTCCCAGTTCCATCCTGACCCCTCCAACCCCCTCCTTCCTCATCCTGACCCCTCCAACCCCCTCTTTCCTCATCCTCATCCTCAGTGGAGACCCCTCAACTTCTCACAGACCCCACAACCCCTCCCAGTTCCATCCTGACCCCTCCAACCTCCTCCTTCCTCATCCTGACCCCTTAAAACCCCTCATTCCTCATCCTGACCCCCCCAACCCCCTCCTTCCTCATCTTGACCCCTCCAAACCCCTCCTTCCTCACCCTCATCCTCATGGAGACCCCCCAACCTCTCCCAGACCCCCCAACCCCTCCCAGTTCCATCCTGACCCCCCCAACCCCCTCCTTCCTCACCCTCCTCCTCAGTGGGGACCCCCCAACCTCTCCCAGACCCCCCAACTCCCTCCAACCCCCTCCTTCCTCATCCTCGTGGAGCCCCCCCACCTCCCCCAGACCCCCCATTCCTGTTCTTCCTCATCCAGACCCCTCCAACCCCCTCCTTCCTCATCCTGACCCCTCTAACCCCCTCCTTCCTCATCCTCATCCTCAACAGAGACCCCCAACCTCCCCCAGACCCCCCAGCCCCCCCTCTTTGTCCCCCTGTCCCCCCTGACCCCCCCGTGTCCCCCCCCAGCGTCATCATCCCCGAGAAGCTCGATGGTTTCATCAACAAGTACGCCGAGTACACGCACGAGAAGTGGGCCTTTGACAAGGTGGGGACCCCCCCCCGACCCCCTGGGGCACCCCCAGGACCCCCAAAGGGTCCCCCCCAGCCCCTTTGAGCCCCCCCACCCAAATCTGTGTCTCCCCCACCCCACACCCCCCCCAGATCCAGAACAACTGGACTTTTGGGGAGACGGTGGACGAAGAGGCCAAAACCCACCCGATGCTGAGGCCCTACAAGACCTTCTCTGAAAAGGTACCCTGGGGACCCCCCTGGGGCACCCCCAGACCCACCAGGACACCCCCAGACCATCCATGGCACCCCTAGACCCTCCAGGGCATCCCCAGATCCAGGGGACACCCCCAGACCCTCCAGGGCACCCCCAGACCCTCCAGACACCCCCAGATCCATGGGACACCCCCAGACCCTCCAGGGAACCCCCAGACCCACCAGGGCACCCCCAGACCCACCAGGACACCCCCAGACCATCCAGGGCACCCCCAGATCCAGGGGACACCCCCAGACCCACCAGGGCACCCCCAGACCCTCCAGGACACCCCCAGACCCACCAGGATACCCCCAGACCATCCAGGGCACCCCCAGATCCAGGGGACACCCCCAGACCCTCCAGGGCACCCCCAGACCCTCCAGGACACTCCCAGACCCTCCAGGACACCCCCAGACCCACCAGGGTACCCCCAGACCATCCAGGGCACCCCCAGATCCAGGGGACACCCCCAGACCCTCCAGGGCACCCCCAGACCCTCCAGGACACTCCCAGACCCTCCAGGACACCCCCAGACCCACCAGGGTACCCCCAGACCATCCAGGGCACCCCCAGATCCAGGGGACACCCCCAGACCCTCCAGGACACCCCCAGACCCTCCAGGACACCCCCAAACCCATCAGGACCCCCAAACCCTCCGTTCCCTTCCAGTCCATCATCACTGACCATCCTCGTCCTTCAGACCCTCCAAAACCCCCCAAACCCCCCCAAAACCCCCCAAACCCCCTCAAAACCACCCAACCCCCCCTAAAACCACCCCTCCTCTTCAGGAGCCTCCCCTGACCCCCCCCCCTAAATTTTTGGGGGACCCCCCACCCCGACCCTCCCCAGGACCAAAAAATCCACTGAGGGCCATCATCATCCTCACCCGCCCCGTCCCTGCTCCTCCCCACGGGCCCCCCATGATTTTAGGGATCCCCCCACGATTTTGGGGATCTCCCCACGAATTTGGGGACCCCCCAAAATTTTGGGGACCCCCCTGACCCCTGTGACCCCTCCCTTCCAGGACAAGGAGATCTACAGGTGGCCCATCAAGGAGTCCCTGAAGGCCATGCTGGCCTGGGAGTGGACGGTGGAGAAGGCCCGGGAAGGGGAGGACGAGAGGGCCGAGAAGAAAAAAACCCGGAAAATCTCCCAGAGCGCCCAGGTGGGACCCCCAAAAACACCTCAGGGGGTGGGGGAACCCCAAAAATAGCTCTGGGGGTGGGGGAATCCCAAAAACACCTCAGGGGGTGGGGGAACCCCAAAAATAGCTCTGGGGGTGGGGGAATCCCAAAAACACCTCAGGGGGGTGGGGGAACCCAAAAAACACCTGGGGGGACCCCAAAAACACCTCTGGGGGGTGAGGGAACCCCAAAAACACCTCGAGGGGATGGGGGAACCCCAAAAATACCTCGGGGGAGTGGGAGAACCCCAAAAATACCTGGGGGGACCCCAAAAACACCTCTGGGGGAGGGGGAAACCCAAAAACACCTCGGGGGGGGTGGGAGAACCCCAAAAACATCTTGGGGGGTGGGGGAACCCCAAAAACACCTCGGGGGAGTGGGGGAACCTCAAAAATACCTGGGGGGACCCCAAAAACACCTCTGGGGGAGGGGGAAACCCAAAAACACCTCGGGGGGGGGTGGGAGAACCCCAAAAACATCTTGGGGGGTGGGGGAACCCCAAAAACACCTCGGGGGGGTGGGGGAACCCCCAAAACACCGGGGGGACCCCAAAAGCACCTCTGGGGATGGGGGAACCCCAAAAACACCTTGAGGGGTGGGAGAACCCCAAAAATACCTCAGGGGGGTGGGCGAATCCCAAAAACACCTCGGGGGGGTGGGAGAACCCCAAAAACACCTCTGGGGGGAGGGAGAACCCCGAAAACACCGCTGGGGGGTGGGAGAACCCCAAAAACACTTCAGGGGGTGGGAGAACCCCAAAAACACCTCCAGGAGGTGCCCCCTGACCCCCCATTCCCCCCCCCCAGGCCACCTACGACCCCTCCCACGGGTACAGCCCCCAGCCCGTGGACCTGACGGGGGTGACGCTGTCCAGGGAGCTCCAGGTGAGGACCCCCAGTGTCCCCAATGTCCCCTGGGACCCCCCAGTGTCCCCAATGTCCCCTGGGACCCCCCAGTGTCCCCAATGTCCCCCAATGTCACCCCATGTCCCCCAATGTCACCCCTGTCCCCCAATGCCCCCCTGTCCCCCAATGTCACCCCTGTCCCCCAATGTCCCCCGGGACCCCCCAATGTCCCCCGGGACCCCCCAGTGTCCCCCCTGTCCCCCAATGTCACCCCATGTCCCCCAGTGTCACCCCCTGTCCCCTGGGACCCCCCGATGTCCCCCCTGTCCCCTGGGACCCCCCAATGTCCCTCCTGTCCCCCAATGTCACCCCCTGTCCCCTGGGACCCCCCAATGTCCCTCCTGTCCCCCAATGTCACCCCCTGTCCCCTGGGACCCCCCAATGTCCCCCCTGTCCCCCAATGTCACCCCCTGTCCCCTGGGACCCCCCAGTGTCACCCCTGTCCCCCAATGTCCCCTGGGACCCCCCAATGTCTCCCCTGTCCCCCAATGTCACCCCCTGTCCCCTGGGACCCCCCAATGTCCCCCCTGTCCCCCCCCAGACCCCTCCATTCCCCCGTGTCCTCCCACGTCCCCCCATGGGGGTCACCCCCTCCCTGTGTCCCCCCCATATCCCTGGGGGTCTCCCCCGGGGGTGACACCCCCAGAAGCCCCCCCAGACCCCCCAAAAGCACCCCCAGACCCCCCAAAAGCCCCCCCTGTCCCCCCCAGGCCATGGCAGAGCAGCTGGCTGAGAACTATCACAACACCTGGGGCCGCAAGAAAAAACTGGAGCTGGAGGCCAAGGGTGAGACCCCTCCCCAAAAACCCCAAATCTGGGGAGCCCCGGGACCCCCCTGAGCCCCCCAACCCCAGGGGAACCAGGGCTGAGACCCCCCCCAAAACCCCAAATCTGGGGGGACCCCCCAGCCCCCCAACCCCAGGGGAACCAGGGCTGAGACCCCTCCCCAAACCCCAAATCTGGGGGGACCCCGAGCCCCCCAACCCCAGGGGAACCAGGGCTGAGACCCCCTCAAAACCCCAAATCTGGGGAGCCCCGGGACCCCCCTGAGCCCCCCAACCCCAGGGGAACCAGGGCTGAGACCCCTCCCCAAACCCCAAATCTGGGGGGACCCCCCAGCCCCCCAACCCCAGGGGAACCAGGGCTGAGACCCCTCCCCAAACCCCAAATCTGGGGGGACCCCGAGCCCCCCAACCCCAGGGGAACCAGGGCTGAGACCCCCTCAAAACCCCAAATCTGGGGAGCCCCGGGACCCCCCTGAGCCCCCCAACCCCAGGGGAACCAGGGCTGAGACCCCCCCCAAAACCCCAAATCTGGGGGGATCCCATAACTCCCCCCCAGGGGAACCAGGGCTGAGACCCCTCCCCAAAACCCCAAATCTGGGGGGGATCCCATAACCCCCCCAGGGGGGGCTGGAGGGCAAGGGTGAGACCCCTCCCCAAAAACCCCAAATCTGGGGGACCCTGGGACCCCCAACCCCAGGGGAACCAGGGCTGAGATCCCCTCAAAACCCCAAATCTGGGGGGAATCCCATAACCCCCCCCAGGGGGGGCTGGAGGCCACAAGGGTGATTTGGGGGGGGCTGAGGGGGTCAATGTGGGGGCTCAGGCGCTAATTTGGGGTGCAGGGGGGGGGTCTCACCCCCTGCTGGTGCCCTACGACACCCTGACGGCCAAGGAGAAGGCTCGGGACAGGGAGAAGGCCCAGGAGCTGCTCAAGTTCCTGCAGCTCCACGGATACGCCGTCACCCGGTGAGGGGGGACCCCAAAAACGCCCCCTGGGACCCTAAAAACACCCTGGGGACCCTAAAAACACCCCCAGGGACCCAAAACACCCTGGGGAACCCAAAAACACCCCTTGGGACCCCAAAAACACCCCCAGGAACCCCAAAAAACCCCAAAACCCACAGGGACCCCAGAAACACTCCCGGGAACCCAAGAACACCCTGGGGACCCCAGAAACACCCCTAGGAAACCCAAAAAAACCCAAAACCCACAGGGACCCCAGAAACACTCTGGGGACCCCAAAAACTCCCCCTGGGACTCCAAAAACACCCCCTGGCACCCCAAAAACACCCCCTGGGACCCCAAAAACACCCCTTGGGAACCCCAAAACACCCTGGGGACCCTAAAAACACCCCCAGGAACCCCCAAACCCACAGGGACCCCAGAAACACTCTGGGGACCCCAAAAACTCCCCCTGGGACTCCAAAAACACCCCCTGGCACCCCAAAAACACCCCCTGGGACCCCAAAAACACCCCTTGGGAACCCCAAAACACCCTGGAGACCCTAAAAACACCCCCAGGAACCCCCAAACCCACAGGGACCCCAGAAACACTCTGGGGAACCCAAAAACTCCCCCTGGGACTCCAAAAACACCCCCTGGCACCCCAAAAACACCCCCTGGGACCCCAAAAACACCCCTTGGGAACCCCAAAACACCCTGGGGACCCTAAAAACACCCCCAGGAACCCCCAAACCCACAGGGACCCCAGAAACACTCTGGGGAACCCAAAAACACCCCTGGGACCCCAAAAACACTCCCTGGGAACCCAAACACCCACAGGGACCCCAAAAACACCCTCAGGAACCCAAAAACACCCCCAGAGACCCCGAAATCCCTTGGAGGGGGATTCGGAATCCCAAAGGGAACCCAGAATATGGGGGCAGTGAGGGATTTGGGGGAGCAGGAGGGGGTTTGGGGGAGCAGGGGGGGGGTTTGGGGGATCAGCATTGGGGTAAGATGTCAAGTTTTGGGGTGTCTTCAGGGGGCTGAAGGACATGGAACTGGACACGTCGTCCATCGAGAAACGCTTCGCCTTCGGGTTCCTGCAGCAGCTGCTGCGCTGGATGGACATCGCCCAGGAGTTCATCGCACACCTGGGTGAGACCCCGACCCCCTGCGAGCCCCCCAGACCCCTGGGATCCCCCCCAAACCCCTGGGATCCCCCCCAGACCCTTCAGATCCCCCTGAGACCCCTGGGATCCCCCCCAGACCCTTCAGATCCCCCCCGAGTCCCCCAAATCCTCTGTGACCCCCCCAGCCCTCGCTGGGACATCGCCCAGGAGTTCATCGCACACCTGGGTGAGACCCCCGAGCCCCCCAGACCCCTGGGAGCACCCCCAGACCCCTGGGAGCCCCCCAAACCCCCTGGGATCCCCCCCAAACCCTTGGGATCCCCCCCAAACCCTCTGAGACCCCCCAAACTCCCCCTGAGACCCCCTGAACTCCCCCTGGGACCCCCAAACTCCCCCTAGGACCCCCCAAACCCCCTTGGGACCCCCTGAACTCCTCCTGGACCCCCCAAACTCCCCCTGGGACCCCCTGAACTCCCCCTGGGACCCCCCAAATTCCTCCTGGGACCCCCCAAATTCCTCCTGGACCCCCCAAACCCCCCCTGGCCCCCCGTGACCCCCCTGGGACCCCCCAAACCCCCCTAGAACCCCCCAAACCCCCCTGGGACCCCCCAAACCCCCCTGGGACCCCCCAAACTCCCCCTAGGACCCCCCAAACCCCCCCTGGGACCCCCAAATTCCTCCTGGACCCCCCAAACCCCCCCTGGGACCCCCCAAACTCCCCCTGGGACCCCCCAAACCCCCCTGGGACCCCCAAAATTCCTCCTGGCCCCCCGTGACCCCCCTGTGCCCCCCCAGAGGCCGTGGTGAGCAGCGGGCGGGTGGAGAAATCCCCCCACGAGCAGGAGATCAAGTTCTTCGCCAAGGTGGGGGGGACCCCAAAAATGGGGGGTGGAGGGACCCCAAAATGGGGGCAGACCCCAAAATGGAGGGGAGGACCACCCTAAAAATGGGGGGGAGGACCCCAAAGTTGGAGTAGGACCCCAAAAATGGGAGGGAACCCAAAGCGGGGGAGAGGGACCCCAGAATTGGAGTAGGGCCTCAAAATGGGGGCAGACCCCAAAACCGGGATTTTGGGGTCTCTGTGGGGTATTTGGGGTCCCTATGGGATATTTGGGGTCTCTATGGGTTATTTGGGGTGTCTATGGGATATTTGGGGTGTCTGTGGGATATTTGGGGTGTCTGTGGGATATTTGGGATCTCTGTGGGATATTTGGGGTGTCTATGGAGTATTTGGGATCTCTGGAGATATTTGGGGTCTCTGTGGGATATTTGGGTTCTCTGTGGGATATTTGGGTTCTCTGTGGGATATTTGGGGTCTCTATGGGGTTATTTGGGATCCCTGTGGGATTTATGGGGTCTCTGTGGGATATTTGGGGTGTCTATGGGGTATTTGGGATCTCTGTGGGATATTTGGGGTGCCTATGGCCTATTTGGGGTCTCTGGGATATTTGTGATCTCTGTGGGATATTTGGGGTCCCTATGGGGTTATTTGTGGTCTCTGTGGGATATTTGGTCTCCCCATGGGGAATTTGGGTTTTTTGGGTTCTCTCGGGGTTATTGGGTTCCCTGTGGGATTTATGGGGTCTCTGTGGGATATTTGGGGTCTCTGGGATATTTGGGATCCCTGTGGGATTTATGGGGTCTCTATGGGGTTATTTGTGGTCTCTGTGGGATATTTGGTCTCCCCATGGGGAATTTGGGTTTTTTGGGTTCTCTCGGGGTTATTGGGTTCCCTGTGGGGTTTTTGGGGTCCCGCTGACCCCCCTTTGTTCCCCCTTCCCCAGATCCTGCTGCCCCTCATCAACCAGTACTTCCACAACCACTGCCTCTACTTCCTGTCCACCCCGGCCCAGGTGCTGGGCAGCGGCGGCCACGCCTCCAACAAGGAGAAGGAGATGATCACCAGGTGAGACCCCAAAACCCACCCCGGGCACCCCACAGACCCCAAAACCCCACCCAGGGCACCCCACAGACCCCACAGACCCCAAAAACCCCGAGCAGGGACCCCCAGTCCCAAACATGCCTCCAACAAGGAGAAGGAGATGATCACCAGGTGAGACCCCAAAACCCACCCCGGGCACCCCACAGACCCCAAAACCCCACCCAGGGCACCCCACAGACCCCACAGACCCCAAAAACCACCAGTATGGGACCCCCAGACCCCAAAAACCCCGGGTATGGGACCCCCAGTCCCAAACATGCCTCCAACAAGGAGAAGGAGATGATCACCAGGTGAGACCCTAAAACCCACCCAGGGCACCCCACAGACCCCAAAACCCACCCAGGGCACCCCACAGACCCCACAGACCCCAAAAACCCCGAGCAGGGACCCCAGAACCCCCAGTCCCAAACACGCCTCCAACAAGGAAAAGGAGATGATCACCAGGTGAGACCCCAAATCCCACCCCGGGCACCCCACAGACCCCACAGACCCCACAGACCCCAAAAACCCCGGGTATGAGACCCCCAGACCCCAAAAACCCCGGGGATGGGACCCCCAGACCCCCCAGTCCCAAACACGCCTCCAACAAGGAGAAGGAGATGATCACCAGGTGAGACCCCAAATCCCACCCAGGGCACCCCACAGACCCCAAAAACCACGGGTATGGGAACCCCAGACCCCAAACACCCCGGCTATGGGACCCCCAGACCCCCAAACCCCTTTATGGGACCCCCAGACCCCAAACCCCTTTATGGGACCCCAAACCCCATTATGGGACCCCAAACCCCTTTATGGGACCCCCAGACCCCAAACCCCTTTAAGGGACCCCAAACCCCCTTTATGGGACCCCAAACCCCTTTATGGGACCCCCAGACCTCCAAACACCCCAAACCCCCTTTATGGGACCCCCAGACCCCTTTATGGGACCCCCAGACCCCCAAACCCCTTTATGGGACCCCAAACCCCTTTATGGGACCCCCAGACCCCCAGTCCTGGACGCCCCCCTGTCCCCCCCCCATTAAAGGGGAATCAGGGACCCCCCTGTCCCCTCCTGGGGGACTTTGGGGACCCCCCCGAGGTTTTGGGGACCCCCCGAGGTTTTGGGGACCCCCCTGACCCCCCCCCCAATGGTGTCCCCCCCCCCCAGCCTCTTCTGCAAACTGGCCGCACTGGTCCGGCACCGCGTCTCGCTCTTCGGTAACTGGGGGAACTGGGAGGGACTGGGAGGGGGAACTGGGAGGGCTTGGGGGGCACTGGGAGGGACTGGGGGATACTGGAGGGCACTGGGAGGGACTGGGGGGCACTGGGAGGGACTGGGGGGACACTGGAGTTACTGGGAGGGACTGGGGGGACACTGGAGTTACTGGGGGGCACTGGGAGTTACTGGGGGGCACTGGGAGGACTGGAGGACACTGGAGGGACTGGGGGGGTACTGGGGGGCACTGGGAGGACTGGGGGGCACTGGGGGTGTCCCTGATGTCACTGCCCCCCCCCAATGTCCCCGTGTCCCCCCAGGCACGGACGCCCCGGCCGTGGTGAACTGTCTGCTCATCCTGGCACGCTCCCTGGACGCCAGGTGGGGACACCGTGGCCCTGTGTCACTGTCCCTGTGTCACTGTGTCACTGTGTCTGTGTCACTGTGTCACTGTGTCACTGTGTCACTGTGTCACTGTGTCACTGTGTCACTGTGTCACTGTGTCTGTGTCACTGTGTCACTGTGTCACTGTGTCACTGTCCCTGTGTCACTGTGTCACTGTGTCACTGTGTCACTGTGTCTGTGTCACTGTGTCACTGTGTCACTGTGTCACTGTGTCACTGTGTCACTGTGTCACTGTCCCTGTGTCACTGTGTCTGTGTCCCTGTGTCACTGTCCCTGTGTCCCTGTGTCACTGTGTCTGTGTCACTGTGTCACTGTGTCACTGTGTCACTGTGTCACTGTGTCTGTGTCACTGTGTCACTGTGTCTGTGTCACTGTGTCACTGTGTCACTGTGTCACTGTGTCTGTGTCACTGTGTCACTGTGTCACTGTGTCACTGTGTCTGTGTCACTGTGTCTGTGTCCCTGTGTCACTGTGTCTGTGTCACTGTGTCACTGTGTCACTGTGTCACTGTGTCACTGTGTCTGTGTCACTGTGTCACTGTGTCTGTGTCACTGTGTCACTGTGTCCCTGTGTCACTGTGTCACTGTGTCACTGTGTCTGTGTCACTGTGTCCCTGTGTCACTGTGTCACTGTGTCTGTGTCACTGTGTCACTGTGTCTGTGTCCCTGTGTCACTGTGTCACTGTGTCACTGTGTCACTGTGTCACTGTGTCACTGTGTCACTGTGTCTGTGTCCCTGTGTCCCTGTGTCACTGTGTCTGTGTCACTGTGTCACTGTGTCACTGTGTCACTGTGTCACTGTGTCACTGTGTCACTGTGTCTGTGTCCCTGTGTCACTGTGTCTGTGTCACTGTGTCACTGTGTCACTGTGTCCCTGTGTCACTGTGTCTGTGTCACTGTGTCACTGTGTCACTGTGTCTGTGTCACTGTCCCTGTGTCACTGTGTCACTGTCCCTGTGTCACTGTGTCACTGTGTCACTGTGTCACTGTGTCACTGTGTCTGTGTCCCTGTGTCACTGTGTCTGTGTCACTGTGTCACTGTGTCACTGTGTCACTGTGTCACTGTGTCTGTGTCCCTGTGTCACTGTGTCTGTGTCACTGTGTCTGTGTCACTGTGTCACTGTGTCACTGTGTCTGTGTCCCTGTGTCACTGTGTCACTGTGTCTGTGTCACTGTGTCACTGTGTCTGTGTCACTGTGTCACTGTGTCTGTGTCACTGTGTCTGTGTCACTGTGTCTGTGTCACTGTGTCACTGTGTCACTGTGTCACTGTGTCTGTGTCACTGTGTCCCTGTGTCACTGTGTCACTGTGTCACTGTGTCACTGTGTCTGTGTCCCTGTGTCCCTGTGTCACTGTGTCACTGTGTCACTGTGTCACTGTGTCTGTGTCACTGTGTCACTGTGTCTGTGTCACTGTCCCTGTGTCACTGTGTCACTGTGTCACTGTGTCACTGTGTCACTGTGTCACTGTGTCACTGTGTCACTGTGTCACTGTGTCTGTGTCACTGTGTCTGTGTCACTGTGTCCCTGTGTCACTGTGTCACTGTGTCACTGTGTCACTGTGTCACTGTGTCACTGTGTCACTGTGTCACTGTGTCACTGTGTCACTGTGTCACTGTGTCACTGTGTCCCTGTGTCACTGTGTCACTGTGTCACTGTCACTGTGTCCCTGTGTCCCTGTGTCACTGTGTCTGTGTCACTGTGTCACTGTGTCCCTGTGTCACTGTGTCCCTGTGTCACTGTGTCACTGTGTCACTGTGTCACTGTGTCACTGTGTCTGTGTCACTGTGTCACTGTGTCTGTGTCACTGTGTCACTGTGTCTGTGTCCCTGTGTCACTGTGTCACTGTGTCACTGTGTCACTGTGTCTGTGTCCCTGTGTCACTGTGTCACTGTGTCTGTGTCACTGTGTCACTGTGTCCCTGTGTCACTGTGTCACTGTGTCACTGTCCCTGTGTCCCTGTGTCACTGTGTCTGTGTCACTGTGTCACTGTGTCACTGTGTCACTGTGTCACTGTGTCTGTGTCACTGTGTCTGTGTCACTGTGTCACTGTGTCTGTGTCCCTGTGTCACTGTGTCACTGTGTCACTGTGTCACTGTGTCTGTGTCACTGTGTCACTGTGTCTGTGTCACTGTGTCACTGTGTCTGTGTCACTGTGTCTGTGTCACTGTGTCACTGTGTCCCTGTGTCACTGTGTCACTGTGTCACTGTGTCCCTGTGTCCCTGTGTCACTGTGTCTGTGTCACTGTGTCACTGTGTCTGTGTCCCTGTGTCACTGTGTCTGTGTCACTGTGTCACTGTGTCTGTGTCCCTGTGTCACTGTGTCCCTGTGTCACTGTGTCACTGTGTCTGTGTCCCTGTGTCACTGTGTCACTGTGTCACTGTGTCTGTGTCACTGTGTCTGTGTCACTGTGTCACTGTGTCACTGTGTCACTGTGTCTGTGTCACTGTCCCTGTGTCCCTGTGTCACTGTCCCTGTGTCCCTGTGTCACTGTGTCACTGTGTCACTGTGTCACTGTGTCACTGTGTCTGTGTCCCTGTGTCACTGTGTCTGTGTCACTGTGTCTGTGTCACTGTGTCACTGTGTCACTGTGTCACTGTGTCTGTGTCACTGTCCCTGTGTCCCTGTGTCACTGTCCCTGTGTCCCTGTGTCACTGTGTCACTGTGTCACTGTGTCACTGTGTCACTGTGTCTGTGTCACTGTGTCACTGTGTCACTGTGTCACTGTGTCTGTGTCACTGTGTCACTGTGTCTGTGTCACTGTGTCTGTGTCACTGTGTCACTGTCCCTGTGTCACTGTGTCCCTGTGTCACTGTGTCACTGTGTCTGTGTCCCTGTGTCACTGTGTCTGTGTCACTGTGTCACTGTGTCTGTGTCACTGTGTCACTGTCCCTGTGTCACTGTGTCACTGTGTCTGTGTCCCTGTGTCACTGTGTCTGTGTCACTGTGTCCCTGTGTCACTGTGTCTGTGTCACTGTGTCACTGTGTCACTGTGTCTGTGTCACTGTGTCACTGTGTCTGTGTCACTGTGTCCCTGTGTCCCTGTGTCACTGTGTCACTGTGTCACTGTGTCACTGTGTCTGTGTCCCTGTGTCACTGTGTCACTGTGTCACTGTGTCACTGTGTCTGTGTCCCTGTGTCACTGTGTCACTGTGTCACTGTGTCACTGTGTCACTGTGTCACTGTGTCACTGTGTCTGTGTCACTGTGTCCCTGTGTCACTGTGTCACTGTGTCACTGTGTCACTGTGTCACTGTGTCACTGTCCCTGTGTCACTGTGTCACTGTGTCACTGTGTCCCTGTGTCACTGTGTCTGTGTCCCTGTGTCCCTGTGTCACTGTGTCACTGTGTCCCTGTGTCACTGTGTCCCTGTGTCCCTGTGTCACTGTGTCACTGTGTCTGTGTCACTGTGTCACTGTGTCACTGTGTCACTGTGTCCCTGTGTCACTGTGTCTGTGTCACTGTGTCACTGTGTCACTGTGTCACTGTGTCACTGTGTCTGTGTCACTGTGTCACTGTGTCACTGTGTCACTGTGTCTGTGTCACTGTGTCACTGTGTCCCTGTGTCACTGTGTCACTGTCCCTGTGTCCCTGTGTCACTGTGTCACTGTGTCACTGTGTCACTGTGTCCCTGTGTCACTGTGTCACTGTGTCTGTGTCACTGTGTCCCTGTGTCACTGTGTCACTGTCCCTGTGTCCCTGTGTCACTGTGTCTGTGTCACTGTGTCACTGTGTCACTGTGTCACTGTGTCACTGTGTCACTGTCCCTGTGTCACTGTGTCTGTGTCACTGTGTCACTGTGTCCCTGTGTCACTGTGTCACTGTGTCACTGTGTCACTGTGTCACTGTGTCACTGTGTCACTGTGTCCCTGTGTCCCTGTGTCACTGTGTCACTGTGTCTGTGTCACTGTGTCACTGTGTCCCTGTGTCACTGTGTCACTGTGTCTGTGTCACTGTGTCACTGTGTCACTGTGTCCCTGTGTCACTGTGTCTGTGTCACTGTGTCTGTGTCACTGTGTCACTGTGTCACTGTGTCCCTGTGTCACTGTGTCACTGTGTCACTGTGTCACTGTGTCTGTGTCCCTGTGTCACTGTGTCACTGTGTCACTGTGTCACTGTGTCACTGTGTCACTGTGTCCCTGTGTCACTGTGTCACTGTGTCACTGTGTCACTGTGTCTGTGTCCCTGTGTCACTGTGTCCCTGTGTCACTGTGTCACTGTGTCACTGTGTCACTGTGTCACTGTGTCACTGTGTCTGTGTCCCTGTGTCACTGTGTCCCTGTGTCACTGTGTCACTGTGTCACTGTGTCACTGTGTCACTGTGTCACTGTGTCCCTGTGTCACTGTGTCACTGTGTCACTGTGTCCCTGTGTCACTGTGTCTGTGTCCCTGTGTCCCTGTGTCACTGTGTCACTGTGTCCCTGTGTCACTGTGTCCCTGTGTCCCTGTGTCACTGTGTCACTGTGTCTGTGTCACTGTGTCACTGTGTCACTGTGTCACTGTGTCACTGTGTCTGTGTCACTGTCCCTGTGTCCCTGTGTCACTGTGTCTGTGTCACTGTGTCACTGTGTCACTGTGTCACTGTGTCACTGTGTCCCTGTGTCACTGTGTCACTGTGTCTGTGTCCCTGTGTCACTGTGTCTGTGTCACTGTGTCACTGTGTCACTGTGTCTGTGTCACTGTGTCTGTGTCCCTGTGTCACTGTGTCACTGTGTCACTGTGTCACTGTGTCACTGTGTCACTGTGTCACTGTGTCACTGTGTCTGTGTCCCTGTGTCACTGTGTCACTGTGTCACTGTGTCACTGTGTCACTGTGTCCCTGTGTCACTGTGTCCCTGTGTCACTGTGTCACTGTGTCTGTGTCCCTGTGTCACTGTGTCTGTGTCACTGTGTCACTGTGTCACTGTGTCTGTGTCACTGTGTCTGTGTCCCTGTGTCACTGTGTCCCTGTGTCACTGTGTCACTGTGTCACTGTGTCTGTGTCACTGTGTCCCTGTGTCACTGTGTCTGTGTCACTGTGTCACTGTCCCTGTGTCACTGTGTCACTGTGTCACTGTGTCACTGTGTCACTGTGTCACTGTGTCACTGTGTCACTGTGTCTGTGTCACTGTGTCACTGTGTCCCTGTGTCTGTGTCACTGTGTCTGTGTCACTGTGTCACTGTGTCACTGTGTCACTGTGTCACTGTGTCACTGTGTCACTGTGTCACTGTGTCTGTGTCCCTGTGTCCCTGTGTCACTGTGTCACTGTGTCACTGTGTCACTGTGTCACTGTGTCACTGTGTCTGTGTCACTGTGTCACTGTGTCACTGTGTCACTGTGTCACTGTGTCACTGTGTCCCTGTGTCACTGTCACTGTGTCACTGTGTCACTGTGTCACTGTGTCACTGTGTCTGTGTCACTGTGTCACTGTGTCTGTGTCACTGTGTCTGTGTCACTGTGTCACTGTGTCACTGTGTCTGTGTCACTGTGTCTGTGTCACTGTGTCACTGTGTCTGTGTCACTGTGTCACTGTGTCCCTGTGTCACTGTGTCTGTGTCACTGTGTCACTGTGTCACTGTGTCTGTGTCACTGTGTCACTGTGTCACTGTGTCCCTGTGTCACTGTGTCACTGTGTCACTGTGTCACTGTGTCTGTGTCACTGTGTCTGTGTCACTGTGTCACTGTGTCACTGTGTCACTGTGTCTGTGTCCCTGTGTCACTGTGTCTGTGTCCCTGTGTCACTGTGTCACTGTGTCACTGTGTCACTGTGTCTGTGTCACTGTGTCTGTGTCACTGTGTCACTGTGTCACTGTGTCACTGTGTCACTGTGTCTGTGTCACTGTGTCACTGTGTCCCTGTGTCACTGTGTCACTGTGTCACTGTGTCACTGTCCCTGTGTCCCTGTGTCCCTGTGTCCCTGTGTCACTGTGTCACTGTGTCACTGTGTCCCTGTGTCACTGTGTCACTGTGTCTGTGTCACTGTGTCACTGTGTCTGTGTCACTGTGTCACTGTGTCTGTGTCACTGTGTCTGTGTCACTGTCCCTGTGTCACTGTGTCACTGTGTCTGTGTCACTGTGTCTGTGTCACTGTGTCACTGTGTCACTGTGTCACTGTGTCACTGTGTCACTGTGTCACTGTGTCCCTGTGTCACTGTGTCTGTGTCACTGTGTCTGTGTCACTGTGTCACTGTGTCACTGTGTCACTGTGTCTGTGTCACTGTGTCTGTGTCACTGTGTCACTGTGTCTGTGTCACTGTGTCACTGTGTCACTGTCCCTGTGTCACTGTGTCACTGTGTCCCTGTGTCACTGTGTCACTGTGTCACTGTCACTGTGTCACTGTGTCACTGTGTCACTGTGTCACTGTGTCACTGTGTCACTGTGTCACTGTGTCTGTGTCACTGTGTCCCTGTGTCACTGTGTCTGTGTCACTGTGTCACTGTGTCACTGTGTCACTGTGTCACTGTGTCACTGTGTCACTGTCCCTGTGTCACTGTGTCACTGTGTCCCTGTGTCACTGTGTCCCTGTGTCACTGTGTCACTGTCACTGTGTCACTGTGTCACTGTGTCACTGTGTCACTGTGTCTGTGTCACTGTGTCTGTGTCCCTGTGTCCCTGTGTCCCTGTGTCCCTGTGTCCCTGTGTCACTGTGTCACTGTGTCACTGTGTCACTGTGTCACTGTGTCTGTGTCACTGTGTCCCTGTGTCACTGTGTCCCTGTGTCACTGTGTCACTGTGTCCCTGTGTCACTGTGTCACTGTCCCTGTGTCACTGTGTCACTGTGTCACTGTGTCACTGTGTCACTGTGTCCCTGTGTCCCTGTGTCACTGTGTCACTGTGTCACTGTGTCACTGTGTCACTGTGTCCCTGTGTCCCTGTGTCACTGTGTCACTGTGTCACTGTGTCACTGTGTCACTGTGTCCCTGTGTCCCTGTGTCACTGTGTCACTGTGTCACTGTGTCCCTGTGTCCCTGTGTCACTGTGTCACTGTGTCTGTGTCACTGTGTCACTGTGTCACTGTGTCACTGTGTCCCTGTGTCACTGTGTCACTGTGTCACTGTGTCACTGTGTCCCTGTGTCCCTGTGTCACTGTGTCACTGTGTCACTGTGTCACTGTGTCCCTGTGTCCCTGTGTCCCTGTGTCACTGTGTCACTGTGTCACTGTGTCACTGTGTCTGTGTCACTGTGTCACTGTGTCACTGTGTCACTGTGTCACTGTGTCACTGTGTCACTGTGTCACTGTCACTGTGTCACTGTCACTGTGTCACTGTGTCACTGTGTCACTGTGTCACTGTCCCTGTGTCACTGTGTCACTGTGTCTGTGTCACTGTGTCTGTGTCACTGTGTCACTGTGTCACTGTGTCACTGTGTCACTGTGTCACTGTGTCTGTGTCCCTGTGTCACTGTGTCACTGTGTCACTGTGTCACTGTGTCACTGTGTCACTGTGTCACTGTGTCACTGTGTCCCTGTGTCACTGTGTCACTGTGTCTGTGTCACTGTGTCCCTGTGTCACTGTGTCTGTGTCACTGTGTCACTGTGTCACTGTGTCTGTGTCACTGTGTCACTGTGTCCCTGTGTCCCTGTGTCCCTGTGTCACTGTGTCCCTGTGTCACTGTGTCACTGTGTCACTGTGTCACTGTCCCTGTGTCACTGTGTCACTGTGTCTGTGTCACTGTGTCTGTGTCACTGTGTCCCTGTGTCACTGTGTCACTGTGTCACTGTGTCACTGTCCCTGTGTCACTGTGTCTGTGTCCCTGTGTCCCTGTGTCCCTGTGTCCCTGTGTCACTGTGTCTGTGTCCCTGTGTCACTGTGTCACTGTCCCTGTGTCACTGTGTCACTGTGTCCCTGTGTCACTGTGTCACTGTGTCACTGTGTCACTGTGTCCCTGTGTCACTGTGTCCCTGTGTCACTGTCCCTGTGTCCCTGTGTCCCTGTGTCACTGTGTCACTGTGTCTGTGTCCCTGTGTCACTGTGTCACTGTGTCACTGTGTCACTGTGTCACTGTGTCACTGTGTCACTGTCCCTGTGTCCCTGTGTCCCTGTGTCACTGTGTCACTGTGTCTGTGTCACTGTGTCACTGTGTCACTGTGTCACTGTCACTGTGTCACTGTGTCCCTGTGTCACTGTGTCTGTGTCACTGTGTCACTGTGTCTGTGTCCCTGTGTCACTGTGTCACTGTCCCTGTGTCCCTGTGTCACTGTGTCACTGTGTCACTGTCACTGTGTCACTGTGTCACTGTGTCACTGTGTCACTGTGTCTGTGTCACTGTGTCACTGTGTCTGTGTCACTGTGTCACTGTGTCTGTGTCACTGTGTCACTGTGTCACTGTGTCACTGTGTCACTGTGTCACTGTGTCACTGTGTCACTGTGTCTGTGTCACTGTGTCACTGTGTCACTGTGTCTGTGTCACTGTGTCACTGTCCCTGTGTCACTGTGTCACTGTGTCTGTGTCACTGTGTCACTGTGTCTGTGTCCCTGTGTCACTGTGTCTGTGTCCCTGTGTCACTGTGTCCCTGTGTCACTGTGTCTGTGTCACTGTGTCACTGTGTCACTGTGTCACTGTCCCTGTGTCCCTGTGTCACTGTCCCTGTGTCACTGTGTCACTGTCCCTGTGTCACTGTGTCACTGTGTCTGTGTCACTGTGTCACTGTGTCCCTGTGTCACTGTGTCTGTGTCACTGTGTCACTGTGTCACTGTGTCACTGTCCCTGTGTCACTGTGTCACTGTGTCACTGTGTCACTGTGTCACTGTGTCCCTGTGTCACTGTGTCACTGTGTCACTGTGTCACTGTGTCACTGTGTCCCTGTGTCACTGTGTCACTGTGTCTGTGTCCCTGTGTCACTGTGTCACTGTGTCACTGTGTCACTGTGTCACTGTGTCACTGTGTCCCTGTGTCACTGTGTCACTGTCCCTGTGTCCCTGTGTCACTGTGTCACTGTGTCACTGTGTCACTGTGTCACTGTGTCCCTGTGTCACTGTGTCACTGTGTCACTGTGTCACTGTGTCACTGTGTCACTGTGTCTGTGTCACTGTGTCTGTGTCCCTGTGTCACTGTGTCTGTGTCACTGTGTCACTGTGTCACTGTGTCACTGTCCCTGTGTCACTGTGTCACTGTGTCACTGTGTCACTGTGTCACTGTGTCTGTGTCACTGTGTCACTGTGTCACTGTGTCACTGTGTCACTGTGTCACTGTGTCACTGTGTCACTGTGTCTGTGTCACTGTGTCTGTGTCACTGTGTCACTGTGTCACTGTGTCACTGTGTCACTGTCCCTGTGTCCCTGTGTCACTGTGTCCCTGTGTCACTGTGTCACTGTGTCACTGTGTCACTGTGTCACTGTCCCTGTGTCCCTGTGTCCCTGTGTCCCTGTGTCACTGTGTCACTGTGTCACTGTGTCACTGTGTCACTGTGTCACTGTCCCTGTGTCACTGTGTCACTGTGTCTGTGTCACTGTGTCACTGTGTCACTGTGTCCCTGTGTCACTGTGTCTGTGTCACTGTGTCACTGTGTCACTGTGTCACTGTGTCACTGTGTCTGTGTCCCTGTGTCACTGTGTCTGTGTCACTGTGTCACTGTGTCACTGTGTCACTGTGTCACTGTGTCACTGTGTCACTGTGTCTGTGTCACTGTGTCACTGTGTCACTGTGTCTGTGTCACTGTGTCTGTGTCACTGTGTCACTGTGTCACTGTGTCACTGTGTCACTGTGTCACTGTGTCACTGTGTCACTGTGTCACTGTGTCACTGTGTCTGTGTCACTGTGTCACTGTGTCACTGTGTCACTGTGTCACTGTGTCACTGTGTCACTGTGTCTGTGTCACTGTGTCACTGTGTCACTGTGTCACTGTGTCCCTGTGTCACTGTGTCACTGTGTCACTGTGTCACTGTGTCACTGTCCCTGTGTCACTGTGTCACTGTGTCACTGTCCCTGTGTCACTGTGTCACTGTGTCACTGTGTCTGTGTCCCTGTGTCACTGTGTCTGTGTCACTGTGTCACTGTGTCACTGTGTCACTGTCCCTGTGTCACTGTGTCACTGTGTCCCTGTGTCACTGTGTCACTGTCACTGTGTCACTGTGTCACTGTGTCTGTGTCACTGTGTCACTGTGTCACTGTGTCACTGTCCCTGTGTCACTGTGTCTGTGTCACTGTGTCCCTGTGTCACTGTGTCACTGTGTCACTGTGTCACTGTGTCACTGTGTCACTGTGTCACTGTCCCTGTGTCACTGTGTCACTGTGTCACTGTGTCTGTGTCACTGTGTCACTGTGTCACTGTCCCTGTGTCACTGTGTCACTGTGTCACTGTGTCACTGTGTCTGTGTCACTGTGTCACTGTGTCCCTGTGTCTGTGTCACTGTCCCTGTGTCACTGTGTCTGTGTCACTGTGTCCCTGTGTCACTGTGTCACTGTCCCTGTGTCACTGTGTCACTGTGTCTGTGTCACTGTGTCACTGTGTCTGTGTCCCTGTGTCACTGTGTCACTGTGTCTGTGTCACTGTGTCACTGTGTCACTCTGTCACTCTGTCACTCTGTCACTGTGTCTGTGTCACTGTGTCACTGTGTCACTGTGTCACTGTGTCTGTGTCCCTGTGTCACTGTGTCACTGTGTCACTGTGTCACTGTGTCTGTGTCACTGTGTCACTGTGTCTGTGTCCCTGTGTCACTGTGTCACTGTGTCACTGTGTCACTGTGTCTGTGTCACTGTGTCACTGTGTCTGTGTCCCTGTGTCACTGTGTCACTGTGTCACTGTGTCTGTGTCACTGTGTCACTGTGTCTGTGTCACTGTGTCACTGTGTCTGTGTCACTGTGTCTGTGTCACTGTGTCACTGTGTCACTGTGTCTGTGTCACTGTGTCTGTGTCACTGTGTCACTGTGTCACTGTGTCACTGTGTCTGTGTCACTGTGTCACTGTGTCTGTGTCACTGTGTCACTGTGTCTGTGTCCCTGTGTCACTGTGTCACTGTGTCTGTGTCACTGTGTCACTGTGTCACTGTGTCACTGTGTCACTGTGTCACTGTGTCTGTGTCCCTGTGTCACTGTGTCTGTGTCACTGTGTCACTGTGTCACTGTGTCACTGTGTCTGTGTCACTGTGTCTGTGTCACTGTGTCTGTGTCACTGTGTCCCTGTGTCACTGTGTCACTGTGTCACTGTGTCACTGTGTCACTGTGTCTGTGTCACTGTGTCACTGTGTCACTGTGTCACTGTCCCTGTGTCACTGTGTCACTGTGTCACTGTGTCACTGTGTCACTGTGTCACTGTGTCACTGTGTCACTGTCACTGTGTCTGTGTCACTGTGTCACTGTGTCACTGTGTCTGTGTCACTGTGTCACTGTGTCACTGTGTCACTGTGTCTGTGTCACTGTGTCTGTGTCACTGTGTCACTGTGTCACTGTCCCTGTGTCACTGTGTCACTGTGTCACTGTGTCACTGTGTCACTGTGTCTGTGTCACTGTGTCACTGTCCCTGTGTCACTGTGTCACTGTGTCCCTGTGTCACTGTGTCACTGTCCCTGTGTCCCTGTGTCACTGTGTCTGTGTCACTGTGTCACTGTGTCTGTGTCACTGTGTCACTGTGTCTGTGTCACTGTGTCACTGTGTCACTGTGTCACTGTGTCACTGTGTCTGTGTCCCTGTGTCACTGTGTCACTGTGTCTGTGTCACTGTGTCCCTGTGTCACTGTGTCTGTGTCACTGTGTCACTGTGTCACTGTGTCCCTGTGTCACTGTGTCACTGTGTCACTGTCCCTGTGTCACTGTGTCACTGTCCCTGTGTCCCTGTGTCACTGTGTCACTGTGTCACTGTGTCACTGTGTCTGTGTCCCTGTGTCACTGTGTCTGTGTCACTGTGTCACTGTGTCACTGTGTCTGTGTCACTGTGTCACTGTGTCACTGTGTCACTGTGTCTGTGTCACTGTGTCCCTGTGTCACTGTGTCTGTGTCACTGTGTCTGTGTCACTGTGTCACTGTGTCACTGTGTCACTGTGTCCCTGTGTCACTGTGTCACTGTGTCACTGTGTCCCTGTGTCACTGTGTCACTGTCCCTGTGTCACTGTGTCTGTGTCACTGTGTCACTGTGTCCCTGTGTCACTGTGTCACTGTGTCTGTGTCACTGTGTCACTGTGTCACTGTGTCACTGTGTCTGTGTCACTGTGTCACTGTGTCTGTGTCACTGTCCCTGTGTCCCTGTGTCACTGTGTCACTGTGTCACTGTCACTGTGTCACTGTGTCCCTGTGTCACTGTGTCTGTGTCACTGTGTCACTGTGTCTGTGTCACTGTGTCCCTGTGTCACTGTGTCTGTGTCACTGTGTCACTGTCACTGTGTCACTGTGTCACTGTCCCTGTGTCACTGTGTCACTGTGTCACTGTGTCTGTGTCACTGTGTCTGTGTCACTGTCCCTGTGTCACTGTGTCACTGTGTCACTGTGTCCCTGTGTCACTGTGTCTGTGTCACTGTGTCACTGTGTCACTGTGTCACTGTGTCACTGTGTCACTGTGTCACTGTGTCTGTGTCCCTGTGTCACTGTGTCACTGTGTCACTGTGTCTGTGTCACTGTGTCCCTGTGTCACTGTGTCACTGTGTCACTGTGTCACTGTGTCACTGTGTCACTGTGTCTGTGTCACTGTGTCACTGTGTCACTGTGTCACTGTGTCACTGTGTCACTGTGTCTGTGTCACTGTGTCTGTGTCACTGTGTCTGTGTCACTGTGTCACTGTGTCACTGTGTCACTGTGTCTGTGTCACTGTGTCACTGTGTCCCTGTGTCCCTGTGTCTGTGTCACTGTGTCACTGTCCCTGTGTCCCTGTGTCACTGTGTCACTGTGTCACTGTGTCTGTGTCACTGTGTCACTGTGTCACTGTGTCACTGTCCCTGTGTCACTGTGTCACTGTGTCACTGTGTCTGTGTCACTGTGTCACTGTGTCACTGTGTCACTGTGTCACTGTGTCTGTGTCACTGTGTCACTGTGTCTGTGTCACTGTGTCACTGTCCCTGTGTCACTGTGTCACTGTGTCACTGTCCCTGTGTCACTGTGTCACTGTGTCACTGTGTCTGTGTCCCTGTGTCACTGTGTCTGTGTCACTGTGTCACTGTGTCACTGTGTCACTGTCCCTGTGTCACTGTGTCCCTGTGTCACTGTGTCACTGTGTCACTGTGTCTGTGTCACTGTGTCACTGTGTCACTGTGTCACTGTGTCACTGTGTCACTGTGTCACTGTGTCTGTGTCCCTGTGTCACTGTGTCACTGTGTCACTGTGTCACTGTGTCACTGTGTCACTGTGTCTGTGTCACTGTGTCACTGTGTCTGTGTCCCTGTGTCACTGTGTCACTGTGTCTGTGTCACTGTGTCACTGTGTCACTGTGTCTGTGTCACTGTGTCTGTGTCACTGTGTCACTGTGTCACTGTGTCACTGTGTCACTGTGTCACTGTGTCCCTGTGTCACTGTGTCACTGTGTCTGTGTCACTGTGTCACTGTCCCTGTGTCACTGTGTCACTGTCCCTGTGTCCCTGTGTCACTGTCCCTGTGTCACTGTGTCACTGTGTCACTGTGTCACTGTGTCACTGTGTCACTGTGTCACTGTGTCACTGTGTCACTGTGTCCCTGTGTCACTGTGTCTGTGTCACTGTGTCACTGTGTCACTGTGTCACTGTCCCTGTGTCACTGTGTCACTGTGTCACTGTGTCACTGTGTCTGTGTCCCTGTGTCACTGTGTCTGTGTCACTGTGTCACTGTGTCACTGTGTCTGTGTCACTGTGTCACTGTGTCACTGTGTCACTGTCCCTGTGTCACTGTGTCACTGTGTCACTGTGTCACTGTGTCACTGTGTCCCTGTGTCCCTGTGTCCCTGTGTCTGTGTCACTGTGTCACTGTGTCTGTGTCACTGTGTCACTGTGTCACTGTGTCACTGTGTCACTGTGTCCCTGTGTCCCTGTGTCACTGTGTCACTGTGTCTGTGTCACTGTGTCTGTGTCACTGTGTCACTGTGTCACTGTCCCTGTGTCCCTGTGTCACTGTGTCTGTGTCACTGTGTCACTGTGTCACTGTCCCTGTGTCACTGTGTCACTGTGTCTGTGTCACTGTGTCACTGTGTCTGTGTCACTGTGTCCCTGTGTCACTGTGTCTGTGTCACTGTGTCACTGTGTCACTGTGTCACTGTGTCTGTGTCCCTGTGTCACTGTCCCTGTGTCACTGTGTCACTGTGTCACTGTGTCTGTGTCCCTGTGTCACTGTGTCACTGTGTCACTGTGTCACTGTGTCACTGTGTCCCTGTGTCCCTGTGTCACTGTGTCACTGTGTCTGTGTCCCTGTGTCACTGTGTCACTGTGTCACTGTGTCACTGTGTCACTGTGTCACTGTGTCCCTGTGTCCCTGTGTCACTGTGTCACTGTCCCTGTGTCCCTGTGTCACTGTGTCACTGTGTCTGTGTCACTGTGTCTGTGTCACTGTGTCTGTGTCACTGTGTCTGTGTCACTGTGTCACTGTGTCACTGTGTCACTGTGTCACTGTGTCACTGTGTCACTGTGTCCCTGTGTCACTGTGTCTGTGTCACTGTGTCACTGTGTCACTGTGTCCCTGTGTCACTGTGTCTGTGTCACTGTGTCACTGTGTCACTGTGTCACTGTGTCACTGTCCCTGTGTCACTGTGTCACTGTGTCACTGTGTCTGTGTCACTGTGTCACTGTGTCACTGTGTCTGTGTCACTGTGTCTGTGTCACTGTGTCACTGTGTCACTGTGTCCCTGTGTCACTGTGTCTGTGTCACTGTCACTGTGTCACTGTGTCACTGTCCCTGTGTCACTGTGTCACTGTGTCACTGTGTCTGTGTCACTGTGTCACTGTGTCACTGTGTCACTGTGTCACTGTGTCTGTGTCACTGTGTCACTGTGTCACTGTGTCACTGTGTCACTGTCCCTGTGTCACTGTGTCACTGTGTCACTGTGTCTGTGTCACTGTGTCACTGTCACTGTGTCACTGTGTCACTGTGTCACTGTGTCACTGTGTCTGTGTCACTGTGTCACTGTGTCACTGTGTCCCTGTGTCACTGTCCCTGTGTCACTGTGTCACTGTGTCACTGTGTCACTGTGTCACTGTGTCTGTGTCACTGTGTCACTGTGTCACTGTGTCACTGTGTCACTGTGTCCCTGTGTCACTGTCCCTGTGTCACTGTGTCACTGTCACTGTGTCACTGTGTCTGTGTCACTGTGTCACTGTGTCCCTGTGTCACTGTGTCACTGTGTCACTGTCCCTGTGTCACTGTCCCTGTGTCACTGTGTCACTGTGTCACTGTGTCACTGTGTCACTGTGTCACTGTGTCACTGTGTCTGTGTCACTGTGTCACTGTGTCACTGTGTCTGTGTCACTGTGTCTGTGTCACTGTGTCACTGTGTCTGTGTCACTGTGTCACTGTGTCACTGTGTCACTGTGTCTGTGTCACTGTGTCACTGTGTCACTGTGTCACTGTCCCTGTGTCACTGTGTCACTGTGTCTGTGTCACTGTGTCACTGTGTCTGTGTCACTGTGTCACTGTGTCACTGTGTCTGTGTCACTGTGTCACTGTCCCTGTGTCACTGTGTCCCTGTGTCACTGTGTCACTGTGTCACTGTGTCACTGTGTCACTGTGTCACTGTGTCTGTGTCACTGTGTCTGTGTCACTGTGTCACTGTCCCTGTGTCACTGTGTCTGTGTCACTGTCCCTGTGTCACTGTGTCTGTGTCACTGTGTCACTGTGTCTGTGTCACTGTGTCACTGTGTCACTGTGTCACTGTGTCACTGTGTCACTGTGTCTGTGTCCCTGTGTCACTGTGTCTGTGTCCCTGTGTCACTGTGTCTGTGTCACTGTGTCACTGTGTCACTGTGTCTGTGTCACTGTGTCACTGTCCCTGTGTCACTGTGTCCCTGTGTCACTGTGTCACTGTGTCACTGTGTCACTGTGTCACTGTGTCACTGTGTCTGTGTCACTGTGTCACTGTCCCTGTGTCACTGTGTCTGTGTCACTGTCCCTGTGTCACTGTGTCACTGTGTCTGTGTCACTGTGTCACTGTGTCTGTGTCACTGTGTCACTGTGTCACTGTGTCACTGTGTCACTGTGTCACTGTGTCTGTGTCCCTGTGTCACTGTGTCTGTGTCCCTGTGTCACTGTGTCACTGTGTCTGTGTCACTGTGTCACTGTGTCACTGTGTCACTGTGTCACTGTGTCTGTGTCACTGTGTCCCTGTGTCACTGTGTCACTGTGTCACTGTGTCACTGTGTCTGTGTCACTGTGTCACTGTGTCTGTGTCCCTGTGTCCCTGTGTCACTGTGTCACTGTGTCTGTGTCACTGTGTCTGTGTCACTGTGTCACTGTGTCACTGTGTCACTGTGTCACTGTGTCTGTGTCACTGTGTCACTGTGTCCCTGTGTCACTGTGTCTGTGTCACTGTGTCTGTGTCACTGTGTCTGTGTCACTGTGTCACTGTGTCACTGTGTCCCTGTGTCACTGTGTCACTGTGTCACTGTGTCACTGTGTCACTGTGTCTGTGTCCCTGTGTCACTGTGTCTGTGTCACTGTGTCACTGTGTCACTGTGTCCCTGTGTCACTGTGTCACTGTGTCTGTGTCACTGTGTCACTGTGTCACTGTGTCACTGTGTCACTGTGTCTGTGTCACTGTGTCACTGTGTCACTGTGTCTGTGTCACTGTGTCACTGTGTCACTGTGTCACTGTGTCACTGTGTCACTGTGTCCCTGTGTCACTGTGTCACTGTGTCACTGTGTCACTGTGTCTGTGTCACTGTGTCACTGTGTCACTGTGTCACTGTGTCCCTGTGTCACTGTGTCACTGTGTCACTGTGTCTGTGTCACTGTGTCACTGTCCCTGTGTCACTGTGTCACTGTGTCACTGTGTCCCTGTGTCACTGTGTCACTGTGTCTGTGTCACTGTGTCACTGTGTCACTGTGTCACTGTGTCTGTGTCACTGTGTCACTGTGTCACTGTGTCTGTGTCACTGTGTCTGTGTCACTGTGTCACTGTGTCTGTGTCACTGTCCCTGTGTCACTGTGTCTGTGTCCCTGTGTCACTGTGTCACTGTGTCTGTGTCACTGTGTCACTGTGTCCCTGTGTCACTGTGTCACTGTGTCACTGTGTCACTGTGTCACTGTCCCTGTGTCACTGTCCCTGTGTCACTGTGTCACTGTGTCACTGTGTCTGTGTCACTGTGTCACTGTGTCTGTGTCACTGTGTCACTGTGTCACTGTGTCACTGTGTCTGTGTCACTGTGTCACTGTGTCACTGTCCCTGTGTCCCTGTGTCCCTGTGTCACTGTGTCACTGTGTCACTGTGTCACTGTCCCTGTGTCCCCGTGTCACCGTGTCCCCGTCCTCAGTGTCCCCAGTGTCCCTGTGTCACTGTGTGTGTCCCTCATGTCCCCGATGTCCCCAATGTCCCCAATGTCCCCAGGACGGTGATGAAATCCGGCCCTGAGATCGTCAAGGCCGGGCTGCGCTCCCTGTGTCCCTGAATCCCTGTGTCACTCTATCCTTGTCTATGTCCCTGTGTCCCTGATGTCCCCAGTGTCCCTGATGTCCCCGATGTCCCCAATGTCCCCAATGTCCCCAGGACGGTGATGAAATCCGGCCCTGAGATCGTCAAGGCCGGGCTGCGCTCCCTGTGTCCCTGTGTGTGTCCATGTCCCAATGTCCCTGATGTCCCCAGTGTCCCCGATGTCCCCAATGTCCCCAATGTCCCCAGGACGGTGATGAAATCGGGCCCTGAGATCGTCAAGGCCGGGCTGCGCTCCCTGTGTCCCTGTGTGTGTCCATGTCCCAATGTCCCTGATGTCCCCAATGTCCCAGTGTCCCCGATGTCCCCAATGTCCCCAATGTCCCCAGGACGGTGATGAAATCGGGCCCTGAGATCGTCAAGGCCGGGCTGCGCTCCCTGTGTCCCTGTGTGTGTCCATGTCCTCAGTGTCCCCAATGTCCCTGATGTCCCCAGTGTCCCTGATGTCCCCAATGTCCCCATGTCCCCAGGACGGTGATGAAATCCGGCCCTGAGATCGTCAAGGCCGGGCTGCGCTCGTTCTTCGAGTCGGCTGCCAAGGACATGGAGAAGTTGGGGGAGCAGCTGTGTCACTGTCCATGTCCCCAGTGTCCCCTGTGTCACTGTGTGTGTCCCCGATGTCCCCAATGTCCCCCATGTCCCCAGGACGGTGATGAAATCCAGCCCCGAGATCGTCAAGGCCGGGCTGTGCTCGTTCTTCGAGTCGGCTGCCAAGGACATGGAGAAGTTGGGGGAGCAGCTGTGTCACTGTCCATGTCCCCGATGTCCCTGTGTCACTGTGTGTGTCCCTGATGTCCCCAATGTCCCCATGTCCCCAGGACGGTGATGAAGTCGGGCCCTGAGATCGTCAAGGCCGGGCTGCGCTCGTTCTTCGAGTCGGCTGCCGAGGACATGGAGAAGTTGGGGGAGCAGCTGCGGCTGGGCCGGGGGACCCCCACGAGAGCCCCCACCAAGGGGGTGGCCCAGAATGTCACCTACACCTCGGTGGCCCTGCTGCCCGTGCTCACCGCCCTCTTCGAGCACCTGGCACAGCACCAGTTCGGGGACGACGTCATCCGTGAGCAGCTGGGGACACTGGGGACACTGGGGGGACACTGGGGACACTGGGGACAGGGGGGACACTGGGGACACAGGGGGACATAGGGGGGGATGGGGGGGACACTGGGGGACACTGGGGACAGGGGGACACAGGGGGACAGGGGGGAACACAGGGGACATGTGGGGACATTGGGGGACATGATGGGGACGGGGGGGACACAGGGGACAGGGGGGACAGGAGGAGGACACAGGGGGACATGGAGGGGATACAGGGGGACATAGGGGGAACACTGGGACAGGGGAACATTGGGGGGACACAAGAGGAAATGGGGGAACACAGGGACATGGGACACAGGGGACAGGGGGGACACTGGGGACACTGGGGGACATGTCACCTACACCTCGGTGGCCCTGCTGCCCGTGCTCACCGCCCTCTTCGAGCACCTGGCACAGCACCAGTTCGGGGACGACGTCATCTGTGAGCAGCTGGGGACACTGGGGGGGACACTGGGGGACAGGGGGACACAGGGGACATTATGGGGACACTGGGGACATGGGGGGACACGAGGACAGGAGGAGGACACAGAGGGACATGGAGAGGATACAGGGGGACATGGGGACACTGGGACAGGGGGACATGGGGGGACACTGGGGGACACTAGGGACATGGGGGGACATGATGGGGACGGGGGGACACTGGGGGACACAGGGACAGAGGGGGACACAGGGGGACATGGGGGGACACAGGGGCATGAGGGGACACAGGGGACGGGGGGACACTGGGGGACACTGGGGACAGGGGGGGACATGGGGGGGACACAGAGGGACATGAGGGGACACAGGGACATGGAGGGGATACAGGGGGACATAGGGGGGACACTGGGACAGGGGGACATGGGGGGGACACTGGGACAGGGGGACATGGGGGGGACAGAGGGGGACATAGGGGGACATAGGGGGGACACTGGGACAGGGGGACATTGGGGGGACATAGGGGGGACACTGGGACAGAGGGGGACACAGGGGGACATGAGGGGACACAGGGACATGGAGGGGATACAGGGGGACATAGGGGGGACACTGGGACAGGGGGACATTGGGGGGACATAGGGGGGACACTGGGACAGAGGGGGACACAGGGGGACATGGGGGGACACTGGGGACATGGGGGGACACTGGGGACATGGGGGGACACGGGGGGACATGGGGGACACAGGGGGACATGGGGGACATGGAGGGACGTGGGGGATCATGGGGACAGGGGGGACATGGGGGGGACACGAGGGGACATGAGGACACGTTTGGGACAGGGGGGTCAGGAGGGACAGGGGACACTGGGACACACTGGGGACACTTTTGGGACAGGGGCCTTGGGAGGGACATGGGGACACATTTGGGACATGGGGACACTTTTGGGACAGGGGCCTTGGGAGGGACAGGGGCCTTGGGAGGGACACTGGGACACATTTGGGACAGGCTGGGGACAGGCTGGGGACACGGGTGACACCCCTGTCCCCACAGTGGACGATGTCCAGGTGTCCTGTTACCGCATCCTGTGCAGCATCTACAGCCTGGGCACCGCCCGAGGGCCACACGTCGACAGGTGGGCACCCCAAAACACACAGGGAGACCCCAGAAACACAGGGAGACCCCAGAAACTCACAGGGGGACCCAAAAATACACAGGGGGACCCTAAAACACCCAGGGAGACCCCAGAAACACACAGGGGACCCCAAAAACCCAGGGAGACCCCAGAAACACACAGGGGACCCCAAAAACCCAGGGAGACCCCAGAAACACACAGGGGGACCCAAAAATACACAGGGGGACCCTAAAACACCCAGGGAGACCCCAGAAACACACAGGGGACCCCAAAAACCCAGGGAGACCCCAGAAACACACAGGGGACCCCAAAAACCCAGGGAGACCCCAGAAACACACAGGGGACCCCAAAAACCCAGGGAGACCCCAGAAACACACAGGGGGACCCAAAAATACACAGGGGGACCCTAAAACACCCAGGGAGACCCCAAAACACACAGAGGACCCAAAAACACACAGGGGACCCCAAAAACCCAGGGAGACCCCAAAAACACACAGAGGGACCCCAAAAACACACAGGGGGACCCAAAAACACACAGGGGGACCCAAAAAACCCAGGGGGACCCAAAAAACACACAGGGGACCCCAAAACACACAGAGGGACCCCAAAAACACACAGGGGGACCCAAAAACCCACTAAGGAGCCCAGAAACGTGGGGGGACCCCAAAAACACACAGGAGACCCCAAAAACACACAGGGGACCCCAGAAACACATAGGGGACCCCAAAAACACACAGGGAGACCCCAGAAACACACTGAGGGACCCCAAAAACACACAGGGGACCCCAAAAACACACAGGGGGACCCAAAACACACAGGGGGACCCAAAAACACACAGGGGACCCCAAAAACACACAGGGGGACCCCAAAAACACACTGAGGGACCCCAGAAACACACAGGGGGACCCCAAAAACACACAGGGGACCCCAAAACACACAGGGGGACCCCAAAACACACAGGGGGACCCCAGAAACACATAGGGGACCCCAAAACACACAGGGGACCCCAAAAACCCACAGGGGACCCCAAAAACCCAGGGAGACCCCAGAAACACATAGGGGACCCCAAAAACCCAGGGAGACCCCAGAAACACACAGGGGGACCCCAGAAACACACAGGGGACCCCAAAAACCCAGGGAGACCCCAGAAACACACAGGGGACCCCAAAACACACAGGGGACCCCAAAAACACACAGGGGACCCCAAAAACACACAAAGGGACCCAAAAACACACAGGGGACCCCAAAAACACACAGGGAGACCCCAAAAACACACAGGGGGACCCCAAAAACACACAGGGGACCCCAAAAACACACAGAGGGACCCCAAAAACACAGGGAGACCCCAGAAACACACAGGGGACCCCAAAACACACAGGGGACCCCAAAAACACACAGAGGGACCCCAAAACACACAGGGGACCCCAAAAACACACAGAGGGACCCCAAAACACACAGGGGACCCCAAAACACACAGGGGACCCCAAAAACCCAGGGAGACCCCAGAAACACACAGGGGACCCCAAAACACACAGGGGACCCCAAAAACACACAGGGGGACCCAAAAACACACAAGGGACCCCAAAAACACAGGGGGACCCAAAAACACACAGGGGACCCCAAAAACACACAAGGGACCCCAAAACACACAGAGGGACACCAAAAACACACAGAGGGACACCAAAACACACAGGGGGACCCAAAAACACACAAAGGGACCCACAAAAACCCAGGGAGGGACCCAAAAACCCACTGAGGGACCCAAAACCCCACAGGGGGACAATAAAAACCAGAGACACCCCCGAAAACCCCCAGAGGGACCCCAAAAATGGAGGTAGCCCCAAAACCTCCCTGAGAGGACCCGAAATGCCAAGGGGGAGACCCCAAAAATGGGGGCGGGGTGGGGGGGGCATGGGGTGACCCCAGTGTCCCTGCTGTCCCCTCCCTGTGTCCCCAGACAGAGGCCAGCCCTGGGGGAGTGCCTGGCACACCTGGGCAGTGCCATGGGGTGACAGGGGGTGACCCCAATGTCCCCTCTTTGTCCCCCCAGACAGAGGCCAGCCCTGGGGGAGTGCCTGGCACGCCTGGGGGGTGACAGGGGGTACCATGGGGTGCCATGGGGTGACCCCAATGTCCCCTCTTTGTCCCCTCAGACAGAGGCCAGCCCTGGGGGAGTGCCTGGCACACCTGGGCAGTGCCAGGGGGTGACAGGGGGTGACCCCAATGTCCCCTCTTTGTCCCCCCAGACAGAGGCCAGCCCTGGGGGAGTGCCTGGCACACCTGGGCAGTGCCAGGGGGTGACAGGGGGTGACCCCAATGTCCCCTCTTTGTCCCCCCAGACAGAGGCCAGCCCTGGGGGAGTGCCTGGCACGCCTGGGGGGTGACAGGGGGTACCATGGGGTGCCATGGGGTGACCCCAATGTCCCCTCTTTGTCCCCTCAGACAGAGGCCAGCCCTGGGGGAGTGCCTGGCACACCTGGGCAGTGCCAGGGGGTGACAGGGGGTGACCCCAATGTCCCCTCTTTGTCCCCCCAGACAGAGGCCAGCCCTGGGGGAGTGCCTGGCACACCTGGGGGGTGACAGGGGGTACCATGGGGTGCCATGGGGTGACCCCAATGTCCCCTCTTTGTCCCCTCAGACAGAGGCCAGCCCTGGGGGAGTGCCTGGCACACCTGGGCAGTGCCAGGGGGTGACAGGGGGTGACCCCAATGTCCCCTCCTTGTCCCCCCAGACAGAGGCCAGCCCTGGGGGAGTGCCTGGCACGCCTGGGCAGTGCCATGGGGTGACAGGGGGTGCCATGGGGTGACCCCAGTGTCCCCTCCTTGTCCCCTCAGACAGAGGCCAGCCCTGGGGGAGTGCCTGGCACGCCTGGGCAGTGCCATGGGGTGACAGGGGGTGACCCCAATGTCCCCTCCTTGTCCCCCCAGACAGAGGCCAGCCCTGGGGGAGTGCCTGGCACGCCTGGGCAGTGCCATGGGGTGACAGGGGGTGACAGGAGGTGACATGGGGAGCCCATAGGGAGCCATGGGGTGACAGGGGGTACCATGGGGTGGCAGGGGGTGACCCCAATGTCCCCTCCTTGTCCCCTCAGACAGAGGCCAGCCCTGGGGGAGTGCCTGGCACGCCTGGGGGGTGACAGGGGGTACCATGGGGTGGCAGGGGGTGACCCCAATGTCCCCTCCTTGTCCCCCCAGACAGAGGCCAGCCCTGGGGGAGTGCCTGGCACGCCTGGGGGGTGACAGGGGGTACCATGGGGTGGCAGGGGGTGACCCCAATGTCCCCTCCTTGTCCCCCCAGACAGAGGCCAGCCCTGGGGGAGTGCCTGGCACGCCTGGGCAGTGCCATGGGGTGACAGGGGGTACCATGGGGTGGCAGGGGGTGACCCCAATGTCCCCTCCTTGTCCCCCCAGACAGAGGCCAGCCCTGGGGGAGTGCCTGGCACGCCTGGGCAGTGCCATGGGGTGACAGGGGGTGACAGGAGGTGACATGGGGTGACCCCAATGTCCCCTCCTTGTCCCCCCAGACAGAGGCCAGCCCTGGGGGAGTGCCTGGCACGCTTGGCCGCCGCCATGCCCGTGGCCTTCCTGGAGCCCGAGCTCAACCACCTGAACCCCAGCTCTGTCTACAGCACCAAGAGCGCCCGGGAGAGAGCACGTGGGTGTCACCTCTGTGTCACCTGTGTCACCTCTGTGTCACCTCTGTGTCACCTCTGTGTCACCTGGGTCACCCCTGTGTCACCCCTGTGTCACCTGAACCCCAGCTCTGTCTACAGCACCAAGAGCGCCCGGGAGAGAGCACGTGGGTGTCACCTCTGTGTCACCTGTGTCACCTCTGTGTCACCTCTGTGTCACCTGTGTCACCTCTGTGTCACCTCTGTGTCACCTCTGTGTCACCTGGGTCACCCCTGTGTCACCCCTGTGTCACCTCTGTGTCACCTCTGTGTCACTTCTGTGTTACCTCTGTCACCTGGGTCACCTCTGTGTCATCCCTGTGTCACCTCTGTGTCCCCTGTGTCACCTCTGTGTCACCTGTGTCACCTCTGTGTCACCTCTGTGTCACCTCTGTGTCACCTCTGTGTCACCTGTGTCACCTCTGTGTCACCTCTGTGTCACCCCTGTGTCACCTCTGTGTCACCTGTGTCACCTCTGTGTCACCTGTGTCACCTCTGTGTCACCTCTGTGTCACCCCTGTGTCACCTCTGTGTCCCCTGTGTCACCTCTGTGTCATCCCTGTGTCACCCCTGTGTCCCCTGTGTCACCTCTGTCACCTCTGTGTCACCTGGGCCATCCCTGGTGTCCTCCATGCCCTTTTGGGTGCCCCCCATGCCCCTTGGGTGCCCCCAATTCCCTTTGGGTGACCCCCTGCCCCATTTCCCCCCCATTTCCCCCCCAGTTTTGGGTCTCCCCAGCCGTGTGGAGGAGCTGTGCCCTTTGGGTGCCCCCCATGCCCTTTGGGTGCCCTTTGGGTGTCCCCCACACCATGGATGACCCCGTACCCCATTTCCCCCCCAGTTCTGGGCCTCCCCAGCCGTGTGGAGGAGCTGTGCCCTTTGGGTGCCCTTTGGGTGTCCCCCACACCATGGATGACCCCGTACCCCATTTCCCCCCCAGTTTTGGGCCTCCCCAGCCGCGTGGAGGAGCTGTGCCCTTTGGGTGCCCCCAATGCCCTTTGGGTGCCCCCCATGCCCTTTGGGTGTCCCCCACACCATGGATGACCCCGTACCCCATTTCCCCCCCCAGTTCTGGGTCTCCCCAGCCGTGTGGAGGAGCTGTGCCCTTTGGGTGCCCCCCATGACCTTTGGGTGCCCTTTGGGTGTCCCCCAGTGCCCTTTGGGTGCCCCCCGTGCCCTTTGGGTGTCCCCCACACCATGGATGACCCCGTACCCCATTTCCCCCCCAGTTCTGGGTCTCCCCAGCCGTGTGGAGGAGCTGTGCCCTTTGGGTGCCCTTTGGGTGTCCCCCACACCATGGATGACCCCGTACCCCCTTTCCCCCCCAGTTTTGGGCCTCCCCAGCCGTGTGGAGGAGCTGTGCCCTTTGGGTGCCCCCCGTGCCCTTTGGGTGTCCCCCACACCATGGATGACCCCGTACCCCATTTCCCCCCCAGTTTTGGGCCTCCCCAGCCGCGTGGAGGAGCTGTGCCCGGACCTGCCGGACCTGGAGCGGCTGATGGGGGACATCGGGGGGCTGGCGGAGTCGGGCGCTCGCTACACGGAGATGCCACACGTGATCGAGGTGGCGCTGCCCATGCTGTGCCATTACCTGCCCCGCTGGTGGGAGCGCGGCCCCGACGCCGCCCCGCGGGGCCCCTGGGCCACCAAGGTCACCGGCCAGCACCTCAACGCCCTGCTGGGACACATCCTGCGCATCGTGGTCAACAACCTGGGCATCGACGAGGCCTCCTGGATGAAGAGGCTGGCGGGTGAGGAACGGGGGGAAACGGGGTGGGGGTGAGGGTGGGAAAATGGGGTGGGGGTGAGGGTGGGAGGGGAAACGGGGTGGGGGGGAGGGTGGGGGGGGAAACGGGGTGGGGGTGAGGGTGTGGGGCATGGAGGGGACCCCGGGATGGTGATGGTGGTCACAGGATGGTGGTGGTGGTCACAGGATGATGATGGTGGTCACAGGATGGTGATGGTGGCCATGGGTGGTCACAGGATGATGATGGTGGCCATGGGTGGTCACAGGATGATGATGGTGGCCATGGGTGGTCACAGGATGATGATGGTGGCCATGGGTGGTCACAGAGGGGGTGGAGGTGGCCATGGGTGGTCCCAGGATGGAGGTGGCCCTGGCTCGTCCCGTTGGGGACAGCAGTGTCCCTGGGTGTCCCTGAGGGTGCTGGTGGCTCTGGGTGGTCCCAGAGGGGACAGCAGTGTCCCTGGGTGGTCCCGATGGGGACAGCAGTGTCCCTGAGGGTGCTGGTGGCTCTGGGTGGTCCCAAAGGGGACAGCAGTGTCCCTGGGGTGTCCCTGAGGGTGCTGGTGGCTCTGGGTGGTCCTGAGGGGACAGCAGTGTCCCTGGGTGATGTCCCTGCTGTCCCTGCTGTCCCCTCAGTGTTTGCCCAGCCCATTGTCAGCAAGGCCCGGCCGGAGCTGCTGCGCTCTCACTTCATCCCCACGCTGGGCCTGAGGGGACAGCAGTGTCCCTGAGGGTGCTGGTGGCTCTGGGTGATCCCAGAGGGGACAGCAGTGTCCCTGGGTGATGTCACTGATGTCCCTGATGTCCCTGCTGTCCCCTCAGTGTTTGCCCAGCCCATTGTCAGCAAGGCCCGGCCGGAGCTGCTGCGCTCTCACTTCATCCCCACGCTGGGGCTGAGGGGACAGCAGTGTCCCTGGCTGATCCCAGAGGGGACAGCAGTGTCCCTGGGTGATGTCACTGATGTCCCTGCTGTCCCTGCTGTCCCCTCAGTGTTTGCCCAGCCCATTGTCAGCAAGGCCCGGCCGGAGCTGCTGCGCTCTCACTTCATCCCCACGCTGGGCCGGCTGCGCAAGCGGGCAGGGAAGGTGGTGGCCGAGGAGGAGCAGCTGCGGCTCGAGGGCAAGGCCGAGGGCGAGGACGCCGAGCTGCTCATCAGGGACGAGTTCTCCGTGCTCTGCAGGGACCTCTACGCCCTCTACCCCCTGCTCATCCGCTACGTGGACAACAGCAGGTCAGGGGGACGGGGGGGGACATGGGGGACAGGGGGGGGACATGGGGGGACATGGGGACATGTGGGGACATGGGGGGCCATGGGGGGACATGGGGACAGGGGGGGACATGGGGGACATGGGGGGACATGGGGACATGGAGGGACATGGGGACATGTGGGGACATGGGGGACATGGGGGGACATGGGGACATGGGGGGGACATGGGGACATGTGGGGACCTCTACGCCCTCTACCCCCTGCTCATCCGCTACGTGGACAACAGCAGGTCAGGGGGACGGGGGGGGACATGGGGGACAGGGGGGACATGGGGGGACATGGGGACACAAGGAGGGACATGGGGACATGTGGGGACATGGGGAGACATGGGGACCTCTACCCCCTGCTCATCCACTACGTGGACAACAGCAGGTCAGGGGGACGGGGGGGGACATGGGGGGACATGGGGGACATGGGGGGACATGGGGACACAAGGAGGGACATGGGGACATGTGGGGACATGGGGAGACATGGGGACCTCTACCCCCTGCTCATCCACTACGTGGACAACAGCAGGTCAGGGGGGACAGGGGGGGACATGGGGGACAGGGGGGGGACATGGGGACACAAGGGGGGACATGGGGACCTCTACGCCCTCTACCCCCTGCTCATCCGCTACGTGGACAACAGCAGGTCAGGGGGGACAGGAGGGGACATGGGGGGGACATGGGGGACATGGGGGGACATGGGGGGACATGGGGGGACATGGGGACATGGGGGGACATGGGGGGACATGGGGGGACATGGGGGGACATGGGGACATGGGGGGACATGGGGGGACATGGGGACATGGGGGGACATGGGGGGACATGGGGGGACATGGGGGGACATGGGGGGACATGGGGACATGGGGGGACATGGGGGGACATGGGGGGACATGGGGGGACATGGGGACATGGGGGGACATGGGGGGACATGGGGACATGGGGGGACATGGGGGGACATGGGGACATGGGGGGCCATGGGGACACAAGGGGGGACATAGAGGGCCATGGAGACACAAGGGGGGACATGGGGGGCCATGGGGACACAAGGGGGGACATGGGGGGCCATGGGGACACAAGGGGGGACATGGGGGGCCATGGGGACACATAGGGGGGACATGGGGGACATGGGGACATGAAGGGGGGACATGGGGACATGGGGGGGACATGGGGGGCCATGGGGACACAAGGGGGGACATGGGGGGCCATGGGGACACATAGGGAGGACATGGGGGACATGGGGACACGAGGGGGGACATGGGGACACATGGGGGGACATGGGGGGCCATGGGGACACATAGGGAGGACATGGGGGACATGGGGACACGAGGGGGGACATGGGGACATGTGGGGCCATGGGGGGACATGGGGACATGAAGGGGGGACATGGGGACATGGGGGGGACATGGGGGGCCATGGGGACACAAGGGGGGACATGGGGGGCCATGGGGACACATAGGGGGGACATGGGGGACATGGGGACACGAGGGGGGACATGGGGACACATGGGGACACATGGGGGGACACGGGGACATGGGGGGGACATAAGGGGCCATGGGGACATGTGGGGCCATGTGGGACATAGGGGGGCCATGGGGCCATGGGGACATGAAGGGGGCCATGGGGGCCATGGGGACACACAGGGGGGCCATGGGGGGCCATGGGGACACATTGAGGGGGACATGGGGACATGGGGGGGACATGTGGGGCCATGGGGCCACGAGGGGGGCCATGGGGACATGAGGGGGGCCATGGGGACACAAGGAGGGCCATGGGGACACACAGGGGGGCCATGGGGACCCCTGACCCACTGAAGGTTCCCCTTTCCCCCCCGGTGTCCCCGCTGTCCCCAGGGCAGGGTGGCTGACGGAGCCCAACGAGGACGCCGAGGAGCTGTTCCGCATGGTGGGCGAGGTCTTCATCCTCTGGTCCAAGTCCCACGTGAGTTGGGGGGGGCTCTGGGGGGCTCTGGGGGTGTTTTTTGGGGGGTCCCCTCACCCCTCTGGGTTTCTGTCCCTCCCCCCTGGCAGAATTTCAAGCGTGAGGAGCAGAATTTTGTGGTGCAGAACGAGATCAACAACATGAGCTTCCTGACGGCCGACAGCAAGAGCAAGATGGCCAAGGTGGGACCCCCAAACTGTGTCCCCCAGGGACCCCAAATTGCGTCCCTACAGACCCCAAAGTGTGCCCCCAGAGAGCCCAAAATGCACCCCCAGAGAGCCCAAAATGCACTCCCAGAGACCCCAAAATGCACCCCCAGAGAGCCCAAACTGTGCCCCCAAAATGCACTCCCAGAGACCCCAAAATGCACTCCCAGAGACCCCAAATTGCGCCCCCAGAGACCCCACATGTGCCCCTGCCCATGGGACCCCCAACCCTCTGCTCTTCATCCCACCCAACCCCCCCCAGTACCCCCAAACCCACCCAGGACCCCAACCCCCCTGTGACCCCCAAACCATCCCCAAAAACCCAACCCTGATACCCCAAAACCCTCCTGGGACCCCCGAACCCCACTGTGACCCCCAAACCATCCCCAAAAACCCAACCCTGGCACCCCAAACCCACCCGGGACCCCCGAACCCCACTGTGACCCCCAAACCATCCCCAAAAACCCAACCCTGATACCCCAAAACCCTCCTGGGACCCCCAAACCATCCCCAAAAACCCAACCCTGGGACCCCAAAACCCCCCTGGGACCCCAAAACCCACCCAGGACCCCCAAACCATCCCAAAAACCCAACCCTGGCACCCCAAACCCACCCGGGACCCCCGAACCCCACTGTGACCCCCAAACCATCCCCAAAAACCCAACCCTGGGACCCCAACCCCCCTGGTACCCCCAAACCATCCCCAAAAACCCAACCCTGGCACCCCAAAACCCACCTAAGACCCCATTCCTGCCCACCCAGACCCCATTCCTGCCCCCCAAATCCCATTCCTGCCCCCCAGACCCCAATCCTGCCCCCCAAATCCCATTCCTGCCCCCCAAACCCCATTCCTGCCCCCCCAGACCCCATTCCTGCCCCCCAAACCCCATTCCTGCCCCCCACGACCCCATTCCTGCCCCCCAAACCCCATTCCTGCCCCCCAAACCCCATTCCTGCCCCCCACGACCCCATTCCTGCCCCCCAAACCCCATTCCTGCCCCCCCAAATCCCATTCCTGCCCCCCCAAATCCCATTCCTGCCCCCCAAACCCCATTCCTGCCCCCCAGACCCCAATCCTGCCCCCCAAATCCCATTCCTGCCCCCCAGACCCCATTCCTGCCCACCCAGACCCCATTCCTGCCCCCCAAATCCCATTCCTGCCCCCCACGACCCCATTCCTGCCCCCCAAACCCCATTCCTGCCCCCCAAACCCCATTCCTGCCCCCCCAGACCCCCCTAAGCCCCCCCAAACCCCATTCCTGCCCCCCAGACCCCATTCCTGCCCCCCCAAATCCCATTCCTGCCCCCCAAACCCCATTCCTGCCCCCCACGACCCCATTCCTGCCCCCCAAACCCCATTCCTGCCCCCCCAGACCCCCCTAAGCCCCCCCAAACCCCATTCCTGCCCCCCCAAATCCCATTCCTGCCCCCCCAAATCCCATTCCTGCCCCCCAAACCCCATTCCTGCCCCCCAAACCCCATTCCTGCCCCCCAGACCCCATTCCTGCCCCCCCAGACCCCATTCCTGCCCCCCCAGACCCCCCTAAGCCCCCCCAAACCCCATTCCTGCCCCCCAAACCCCATTCCTGCCCCCCAAACCCCATTCCTGCCCCCCAAACCCCATTCCTGCCCCCCAGACCCCCCTAAGCCCCCCCAAATCCCATTCCTGCCCCCCAAATCCCATTCCTGCCCCCCTGGGGGTCCCTAACTCTGTCTCTTCTCTCCCCCCTCGGCTCCGGGTGCTGCTCCCAGTCTGGAGATGGACAGGTTAGCGGGGGAGGGGGGATGGGGAGGGGGCCGGGGGGCCCCCAGGACCCCCCCAGTGGGGGTCACCACGCCTGGGACCCCCCAAAAACTCCTCCAGGGTCCTGATCTGTGGGGTCACCACACCTGGGACCCCCCCAAAACCCCTCCAGGGTCCTGATCTGTGGGGTCACCACACCTGGGACCCCCCAAACTGCACCGGGGGAACCTGAAATGTGGGACCCCCCAAAACCAAACCTGGGGGTCCTGATCTATGGGGTTCCCCAAAACTCCTCCAGGGTCCTGTTTTTTGGGGGCCACCACACCTGGGACCCCCCAAAAACCCCGTCAGGGGAACCTGAAATGTGGGACCACCACGGCCAGGACCCCCCAAAACCCCACCTGGGGGTCCTGATCTGTGGGGTTCCCCAAAACCCCTCCAGGGTCCTGTTTTTTGGGGTCACCACACCTGGGACCCCCCAAAACCAAACCTGGGGGTCCTGATCTGGGGGACCCCTGTCCCCCTGTCCCTGGGGGGTCAATCAGAGCTGACTGTCCCTGTCCCTGTCCCTGTCCCTGTCCCCAGGGCGGTGGCTCTGACCAGGAGCGCTCCAAGAAGCGGCGCCGGGGCGATCGGTACTCGGTGCACACCCCTTGGGGGGTCCCAGCAGTGACACCCCCGTGTCCCTGGGTGTCCCTGGGGGTCCCAGCAGTGACACCCCCGTGTCCCTGGGTGTCCCTGGGTGTCCCTGGGTGTCCCAGCTGTCCCTGTCCCTGTCCTCAGGGCGGTGGCTCTGACCAGGAGCGCTCCAAGAAGCGGCGCCGGGGCGATCGGTACTCGGTGCACACCCCTTGGGGGGTCCCAGCAGTGACACCCCCGTGTCCCCCTGTCCCCAGGGGGGTCAATCAGAGCTGACTGTCCCTGTCCCTGTCCCCAGGGCGGTGGCTCTGACCAGGAGCGCTCCAAGAAGCGGCGCCGGGGCGATCGGTACTCGGTGCACACCCCTTGGGGGGTCCCAGCAGTGACACCCCCGTGTCCCCCTGTCCCTGGGGGGTCAATCAGAGCTGACTGTCCCTGTCCCTGTCCCCAGGGCGGTGGCTCTGACCAGGAGCGCTCCAAGAAGCGGCGCCGGGGCGATCGGTACTCGGTGCACACCCCTTGGGGGGTCCCAGCAGTGACACCCCCGTGTCCCCCTGTCCCTGGGGGGTCAATCAGAGCTGACTGTCCCTGTCCCTGTCCCCAGGGCGGTGGCTCTGACCAGGAGCGCTCCAAGAAGCGGCGCCGGGGCGATCGGTACTCGGTTCACACCTCGCTCATCGTGGCCACGCTGAAGAAGATGCTGCCCATCGGCCTCAACATGTGCTCCCCCGCTGACCAGGAGCTCATCGCCCTGGCCAAGGGCAGATACGCCCTGGTGGGTCAGGGGGAGACCCCCTGGGACCCCCAAAATCCCCCTGGGATCCCCAAAACCCCCTGGGATTCCCAACACCCCCCTGGGATCCCCATCATGACCCCTGGGCTTGGGGACAAATCCCCGGCCTTGGGGACATCGCCCTGGCCAAGGGCAGATACGCCCTGGTGGGTCAGGGGGAGACCCCCTGGGACCACCCTGGGACCCCCAAAACCCCCCCCGGGATCCCCAAAACCCCCCTGGGGTCCCCAAAACCCCCCAGGACCCCCCAAAACCCCCCCGGGCTCAGGGACAAACCCCTGGCCTTGGGGACATCGCCCAGGCCAAGGGACAAGGGGGGGGGAGAAAGGGGGGGTTTGGGGTCACCCCCAGGGTTTTGGGGTCACCCTCGGGGTTTGGGGGTCACCCCCAGGGTTTGGGGGTCACCCTTCGGGATTTGGGGTCACCTCTGGGGTTTGGGGTCACCCTCGGGGTTTGGGGACATCCCCAGGGTTTGGGGGACACCCTTAGGGTTTGGGGTCACCTCTGGGGTTTGGGGTCACCCCCAGGGTTTGGGGTCACCCCCCAGGGTTTGGGGTCACCCCCGGGGTTTGGGGTCATTCCCAGGGTTTGGGGTCACCCCCAGGGTTTGGGGTCACCCCCGGGGTTTGGGATCACCCCCGGGGTTTGGGGTCACCCCCGGGGTTTGGGGTCACCCCCAGGGTTTGGGGTCACCCCCCAGGGTTTGGGGTCACCCCCAGGGTTTGGGGTCACCCCTCGGGGTTTGGGGTCACTCCCAGGGTTTGGGGTCACCCTTTGGGGTTTGGGGTCACCCTCAGGGTTTGGGGTCACCCCCCGGGGTTTGGGGGTCACCCCCAGATTTTGGGGTCACCCTCAGGGTTTGGAGTCACCCCCCAGGCCCCGGGACCCCCATCCTGAGGTGTCCCCTGTGTGTCCCCCCCACAGAAGGACACGGACGAGGAGGTTCGGGAGTTCCTGCACAACAACCTGCACCTGCAGGGCAAGGTGGGCTGGCACCGCCCCCCGGGGGGCTACCAATGTCACCAGGGTGTCCCCAATGTCCCCAATGTCACCAGGGGGTCACCAATGTCACCAGGGGGTCATCAATGTCACCAGGGGTCCCCAATGTCCCCAATGTCCCCAGGGGTGTCCCCAATGTCACCAGGGGGCCACCAATGTCCCCAGGGGGTCACAAATGTCCCCAGGGGTGTCCCCAATGTCCCCAGGGATGTCCCCAATGTCCCCTCAGGTGGAGAACACGGGCTCAGCTCGATGGCAGATGGCCCTGTGTCCCCAGGGGTGTCCCCAGGGGTGTCCCCAATGTCCCCAATGTCCCCAGGGGTGTCCCCAATGTCCCCAATGTCCCCTCAGGTGGAGAACACGGGCTCAGCTCGATGGCAGATGGCCCTGTGTCCCCAGGGGTGTCCCCAGGGATGTCCCCAATGTCCCCTCAGGTGGAGAACACGGGCTCAGCTCGATGGCAGATGGCCCTGTGTCCCCAGGGGTGTCCCCAATGATGTCCCCAATGTCCCCTCAGGTGGAGAACACGGGCTCAGCTCGATGGCAGATGGCCCTGGTGCGCCAGGCGGGGCGGGACGAGGACCCCGACACCCCCGACAAGGTGGTCCGGAGGGTGCAGGAGGTGTCGGCCGTGCTCTACCACCTCGAGCAGGTTTGGGGGGTCCCTGGGGGGATTTGGGGGTCCCTGGGGGGGTTTGGGGGGTTTTGGGGCTCCCAGGGGGTGTTTTGGGGTCCCAGGGGGAATTTGGGGGTTCCCGGGGGGTTTTGGGGTCCGGAGGGTGCAGGAGGTGTCGGCCGTGCTCTACCACCTCGAGCAGGTTTGGGGGGTCCCTGGGGGGATTTGGGGGTCCCTGGGGGAATTTGGGGGGTTTTGGGGCTCCCAGGGGGTGTTTTGGGGTCCCAGGGGGAATTTGGGGGTTCCCGGGGGGTTTTGGGGTCCGGAGGGTGCAGGAGGTGTCGGCCGTGCTCTACCACCTCGAGCAGGTCTGGGGGGCATTTGGGGGATTTTGGGGGGTTTGGGGGTCCCTGGGGGGGTTTGGGGGTCCCTGAGGGATCTCAGAGGGATCTTGGGGGGTTTTGGGGCTCTTAGGGGGTTTTGGGGCTCCCAGGGGGGTTTTGGGGTCCGGAGGGTGCAGGAGGTGTCGGCTGTGCTCTACCACCTCGAGCAGGTCTGGGGGGCATTTGGGGGATTTTGGGGGGTTTGGGGGTCCCTGGGGGGGTTTGGGGGTCCCTGAGGGATCTCAGAGGGATCTTGGGGGGTTTTGGGGCTCTTAGGGGGTTTTGGGGCTCCCAGGGGGGTTTTGGGGTCCGGAGGGTGCAGGAGGTGTCGGCTGTGCTCTACCACCTCGAGCAGGTCTGGGGGGGATTTGGGGGGGGTCCTGGTCGGATTTGGGGGCTCCCAGGGGGATTTAGGGGCTCCCAGGGGGAATTTGGGGCTCCCAGGGGGAATTTGGGGGCTCCCAGGGGGGGTTTTGGGGTCCCAGGGGTGCAGGAGGTGTCGGCCGTGCTCTACCACCTCGAGCAGGTCTGGGGGGGATTTGGGGGGTTTTGGGGGTCCCTGAGGGATCCCAGGGGGATTTGGGGGCTCCCAGGGGAATTTGGGGGCTGCCAGGGGGGGTTCCCGGAGGGTTTTGGGGTCCCAGGGGTGCAGGAGGTGTGGGCCGTGCTCTACCACCTCGAGCAGGTCTGGGGGGGATTTGGGGGTGGTCCTGGGGGGATTTGGGGGCTCCCAGGGGGGTTTTGGGGTCCCAGGGAGATTTTGGGGTCCCAGGGAGATTTTGGGGCTCCCTGGGGGGTTTTGGGGCTCCCAGGGGGGTTTAGGGGTCCCAGGGGTGCTCCACCCCCTCCAACAGGTCTAGGGGGGGGTCCCAGGGGGTGTTCCTGGAATTGGGGGGGTCCCAGGGGGTGTTCCTGGAATTGGGGGGTCCCAGGGGGTGTTCCAGGAATTTGGGGGGTCCCAGGGGGTGTTCCTGGGATTGGAGGGGTCCCAGGGGGTCCCCCTGGAATTGGGGGGTCCCAGGGGTGTTCCTGGGGTTCCCAGCACCCCCCACATCCCCCACCCCACAGACAGAGCACCCCTACAAGTCCAAGAAGGCCGTGTGGCACAAACTCCTGTCCAAGCAGCGGCGCCGGGCGGTGGTGGCCTGTTTTAGGATGACCCCCCTGTACAACCTGCCAAGGTTAATGGGGGATTAATGGGGTTAATGGGGTCACTGGGGGCCTGTTTTAGGATGACCCCCCTGTACAACCTGCCAAGGTTAATGGGGGATTAATGGGGTTAATGGGGTCACTGGGGGCCTGTTTTAGGATGACCCCCCTGTACAACCTGCCAAGGTTAATGGGGGATTAATGGGGTTAATGGGGTCACTGGGGGCCTGTTTTAGGATGACCCCCCTGTACAACCTGCCAAGGTTAATGGGGGATTAATGGGGTTAATGGGGTCACTGGGGGGGTTAATGGGGTCACTGGGGGTTAATGGGGTCACTGGGGGGGTTAATGGGGTCACTGGGGGTTAATGGGGTTAATGGGGTCACTGGGGGTTAATGGGGTCACTGGGGGTGTTAATGGGGTCACTGGGGGTTAATGGGGTCACTGGGGGTTAATGGGGTCACTGGGGGCCTGTTTTAGGATGACCCCACTCTACAACCTGCCCAGGTTAATGGGGTCACTGGGGGGTTAATGGGGTCACTGGGGGTTAATGGGAGGTTAATGGGGTCACTGGGGGCCTGTTTTAGGATGGCCCCCCCTCTACAACCTGCCCAGGTGACAATGAGGTGACAATGAGGTGACAATGAGGTGACAGTGCCCTGTCCCCACAGGCACCGAGCCTGTACCAGTTTCTCGAGTCCTACCGCCTGTCCTGGCTGGGCCGGGAGGTGTCCCCAATGTCCCCAATGCCCCCCCAGGTGTCCCCAGGTGACAATGACATGACAATGAGGTGACAGGGAGGTGACAGGGAGGTGACAGTGAGGTGACAGTGCCCTGTCCCCACAGACACCGAGCCTGTAACATGTTTCTCGAGTCCTACCGCCTGTCCTGGCTGGGCCGGGAGCGCCCGCCCTTCGAGGACCGAATGATCGACGACCTCTCGGTGAGCCCCCAACCCCTCCCCGGGCTTTGGGGGGGCCTTGGGGACACCCCCTGGGCTTGGGGACACCCCCCTGACCGCAGGGGGTGATTTTTGGGGGGAGCAGAAGTCGGGGAGGGAGGAGGAGGAGGAGGAGGAAGAGGCCGAGGCGAGGCCGGACCCGCTGCATCAGCTCATCCTGCACTTCAGCAGGACGGCCCTGACCGAGCAGAGGTACCTGAAAAACACCCAAATCACCCCAAAATGTACCCAAATCACCCCGAAATATACCCAGAGCACCCCAAAATATATCCAGAGCACCCCGAAATGTACCCAGAGCACCCCAAAATACACCCAAAATACACCAGAACACACCCAAACCCAGCAGCTCATCCTGCACTTCAGCAGGACGGCCCTGACCGAGCAGAGGTACCTGAAAAACACCCAAATCACCCCAAAATGTACCCAAATCACCCCGAAATGTACCCAAAATGTACCCAGAGCACCCAAAATACACCCCAGGGACCCAAAATGTACCCTTTGGACCCCAAAATACAGAGACCCCAGAATATGCCCAGAACACCCCAAAATACACCCCAGGGACCCCAAAATGTACCCAGAGACCCCAAAATGTACCCAGAGACCCCAAATACACCCCAGGGACCCCAAAATACACCCCAGGGACCCCAAATCCCACGGGGGGGGACCCCAAAACCCCCAAACCCCACTGGGAGGGGCCCCCAAAAAGCCACTGGGAAGGGGTGGGGACCCCAAAAACCTGGGTGGGGACCCCGGGGTGGGTTCTGGGGGGGGCTGGGGGGTCCTTTTGACCCCCCCAACCCCCGTGACCCCCCAAAAACCCCCGTGACCCCCCCAAAAACCCCCGTGACCCCCCCAAAATTGTCCCAGTCACCTGGAGCAGGACCACCTGTACATGGCCTACGCCGGCATCATGGCCAAGGTGGGACCCCCAAATTTGGGGAGGGGGCTGGGGGGGATTTGGGGGGGTCCCTGAGGGGGGGGGAGTCCCCAGAGATTTGGGAGGGGGCTGGGGGGGATTTGGGGGGGTCCCTGGGGGGTGGGGGAGTCCCCAGAGATTTTTGGGGGGGGGGGCTGGGGGGGATTTGGGGGGGTCCCTGGGGTGGGGGAGTCCCCAGAGATTTGGGGGGGGGGGGCTGGGGGGGTCCCCAGGGATTTGGGGGGGTCCCCAGGGATATTTGGGGGGGGTCCCCAGAGATTTGGGGGGGGGGGCTGGGGGGGTCCCCGGGGATTTGGGGGGGTCCCTGGGGGGTGGGGGAGTCCCCAGAGATTTTTGGGGGGGGGCTGGGGGGGATTTGGGGGGTCCCCAGGGATTTGGGGGGGTCCCCAGGGATATTTGAGGGGGGATCCAGAGATTTGGGGGGGGGTCCTCAAAGTTTAGGGTGGTCCCCAAGGTTTTGAGGGGGCTGAGGGTGGGGGGGGACAGGAACTTTGGGAGTCTCCAGGGATTTGGGGGGGAGGGGGGGTTTCCCTGGTTATTTGGGGCATCCCCAGGGATTTTGGGACCCCCCAAAAGGTTGGTTGAGGTGGGGGGGAGGGGCTAATTTGGGGACCCCCCCCTTAAATTCCCAAACCCCCCCCACCCCCAGAGCTGCCACTCGGAGGAAGGGGAGGAGGAAGAGAAGGAGGAAGAGGAGAAGGAAGAGGAAGAGGCCGAGGACTCCTTCGAGGTGGGGGGGGACCCCAAGGCCCCCCCTGACCCCCCTGTGACCCCCCTGTGACCCCCCTGTGACCCCCCCGACCCCTGTGACCCCCCCGACCCCTGTGACCCCCCTGTGACCCCCCTGTGACCCCCCTGACCCCTGTGACCCCCCTGACCCTCTCTGACCCCTCTGACCCCCCCATTTTCCCAGGAGAAGGAGATGGAGAAGCAGAAGTTGCTGAACCTCCTTTGATCCCTGTGACCCCCCCTGTGACCCCCTGACCCCTGTGACCCCCCCTGACCCCCTGTGACCCCCCCTGACCCCCTGTGACCCCCCCTGACCCCCCTGTGACCCCCCATTTCCCCAGGAGAAGGAGATGGAGAAGCAGAAGTTGCTGAACCTCCTTTGATCCCTGTGACCCCCCCTGACCCCTGTGACCCCCTGACCCCTGTGACCCCCCTGTGACCCCTGTGACCCCCCTGACCCCCCTGTGACCCCCCTGACCTCTCTGTTGTCCCCAGGAGAAGGAGATGGAGAAGCAGAAGTTGCTGTCCCAGCAGGCCCGGCTGCACACGCGGGGGGCGGCCGAGATGGTGCTGCAGATGATCAGCGCCTGCAAGGGTGAGAGACCCCCTGAGACCCCCAGAGACCCCTTAGAGACCCCCAGAAATCCCCAGAGATCCCCAGAAACCCCCTAAGATCCCTCAGAGACCCCCAGAGATCCCCTGTGTGAGAGACCCCCAGAGACCCCTCAGAGAGACCCCCAGAGTGAGAGATGGTGCTGCAGATGATCAGCGCCTGCAAGGGTGAGAGACCCCCTGAGACCCCCCCAGAGACCCCTTAGAGACCCCCTAAAACCCCTGGAACACCCCCTGAGACCCCCAGAGATCCCTCAGAGACCCCCAGGACACCCCCTGAGTGAGAGACCCCCTGAGTGAGAGATGGTGCTGCAGATGATCAGCGCCTGCAAGGGTGAGAGACCCCCTGAGACCCCCTGAGACCCCTTAGAGACCCCCTGAGACCCCCTGAGACCCCCAGAGACCCCCTGAGACCCCCAGAGACCCCCAGAGACCCCCTGAGATCCCCAGAGACCCCCTGAGATCCCTCAGAGACCCCCTGAGATCCCCTGAGACACCCCAGGACACCCCCTGAGTGAGAGACCCCCTGAGAGACCCCCTGAGTGAGAGATGGTGCTGCAGATGATCAGCGCCTGCAAGGGTGAGAGACCCCCTGAGACCACACGTGTGGTCACGTCACATACATGTCACACACATGTCACATACATGTCACACACATGTCCCACACGTGTCCCCAGGTGAGAGGGGGACCATGTGGGGCTGTGACACACACACACACGTGTCACACACATCACACACATATCACACACATCACACACATGTCACATATGTCACACACATGTCACACACGTGTCCCCAGGTGAGAGGGGGGCCATGGGGGGCTGTGACACACACACACACGTGTCACACATGTCACACACATGTCCCACACGTGTCCCCAGGTGAGAGGGGGGCCATGGGGGGCTGTGACACACACACACACATGTCCCACACGTGTTATACATGTCACATACGTGTCCCACACGTGTCACACATGTCACATACATGTCCCACACGTGTCCCCAGGTGAGAGGGGGGCCATGGGGGGCTGTGACACACACACACACATGTCCCACACGTGTTATACATGTCACATACGTGTCCCACACGTGTTATACATGTCACATACGTGTCCCACACGTGTCACACATGTCACATACGTGTCCCACACGTGTCCCCAGGTGAGAGGGGGGCCATGGTCTCCTCCACCCTCAAGTTGGGCATCTCCATCCTCAACGGGGGCAACGCGGACGTGCAGCAGGTGAGGGGTGGGGGGGACACCCCTGGGTGTCCCCTCTGTCCCCTGGGTGTCCCCTGACCCCCCCATGTCCCCCCAATGTCCCCCTGACCCCCCCATGTCCCCTGGGTGTCCCCTGTGTCCCCTGGGTGTCCCCTGGGTGTCCCCTGGGTGTCCCCAGGGTGTCCCTGGGTGACCCTGGGTGTCCCCCTGACCCCCCTGAGTGTCCCCTGGGTGTCCCCTGGGTGTCCCTGGGTGTCCCTGGGTGTCCCCTGTGTGTCCCCCTGACCCCCCATGTCCCCCCCCGTCCCCCTGACCCCCCCATGTTCCCCCTGGGTGTCCCCCTGACCCCCCCATGTCCCCTGGGTGTCCCCTGGGTGTCCCCTGGGTGTCCCCAGGGTGTCCCTGGGTGTCCCTGGGTGTCCCCTGGGTGTCCCCTGGGTGTCCCTGGGTGTCCCCTGGGTGTCCCCTGGGTGTCCCCGGGTGTCCCTGGGTGTCCCCTGGGTGTCCCCTGTGTGTCCCCCTGACCCCCCCATGTCCCCCCTGGGTGTCCCCCTGACCCCCCCATGTCCCCTGGGTGTCCCCGGGTGTCCCTGGGTGTCCCCTGGGTGTCCCTGGGTGTCCCTGGGTGTCCCCTGGGTGTCCCCTGGGTGTCCCCTCTGTCCCCTGGGTGTCCCCTGGGTGTCCCCTGGGTGTCCCCTGACCCCCCCATGTCCCCTGGGTGTCCCCTGGGTGTCCCCAGGGTGTCCCTGGGTGTCCCCTGGGTGTCCCCTGGGTGTCCCTGGGTGTCCCCTGGGTGTCCCTGGGTGTCCCCAGGGTGTCCCTGGGTGTCCCTGGGTGTCCCCTGGGTGTCCCTGGGTGTCCCCCTGACCCCCCCATGTCCCCTGGGTGTCCCCAGGGTGTCCCTGGGTGTCCCCTGGGTGTCCTTTGGGTGTCCCCTGGGTGTCCCCTGGGTGTCCCTGGGTGTCCCCTGGGTGTCCCTGGGTGTCCCCTGGGTGTCCCCTGGGTGTCCCCTGGGTGTCCCCTGACCTCCCTGGGTGTCCTTTGGGTGTCCCCTGGGTGTCCCTGGGTGTCCCCTGGGTGTCCCCTCTGTCCCCTGGGTGTCCCCTGGGTGTCCCCTGGGTGTCCCCTGGGTGTCCCCCTGACCCCCCCATGTCCCCTGGGTGTCCCCTGGGTGTCCCCTGGGTGTCCCTGGGTGTCCCCTGGGTGTCCCCTGGGTGTCCCCTGACCTCCCTGGGTGTCCCCAGGGTGTCCCCTGGGTGTCCCCAGGGTGTCCCCTGGGTGTCCCCTGGGTGTCCCCTGGGTGTCCCCTGGGTGACCCCCCCGTGTCCCCCCCCCAGAAAATGCTGGAATACCTCAAGGCCAAGAGGGAGGTCGGATTTTTCCAGAGCGTTCAGGCCCTGATGCAAACCTGCAGGTACCAGAACTGGGGGAACTGGGAGCACTGGGAGGGACTGGGAGGGACTGGGAGGGACTGGGAGGGACTGGGAGCACCTTTGGGGGGGGGACTGGGAGCACTGGGAGGGACTGGGAGGGACTGGGAGGGACTGGGAGCACCCCTGGGAGGGACTGGGAGGGACTGGGGGCACCCCTGGGGGGAACTGGGAGGGACTGGGAGCACCCCTGGGGGGCACTGGGGTCACCTTGGGGGGATTGGGGTCAGTCTGGGGGGAATTGGGGTCACCTTGGGGGGATTGGGGTCACTCTGGGGGGATTGGGGTCACTCTGGGGGGATTGGGGTCAATCTGGGGGGTTTGGATCCATCTGGGGGGCTCAGATGGATCTGGGGGGGTCGGATCAATCTGGGGGGCTCAGGTGGATCTGGGGGGGCTCAGATCACTCTGGGGGGGTCGGATCAATCTGGGGGGGCTCAGGTGGATCTGGGGGGGCTCAGGTGGATCTGGGGGGGTCTGAGGTGAATCTGGGGGGGCTCATCCCCATTTTTGGGGTGCCCCCCCAGCGTGCTGGACCTGAACGCCTTCGAGCGGCAGAACAAGGCCGAGGGGCTGGGCATGGTGACCGAGGAGGGCACCAGTGAGTGGGGGGGCCTGGACCCCCCCCCGGGACCCCCTCGGCCATTTGGGGGGTGGGAAATTATGGGGGGGGTCCTTCTGAACCCCAAACCCCCCCCCAAGCTGCTCCAACCCCCCCCATCCACTCAGCCCCTGCTGTGAACCCCAAAATGTCAGTGCAGCCCCCCCCCAAAAAATTTAATGAACCCCCCCCCTTAGAACCCCCCCTGCTACTGCTCCCCCCCAAACCCTGATGGACCCCAAAATTTAATGAACCCCCCCAAAAATCCCTAATTCTTCCCCCCAAAATTTAATGAACCCCCCCATTAATCCCCCCCTGCTTCTGCCCCCCCCCAAACCCTGATGGCCCCCAAAATTTAATGAACCCCCTCCCCAAAAAAACCCTAATTCTCCCCCCAAAATGTAATGCCCCCCCCATTAATGCCCCCCCTGCTTCTGCCCCCCCAACCCCAAATCCCCTCTAAACCCCCCCAATCCCAAATGCCCCCCCAACCCCAATTGCCCCCCAATTTACCCCCCAATCCCTAATGCCCCCCCAAACCCCAAATCCCCCCTAAACCCCCCCAATCCCAAATGCCCCCCCAACCCCAATTGCCCCCCAATTTACCCCCCAATCCCTAATGCCCCCCCAAACCCCAAATCCCCCCTAAACCCCCCCAATCCCTAAAGCCCCCCACCCCAATTTCCCCCTCCCCCAGCCCGATTAATGCCCCCCAGACCCCATTAATGCCCCCCCAGCCCCTTTAATGCCCCCCCAGACCCCATTAATGCCCCCCCAGCCCCCTTTAATGCCCCCCCAGACCCCATTAATGCCCCCCCAGACCCCATTAATGCCCCCCCAGACCCCATTAATGCCCCCCCAGCCCCCTTTAATGCCCCCCCAGACCCCATTAATGCCCCCCCAGCCCCATTAATGCCCCCCCAGACCCCATTAATGCCCCCCCAGCCCCGTTAATGCCCCCCCAGACCCCATTAATGCCCCCCCAGACCCCATTAATGCCCCCCCAGACCCCATTAATGCCCCCCCAGACCCCATTAATGCCCCCCCAGACCCCTTTAATGCCCCCCCAGACCCCATTAATGCCCCCCCATCCCCGTTAATGCCCCCCCAGACCCCATTAATGCCCTCCCAGACCCCATTAATGCCCCCCCAGCCCCCTTTAATGCCCCCCCAGACCCCATTAATGCCCCCCCAGCCCCATTAATGCCCCCCCAGCCCCTTTAATGCCCCCATTAATGCCCCCCAGACCCCATTAATGCCCCCCACCCCGCTCACTGTCTCTTCTCTCCCCCCCCGGCTCCGCTGGCAGTCATCAGCAGGGAGAACGGTAAATACGGGGGATTTGGGGGGATTTGGGGGATTTGGGGGCTTTGGGGGGTTTTGGGGGGGATTTGGGGGAATTTGGGGGCATTTGGGGGGATTTGGGGGGATTTGGGGGAATTTGGGGGGTTGTAGGGTCTGGGGGGGGCTCTAGGGGATCAGGGGGGCTCTAGGGGATATGGGGGGCTCAGCTGGGGGGTCTTTAGGGCCAGGGGGGTGTTTGGGGGGGCTTTTGGGGGGCTTTGAGGGGCTTTGAGGGGCTCAGGGGTCTGGGGGGTCTTTAGGGGATATGGGGGGGCTCTAGGGGATATGGGGGGCTCTAGGAGATATGGGGGGGCTCAGTTGGGGGGTCTTTAGGGCCGGGAGGGCTCTGGTGGGTTATGGGACAAGGGGGGCGTTTGGGGGTTTTGGGGGGCTTTTGGGGGGCTTTTGGGGGGCTCAGGGGTCTGTGGGGTCAGAGGTCACTCGAGGGGCTGGGGGGCAGCAGGAGGGTGTCCTGTCCCCGTGTCCCTGCCTGTGTGTCCCCTGCCTGCTCTGCTAACCCCCCAGTGCCACCCCGGTGTCCTCAGTGCCACCCCGGTGTCCTCAGTGCCACCCTGCTTGTCCCTGTGCCACCCCGGTGTCCCCAGTGCCACCTCCCTGTCCCCAGTGCCACCCTGCTTGTCCCTGTGCCACCCTGGTGTCCCCAATGCCACCCCCCTGTCCCCAGTGCCACCCTGCTTGTCCCTGTGCCACCCTGGTGTCCCCAATGCCACCCCCCTGTCCCCAGTGCCACCCTGCTTGTCCCTGTGCCACCCTGCTTGTCCCCAGTGCCACCCCCCTGTCCCCAGTGCCACCCTGCTTGTCCCTGTGCCACCCTGGTGTCCCCAATGCCACCCCCCTGTCCCCAGTGCCACCCTGCTTGTCCCTGTGCCACCCTGGTGTCCCCAATGCCACCCCCCTGTCCCCAGTGCCACCCTGCTTGTCCCTGTGCCATCTTGGGGTGTCTCTGTCACCCAGGGGTGTCCCCGTGCCACCCAAGAGTGTCCCTGTCACTTTGGGGTGTCCCTGTCACTTTTTGGGGTGTCTCTGTCACTTTGGGATGTCCCTGTCACACAAATGTGTCCCTGTCACTTTGGGGTGTCCCTGTGCCATCTTGGAGTGTCCCTGTCACACAGATGTGTCCCTGTCACCCAGGGGTGTCCCTGTGCCATCTTGGGGTGTCCCTGTCACACAAATGTGTCCCTGTCACTTTGGGGTGTCCCTGTGCCACCCAGGGGTGTCCCTGTCACTTTGGGGTGTCCCTGTCACACAGATGTGTCCCTGTCACCCAGGGGTGTCCCTGTGCCATCTTGGGGTGTCCCTGTCACACAAATGTGTCCCTGTCACTTTGGGGTGTCCCTGTGCCACCCAGGGGTGTCCCTGTCACTTTGGGGTGTCCCTGTCACTTTGGGGTGTCCCTGTCACACAGATGTGTCCCTGTGCCACCCAGGGGTGTCCCTGTCACTTTGGGGTGTCCCTGTGCCACCCAGGGGTGTCCCTGTCACTTTGGGGTGTCCCTGTCACTTTGGGGTGTCCCTGTCACACAGATGTGTCCCTGTCACCCAGGGGTGTCCCTGTCACTTTGGGGTGTCCCTGTCACACAGATGTGTCCCTGTGCCACCCAGGGGTGTCCCTGTGCCACCCAGATGTGTCCCTGTCACCCAGGGGTGTCCCTGTCACCCAGGGGTGTTCCTGTCACTCTGTGGTGTCCCTGTCACCCAGGGGTGTCCCTGTGCCATATTGGAGTGTCCCTGTCACTTTGGGGTGTCCCTGTCACCCAGGGGTGTTCCTGTCACTCTGTGGTGTCCCTGTCACCCAGGGGTGTCCCTGTCACCCAGGGGTGTCCCTGTGCCACCCAGGGGTGTCCCTGTGTCACCCAGATGTGTCCCTGTCACCCAGGGGTGTCCCTGTGCCACCCGGGGTGTCCCTGTGCCACCCAGATGTGTCCCTGTCACCCAGGGGTGTCCCTGTCACCCAGGGGTGTCCCCAGGTGACCCCCCCATGTCCCCCCAGGGGAGAAGGTGATGTCGGACGATGAATTCACCCAGGATCTGTTCCGGCTGCTGCAGCTGCTCTGCGAGGGACACAACAACGGTGGGGACACACTGGGGATACTGGGGACATGGGGACACTGGGGACACTGGGGATACTGGGGATACTGGGGGGGACACAACAACGGTGGGGACACACTGGGGACACTGGGGGGGACATGGGGGGACATGGGGACACTGGGGATACTGGGGGGGACACAACAGCGGTGGGGACACACTGGGGACACTGGGGGGACATGGGGGGACATGGGGACACTGGGGACACTGGGGGGGACACAACAACGGTGGGGACACACTGGGGACACTGGGGGGACATGGGGACACTGGGGGGGACACAACAACGGTGGGGACATGGGGACACTGGGGATACTGGGGACACTGGGGGACACTGGGGGGGACACACAGGGGACACACAGGGGACACTGGGGACACAACAACGGTGGGGACACACAGGGGACAATGGGGACACTGGGGACACTGGGGGGGACACAACAACGGTGGGGACACTGGGGACACTGGGGGGGGACACCGGGGTCACTCAGGGGTCACAACAACGGGGGGGACACTGGGGACACTGGGGGGGGACACACAGGGGTCACTGGGGGGGACACAACAATGGTGGGGACATGGGGACACACAGGGGACATGGGGACACAGGGGACACGGGAGGGGGACACACAGGGGTCACAACAACGGTGGGGACACTGGGGACACTGGGGGGGACACACAGGGGACACTGGGGGGGACACTGGGGGGGACACACAGGGACATAACAACGGTGGGGACACTGGGGGGGACACACAGGGGACACACAGGGACACACAGGGGTCACAACAACGGTGGGGACACTGGGGACACTGGGGGGGACACACAGGGGACACTGGGGGGGACACACAGGGGACACTGGGGGGGACACACAGGGGACACACAGGGACACAACAACGGTGGGGACACTGGGGACACACAGGGGACACTGGGGGGGACACACAGGGGACACACAGGGACACAACAACGGTGGGGACACTGGGGACACTGGGGGGGACACACAGGGACACAACAACGGTGGGGACACTGGGGACACACAGGGACACTGGGGGGGACACACAGGGACATAACAACGGTGGGGACACTGGGGGGGACACATAGGGGACACTGGGGGGGACACACAGGGGACACACAGGGACACAACAACGGTGGGGACACTGGGGACACACAGGGACACTGGGGGGGACACACAGGGACACAACAACGGTGGGGACACTGGGGGGGACACATAGGGGTCACAACAACGGTGGGGACATGGGGGGGACACTGGGGACACAGGGGGGACACACAGGGGACATGGGGACACTGGGGGGGACACACAGGGGACATGGGGACACTGGGGGGGACACACAGGGGTCACACAGGGGACACAACAATGGTGGGGACATGAGGGGGGACATGGGAGGGGATGCAGGGGACATGGGGGGGACACACAGGGGGGGACACACAGGGGACACACAGGGGACATGGGGGGACACAGAGGGGGGACACACACACAGGGGACACACAAGGGACCCCAATCCCCCCCGCTGAGCTCGGGGTGTCCCCGGGGTGTCCCCCCAGACTTCCAGAACTACCTGAGGACCCAGACGGGGAACACGACCACCATCAACATCATCATCTGCACCGTGGACTACCTGCTGCGCCTGCAGGTGACACCATGGGGACAGGAGGGTCACCTCGGGGTCAGGAGGGTCACCTCGGGGTCAGCAGTGTCACCTCGGGGACAGCAGTGTCACCTTGGGGTCAGGAGGGTCACCTCGGGGTCAGGAGGGTCACCACGGGGTCAGCAGTGTCACCTCGGGGACAGCAGTGTCACCAGGGGGTCAGGAGGGTCACCTTGGGGTCAGCAGTGTCACCACGGGGTCAGGAGGGTCACCATGGGGTCAGCAGTGTCACCTTGGGGTCAGGAGTGTCACCTCGGGGACAGCAGTGTCACCAGGGGGTCAGCAGTGTCACCACGGGGTCAGGAGGGTCACCATGGGGTCAGCAGTGTCACCTTGGGGTCAGGAGTGTCACCTCGGGGACAGCAGTGTCACCTCGGGGTCAGGAGTGTCACCACGGGGTCAGGAGGGTCACCATGGGGTCAGCAGTGTCACCTTGGGGTCAGGAGTGTCACCTCGGGGACAGCAGTGTCACCAGGGGGTCAGGAGGGTCACCTTGGGGTCAGCAGTGTCACCACGGGGTCAGGAGGGTCACCACGGGGACAGCAGTGTCACCTCGGGGTCAGGAGGGTCACCTTGGGGTCAGGAGGGTCACCTTGGGGTCATCAGTGTCACCTTGGGGACAGGAGTGTCACCACGGGGTCATCATGTCCCTGTGGGGTCCCCCCAATGTCCCCTCCCTGTCCCCAGGAATCCATCAGCGATTTTTACTGGTCCTGCTGGCCCTGTGTCCCCCCAGTGTCCCCTCAGTGTCCCCTCAGTGTCCCCTCCCTGTCCCCAGGAGTCCATCAGCGATTTTTACTGGTCCTGCTGGCCCTGTGTCCCCCCAATGTCCCCTCAGTGTCCCCCCAATGTCCCCTCCCTGTCCCCAGGAATCCATCAGCGATTTTTACTGGTACTGTGTCCCCTCAGTGTCCCCTCAGTGTCCCCTCCCTGTCCCCAGGAGTCCATCAGCGATTTTTACTGGTCCTGCTGGCCCTGTGTCCCCCCAGTGTCCCCTCAGTGTCCCCTCAGTGTCCCCTCCCTGTCCCCAGGAATCCATCAGCGATTTTTACTGGTACTGTGTCCCCCCAATGTCCCCTCAGTGTCCCCTCAGTGTCCCCTCCCTGTCCCCAGGAGTCCATCAGCGATTTTTACTGGTACTGTGTCCCCCCAATATCCCCTCCCTGTCCCCAGGAGTCCATCAGCGATTTTTACTGGTACTGTGTCCCCCCAATATCCCCTCCCTGTCCCCAGGAATCCATCAGCGATTTTTACTGGTATTACTCCGGGAAGGACGTGATCGACGAGCAGGGCAAGAGGAATTTCTCCAAGGCCATGGCCGTGGCCAAGCAGGTTTTCAACAGCCTGACTGAGTACATCCAGGTGAGAAAGAGACCCCAAAACACCCTGGGACCCCCCAAAACCCCCAAAACCCCCCAAAACACCCCTGGGACCCCCCTGGGACCCCCCAAACTCCCCTGGGACCCCCCAAACCCCCCCATGGCCCAGCAGGTTTTCAACAGCCTGACTGAGTACATCCAGGTGAGAAAAAACCCCCAAAACACCCCAAAACCCCCCTGGGACCCCCCAAAACACCCCTGGGACCCCCTAAAACCCCCCAAACACCCCCAAAACCCCCCAAACCCCCCCTGGGCCCCTCCCAGTGCTCCCAGTACACCCAGTCCCCCTGGCAGGGCCCCTGCACTGGGAACCAGCAGAGCTTGGCCCACTCCCGGCTCTGGGACCCCCCAAAACCCCCCTGGGACCCCCAAAACCCCCCAAAACCCCCCCCAAAACTCCCCCTGGGCCCCTCCCAGTGCTCCCAGTACACCCAGTCCCCCTGGCAGGGCCCCTGCACTGGGAACCAGCAGAGCTTGGCCCACTCCCGGCTCTGGGACGCCGTGGTCGGGTTCCTGCACGTCTTCGCTCACATGATGAAGAAACTGGCACAGGTGGGCACTGGGGGGAACTGGGAGCACTGGGAGGGAACTGGGAGGGCACTGGGGGCACTGGAAGGGCATTGGGAACACTGGGCGGTAACTGGGAGGTAACTGAGAGCAGCGGGAGGGCACTGGGAGGTAACTGGGAAGTAACTGGGAGGGAACTGAGGGGGAACTGGGAGGGCACTGGGAGAACTGGGAGGTAACTGGGAGCACTGGGCGGTAACTGGGAGGTAACTGAGAGCAGCGGGAGGGCACTGGGAGGTAACTGGGAAGTAACTGGGAGGGAACTGAGGGGGAACTGGGAGGGCACTGGGAGAACTGGGAGGTAACTGGGAGCACTGGGGGTAACTGGGAGGTAACTGGGAGGGAAGTGGGAGCACTGGTAGGGCACTGGGAGCAGTGGGAGCTAACTGACAGCACTGGGAGGGCACTGGGGGCACTGGGAGGTAACTGGGAGCACTGGGAGGTAACTGGGAGGTAACTGGGAGGTAACTGGGAGCACTGGGAGCTAACTGGGAGCT
>JAWZSU010000042.1:354010-466723 GCA_038380795.1 Pyrocephalus nanus
TCTCTTCTCTCCCCCCTCGGCTCCGGGTGCTGCTCCCAGTCTGGAGATGGACAGGTTAGCGGGGGAGGGGGGATGGGGAGGGGGCCGGGGGGCCCCCAGGACCCCCCCAGTGGGGGTCACCACGCCTGGGACCCCCCAAAAACTCCTCCAGGGTCCTGATCTGTGGGGTCACCACACCTGGGACCCCCCAAAACCCCTCCAGGGCCCAAACTGCACCGGGGGAACCTGAAATGTGGGACCCCCCAAAACCAAACCTGGGGGTCCTGATCTATGGGGTTCCCCAAAACTCCTCCAGGGTCCTGTTTTTGGGGGCCACCACACCTGGGACCCCCCAAAAACCCCGTCAGGGGAACCTGAAATGTGGGACCACCACGGCCAGGACCCCCCAAAACCCCACCTGGGGGTCCTGATCTGTGGGGTTCCCCAAAACCCCTCCAGGGTCCTGTTTTTTGGGGTCACCACACCTGGGACCCCCCAAAACCAAACCTGGGGGTCCTGATCTGGGGGACCCCTGTCCCCCTGTCCCTGGGGGGTCAATCAGAGCTGACTGTCCCTGTCCCTGTCCCTGTCCCTGTCCCCAGGGCGGTGGCTCTGACCAGGAGCGCTCCAAGAAGCGGCGCCGGGGCGATCGGTACTCGGTGCACACCCCTTGGGGGGTCCCAGCAGTGACACCCCCGTGTCCCTGGGTGTCCCTGGGGGTCCCAGCAGTGACACCCCCGTGTCCCTGGGTGTCCCTGGGTGTCCCTGGGTGTCCCAGCTGTCCCTGTCCCTGTCCCCAGGGCGGTGGCTCTGACCAGGAGCGCTCCAAGAAGCGGCGCCGGGGCGATCGGTACTCGGTTCACACCTCGCTCATCGTGGCCACGCTGAAGAAGATGCTGCCCATCGGCCTCAACATGTGCTCCCCCGCTGACCAGGAGCTCATCGCCCTGGCCAAGGGCAGATACGCCCTGGTGGGTCTGGGGGAGACCCCCTGGGACCCCCAAAATCCCCCCGGGATCCCCAAAACCCCCCTGGGACCCCCAAAACCCCCCTGGGATCCCCATCATGACCCCTGGGCTTGGGGACAAATCCCCGGCCTTGGGGACATCGCCCTGGCCAAGGGCAGATACGCCCTGGTGGGTCAGGGGGAGACCCCCTGGGACCACCCTGGGACCCCCAAAACCCCCCCCGGGATCCCCAAAACCCCCCTGGGATCCCCAAAACCCCCCTGGGGTCCCCAAAACCCCCCAGGACCCCCCAAAACCCCCCCGGGCTCAGGGACAAACCCCTGGCCTTGGGGACATCGCCCTGGCCAAGGGACAAGGGTGGGGGAGAAAAGGGGGGTTTTGGGGTCACCTCCAGGGTTTGGGGTCACCCTTTGGGGTTTGGGGTCACCCTTTGGGGTTTGGGGTCACCCCCCAGGGTTTGGGGACCCCCAACACCCCCCAGGCTCAGGGACAAACCCCTGGCCTTGGGGACATCGCCCTGGCCAAGGGACAAGGGTGGGGGAGAAAAGGGGGGGTTTTGGGGTCACCCCCAGGGTTTGGGGTCACCCCCCGGGGTTTGGGGGTCACCCCCAGATTTTGGGGTCACCCTCAGGGTTTGGAGTCACCCCCCAGGCCCCGGGACCCCCATCCTGAGGTGTCCCCTGTGTGTCCCCCCCACAGAAGGACACGGACGAGGAGGTTCGGGAGTTCCTGCACAACAACCTGCACCTGCAGGGCAAGGTGGGCTGGCACCGCCCCCCGGGGGGCTACCAATGTCACCAGGGTGTCCCCAATGTCCCCAATGTCACCAGGGGGTCCCCAATGTCACCAGGGGGTCATCAATGTCACCAGGGGTCCCCAATGTCCCCAATGTCCCCAGGGGGCCACCAATGTCCCCAATGTCACCAGGGGGTCACAAATGTCCCCAGGGGGTCACAAATGTCCCCAGGGGTGTCCCCAATGTCCCCAGGGATGTCCCCAATGTCCCCTCAGGTGGAGAACACGGGCTCAGCTCGATGGCAGATGGCCCTGTGTCCCCAGGGGTGTCCCCAGGGGTGTCCCCAATGTCCCCAATGTCCCCAGGGGTGTCCCCAATGTCCCCAATGTCCCCTCAGGTGGAGAACACGGGCTCAGCTCGATGGCAGATGGCCCTGTGTCCCCAGGGGTGTCCCCAGGGGTGTCCCCAATGTCCCCAATGTCCCCAGGGGTGTCCCCAATGTCCCCAATGTCCCCTCAGGTGGAGAACACGGGCTCAGCTCGATGGTAGATGGCCCTGTGTCCCCAGGGGTGTCCCCAGGGGTGTCCCCAATGTCCCCAGGGATGTCCCCAATGTCCCCTCAGGTGGAGAACACGGGCTCAGCTCGATGGCAGATGGCCCTGTGTCCCCAGGGGTGTCCCCAGGGGTGTCCCCAGGGGTGTCCCCAATGTCCCCAATGTCCCCAATGTCCCCTCAGGTGGAGAACACGGGCTCAGCTCGATGGCAGATGGCCCTGTGTCCCCAGGGGTGTCCCCAATGATGTCCCCAATGTCCCCTCAGGTGGAGAACACGGGCTCAGCTCGATGGCAGATGGCCCTGTGTCCCCAGGGGTGTCCCCAGGGGTGTCCCCAGGGGTGTCCCCCAATGTCCCCAATGTCCCCAGGGGTGTCCCCAATGTCCCCAATGTCCCCTCAGGTGGAGAACACGGGCTCAGCTCGATGGCAGATGGCCCTGTGTCCCCAGGGGTGTCCCCAGGGGTGTCCCCAATGTCCCCAATGTCCCCAGGGGTGTCCCCAATGTCCCCAATGTCCCCCTCAGGTGGAGAACACGGGCTCAGCTCGATGGCAGATGGCCCTGTGTCCCCAGGGGTGTCCCCAATGATGTCCCCAATGTCCCCTCAGGTGGAGAACACGGGCTCAGCTCGATGGCAGATGGCCCTGTGTCCCCAGGGGTGTCCCCAATGATGTCCCCAATGTCCCCTCAGGTGGAGAACACGGGCTCAGCTCGATGGCAGATGGCCCTGGTGCGCCAGGCGGGGCGGGACGAGGACCCCGACACCCCCGACAAGGTGGTCCGGAGGGTGCAGGAGGTGTCGGCCGTGCTCTACCACCTCGAGCAGGTTTGGGGGGGATTTGGGGGTTCTGGGGGGGATTTGGGGGGTCCCTGGGGGGATTTGGGGGTCCCTGGGGGGTTTGGGGGTCCCTGAGGGATCCCAGGGGGATTTAGGGGCTCCCAGGGGGAATTTGGGGGCTCCCAGGGGGGTTTTGGGGTCCGGAGGGTGCAGGAGGTGTCGGCCGTGCTCTACCACCTCGAGCAGGTTTGGGGGGGTCCCTGGGGGGATTTGGGGGTCCCTGGGGGAATTTGGGGGGTTTTGGGGCTCCCAGGGGGTGTTTTGGGGTCCCAGGGGGAATTTGGGGGTTCCCGGGGGGTTTTGGGGTCCGGAGGGTGCAGGAGGTGTCGGCCGTGCTCTACCACCTCGAGCAGGTCTGGGGGGCATTTGGGGGATTTTGGGGGGTTTGGGGGTCCCTGGGGGGGTTTGGGGGTCCCTGAGGGATCTCAGAGGGATCTTGGGGGTTTTGGGGCTCTTAGGGGGTTTTGGGGCTCCCAGGGGGGTTTTGGGGTCCGGAGGGTGCAGGAGGTGTCGGCTGTGCTCTACCACCTCGAGCAGGTCTGGGGGGAATTTGGGGGGGGTCCTGGTCGGATTTGGGGGCTCCCAGGGGGATTTAGGGGCTCCCAGGGGGAATTTGGGGCTCCCAGGGGGAATTTGGGGGCTCCCAGGGGGGGTTTTGGGGTCCCAGGGGTGCAGGAGGTGTCGGCCGTGCTCTACCACCTCGAGCAGGTCTGGGGGGGGAATGAATTTGGGGGGTTTTGGGGGTCCCTGAGGGATCCCAGGGGGATTTGGGGGCTCCCAGGGGAATTTGGGGGCTGCCAGGGGGGGTTCCCGGAGGGTTTTGGGGTCCCAGGGGTGCAGGAGGTGTGGGCCATGCTCTACCACCTCGAGCAGGTCTGGGGGGGATTTGGGGGTGGTCCTGGGGGGATTTGGGGGCTCCCAGGGGGGTTTTGGGGTCCCAGGGAGATTTTGGGGTCCCAGGGAGATTTTGGGGCTCCCTGGGGGGTTTTGGGGCTCCAGGGGGGTTTAGGGGTCCCAGGGGTGCTCCACCCCCTCCAACAGGTCTAGGGGGGGGGTCCCAGGGGGTGTTCCTGGAATTGGGGGGTCCCAGGGGGTGTTCCTGGAATTGGGGGGGTCCCAGGGGGTGTTCCTGGAATTGGGGGGTCCCAGGGGGGTGTTCCAGGAATTTGGGGGGTCCCAGGGGGTGTTCCTGGGATTGGAGGGGTCCCAGGGGGTCCCCCTGGAATTGGGGGGTCCCAGGGGTGTTCCTGGGGTTCCCAGCACCCCCCCACATCCCCCACCCCACAGACAGAGCACCCCTACAAGTCCAAGAAGGCCGTGTGGCACAAACTCCTGTCCAAGCAGCGGCGCCGGGCGGTGGTGGCCTGTTTTAGGATGACCCCCCTGTACAACCTGCCAAGGTTAATGGGGGATTAATGGGGTTAATGGGGTCACTGGGGGCCTGTTTTAGGATGACCCCCCTGTACAACCTGCCAAGGTTAATGGGGGATTAATGGGGTTAATGGGGTCACTGGGGGGGTTAATGGGGTCACTGGGGGTTAATGGGGTCACTGGGGGGGTTAATGGGGTCACTGGGGGTTAATGGGGTTAATGGGGTCACTGGGGGTTAATGGGGTCACTGGGGGTGTTAATGGGGTCACTGGGGGTTAATGGGGTCACTGGGGGTTAATGGGGTCACTGGGGGCCTGTTTTAGGATGACCCCACTCTACAACCTGCCCAGGTTAATGGGGTCACTGGGGGGTTAATGGGGTCACTGGGGGTTAATGGGAGGTTAATGGGGTCACTGGGGGTTAATGGGAGGTTAATGGGGTCACTGGGGGCCTGTTTTAGGATGGCCCCCCCTCTACAACCTGCCCAGGTGACAATGAGGTGACAATGAGGTGACAATGAGGTGACAGGGAGGTGACAATGAGGTGACAATGATGTGACAGTGCCCTGTCCCCACAGACACCGAGCCTGTACCAGTTTCTCGAGTCCTCCCGCCTGTCCTGGCTGGGCCGGGAGGTGTCCCCAATGTCCCCCCAGGTGACAATGAGGTGACAATGCCATGACAATGAGGTGACAGGGAGGTGACAATGAGGTGACAGTGCCCTGTCCCCACAGACACCGAGCCTGTACCAGTTTCTCGAGTCCTCCCGCCTGTCCTGGCTGGGCTGGGAGGTGTCCCCAATGTCCCCAATTCCCCCCAGGTGTCCCCAGGTGACAATGACATGACAATGAGGTGACAGGGAGGTGACAGGGAGGTGACAGTGAGGTGACAGTGCCCTGTCCCCACAGACACCGAGCCTGTAACATGTTTCTCGAGTCCTACCGCCTGTCCTGGCTGGGCCGGGAGCGCCCGCCCTTCGAGGACCGAATGATCGACGACCTCTCGGTGAGCCCCCAACCCCTCCCCGGGCTTTGGGGGGGCCTTGGGGACACCCCCTGGGGCTTGGGGACACCCCCCTGACCGCAGGGGGTGATTTTTGGGGGGAGCAGAAGTCGGGGAGGGAGGAGGAGGAGGAGGAGGAAGAGGCCGAGGCGAGGCCGGACCCGCTGCATCAGCTCATCCTGCACTTCAGCAGGACGGCCCTGACCGAGCAGAGGTACCTGAAAAACACCCAAATCACCCCAAAATGTACCCAAAACACAACCCAGGGACCCCAAAATGTACCCAGAGCACCCCAAAATACACCCAAAATACACCAGAACACACCCAAACCCATCAGCTCATCCTGCACTTCAGCAGGACGGCCCTGACCGAGCAGAGGTACCTGAAAAACACCCAAATCACCCCAAAATGTACCCAAATCACCCCGAAATATACCCAGAGCACCCCAAAATATATCCAGAGCACCCCGAAATGTACCCAGAGCACCCCAAAATACACCCAAAATACACCAGAACACACCCAAACCCAGCAGCTCATCCTGCACTTCAGCAGGACGGCCCTGACCGAGCAGAGGTACCTGAAAAACACCCAAATCACCCCAAAATGTACCCAAATCACCCCGAAATGTACCCAAAATGTACCCAGAGCACCCAAAATACACCCCAGGGACCCAAAATGTACCCTTTGGACCCCAAAATACAGAGACCCCAGAATATGCCCAGAACACCCCAAAATACACCCCAGGGACCTCAAAATGTACCCAGAGACCCCAAAATGTACCCAGAGACCCCAAATACACCCCAGGGACCCCAAAATACACCCCAGGGACCCCAAATCCCACGGGGGGGGACCCCAAAACCCCCAAACCCCACTGGGAGGGGCCCCCAAAAAGCCACTGGGAAGGGGTGGGGACCCCAAAAACCTGGGTGGGGACCCCGGGGTGGGTTCTGGGGGGGGCTGGGGGGTCCTTTTGACCCCCCCAACCCCCGTGACCCCCCAAAAACCCCCGTGACCCCCCAAAAACCCCCGTGACCCCCCAAAATTGTCCCAGTCACCTGGAGCAGGACCACCTGTACATGGCCTACGCCGGCATCATGGCCAAGGTGGGACCCCCAAATTTGGGGAGGGGGCTGGGGGGGATTTGGGGGGGTCCCTGAGGGGGGGGGGAGTCCCCAGAGATTTTGGGGGGGGGGGGGCTGGGGGGAATTTGGGGGGGTCCCTGGGGTGGGGGAGTCCCCAGAGATTTTTGGGGAGGGGGCTGGGGGGGATTTGGGGGGGTCCCTGGGGGGTGGGGGAGTCCCCAGAGATTTGGGGGGGGGGGGCTGGGGGGGATTTGGGGGGGGTCCCTGGGGTGGGGGAGTCCCCAGAGATTTGGGGGGGGGGGGCTGGGGGGGTCCCCAGGGATTTGGGGGGGTCCCCAGGGATATTTGGGGGGGTCCCCAGAGATTTGGGGGGGGGGGCTGGGGGGGTCCCCGGGGATTTGGGGGGGGTCCCTGGGGGGGGTGGGGGAGTCCCCAGAGATTTTTGGGGGGGGCTGGGGGGGATTTGGGGGGTCCCCAGGGATTTGGGGGGGGTCCCCAGGGATATTTGAGGGGGGGATCCAGAGATTTGGGGGGGGGGTCCTCAAAGTTTAGGGTGGTCCCCAAGGTTTTGAGGGGGCTGAGGGTGGGGGGGGGGCAGGAACTTTGGGGGTCCCCAGGGATTTGGGGGGGGGGTTTCCCTGGTTATTTGGGGCATCCCCAGGGATTTTGGGACCCCCCAAAAGGTTGGTTGAGGTGGGGGGGAGGGGCTAATTTGGGGACCCCCCCCTTAAATTCCCAAACCCCCCCCACCCCCCAGAGCTGCCACTCGGAGGAAGGGGAGGAGGAAGAGAAGGAGGAAGAGGAGAAGGAAGAGGAAGAGGCCGAGGACTCCTTCGAGGTGGGGGGGGGGACCCCAACCCCAAGGCCCCCCCTGACCCCCCTGTGACCCCCCTGTGACCCCCCTGTGACCCCCCCGACCCCTGTGACCCCCCCCGACCCCTGTGACCCCCCTGTGACCCCCCTGACCCCCTCTGACCCCTGTGACCCCCCTGACCCTCTCTGACCCCTGTGACCCCCCTGTGACCCCCCCTGACCCCCTCTGACCCCCCTGTGACCCCCCCTGACCCCTGTGACCCCTGTGACCCCCTGTGACCCCCCTGACCCCCCCTCTGACCCCTCTGACCCCCCCATTTTCCCAGGAGAAGGAGATGGAGAAGCAGAAGTTGCTGAACCTCCTTTGATCCCTGTGACCCCCCCGTGACCCCCTGACCCCTGTGACCCCCCCTGACCCCCTGTGACCCCCCCTGACCCCCCTGTGACCCCCCTGTGACCCCCCATTTCCCCAGGAGAAGGAGATGGAGAAGCAGAAGTTGCTGAACCTCCTTTGATCCCTGTGACCCCCCCTGACCCCTGTGACCCCCTGACCCCTGTGACCCCCCTGTGACCCCTGTGACCCCCCTGACCCCCCTGTGACCCCCCTGACCTCTCTGTTGTCCCCAGGAGAAGGAGATGGAGAAGCAGAAGTTGCTGTCCCAGCAGGCCCGGCTGCACACGCGGGGGGCGGCCGAGATGGTGCTGCAGATGATCAGCGCCTGCAAGGGTGAGAGAGACCCCCAGAGACCCCCTGAGACCCCTTAGAGACCCCCAGAAATCCCCAGAGATCCCCAGAAACCCCCTAAGATCCCTCAGAGACCCCCAGAGATCCCCTGTGTGAGAGACCCCCAGAGACCCCTCAGAGAGACCCCCAGAGTGAGAGATGGTGCTGCAGATGATCAGCGCCTGCAAGGGTGAGAGACCCCCTGAGACCCCCCCAGAGACCCCTTAGAGACCCCCTAAAACCCCTGGAACACCCCCTGAGACCCCCAGAGATCCCTCAGAGACCCCCAGGACACCCCCTGAGTGAGAGACCCCCTGAGTGAGAGATGGTGCTGCAGATGATCAGCGCCTGCAAGGGTGAGACCCCCTGAGACCACACGTGTGGTCACGTCACATACATGTCCCACACGTGTCACACATGTCACACACATGTCCCACACGTGTCCCCAGGTGAGAGGGGGGCCATGGGGGGCTGTGACACACACACACGTGTCACATACATGTCACACACATGTCCCACACGTGTCACACATGTCACATACGTGTCCCACACGTGTCCCCAGGTGAGAGGGGGGCCATGGTCTCCTCCACCCTCAAGTTGGGCATCTCCATCCTCAACGGGGGCAACGCGGACGTGCAGCAGGTGAGGGGTGGGGGGGACACCCCTGGGTGTCCCCTCTGTCCCCTGGGTGTCCCCTGACCCCCCCATGTCCCCCCAATGTCCCCCTGACCCCCCCATGTCCCCTGGGTGCCCCCTGGGTGTCCCTGGGTGTCCCCTGGGTGCCCCCTGGGTGTCCCTGGGTGTCCCTGGGTGTCCCCTGGGTGTCCCTGGGTGTCCCTGAGTGTCCCCTGTGTGTCCCCCTGACCCCCCCATGTCCCCTGGGTGCCCCCTGGGTGTCCCCTGGGTGTCCCTGGGTGTCCCTGAGTGTCCCCTGGGTGTCCCCCTGACCCCCCCATGTCCCCCCTGGGTGTTCCCCTGACCCCCCCATGTCCCCTGGGTGTCCCTGGGTGTCCCCTGGGTGTCCCCTGGGTGTCCCCTGGGTGTCCCCTCTGTCCCCTGGGTGTCCCTGAGTGTCCCTGGGTGTCCCCTGGGTGTCCCCCTGACCCCCCCATGTCCCCCCTGGGTGTCCCCTCTGTCCCCTGGGTGTCCCCTGGGTGTCCCCTGACCCCCCCATGTCCCCTGGGTGCCCCCTGGGTGCCCCCTGGGTGTCCCCTGGGTGTCCCCTCTGTCCCCCTGACCCCTGGGTGTCCCCTGGGTGTCCCCTGGGTGTCCCCTGGGTGTCCCCTTTGTCCCCTGGGTGTCCCCTGGGTGTCCCCTGAGTGTCCCCTGGGTGTCCTTTGGGTGTCCCCTGGGTGTCCCCTGGGTGTCCCCTGGGTGTCCCCTGGGTGTCCCCTTTGTCCCCTGGGTGTCCCCTGGGTGTCCCTGGGTGTCCCCTGGGTGTCCCCTGGGTGTCCCCTGGGTGTCCCTGGGTGTCCCCTGTGTCCCCCTGACCCCTCCATGTCCCCCCTGGGTGTCCCCTTTGTCCCCTGGGTGTCCCCTGGGTGTCCCTGGGTGTCCCCTGGGTGTCCCCTGGATGTCCCCTGGGTGTCCCCTGGGTGTCCCTGGGTGTCCCCTGGATGTCCCCTGGGTGTCCCCAGGGTGTCCCTGGGTGTCCCCTGGGTGTCCCCCTGACCCCCCCATGTCCCCTGGGTGTCCCCTGGGTGTCCCCAGGGTGTCCCTGGGTGTCCCCTGGGTGTCCCCCTGACCCCCCCATGTCCCCTGGGTGTCCCCTGGGTGTCCCCTGGGTGTCCTTTGGGTGTCCCTGGGTGTCCCCTCTGTCCCCTGGGTGTCCCCTGGGTGTCCCCCTGACCCCCCCATGTCCCCTGGGTGTCCTTTGGGTGTCCCTGGGTGTCCCCTGGGTGTCCCCCTGACCCCCCCATGTCCCCTGGGTGTCCTTTGGGTGTCCCTGGGTGTCCCCAGGGTGTCCCTGGGTGTCCCCTGGGTGTCCCCCTGACCCCCCCATGTCCCCTGGGTGTCCCCTGGGTGTCCCTGGGTGTCCCCTGTGTCCACCTGACCCCTCCATGTCCCCCCTGGGTGTCCCCTTTGTCCCCTGGGTGTCCCCTGGGTGTCCCCTGGGTGTCCCCTCTGTCCCCTGGGTGTCCCCAGGGTGTCCCTGGGTGTCCCCTGGGTGTCCCCTGGGTGTCCCTGGGTGTCCCCTGGGTGTCCCCTGGGTGTCCCCTGGGTGTCCCCTGGGTGTCCCCTCTGTCCCCTGGGTGTCCCCAGGGTGTCCCTGGGTGTCCCCTGGGTGTCCCCTGGGTGTCCCTGGGTGTCCCCTGGGTGTCCCCTGGGTGTCCCTGGGTGTCCCCTGACCCCCCCATGTCCCCTGGGTGTCCCCTGGGTGTTCCCTGGGTGTCCCCAGGGTGTCCCCTGGGTGTCCCCCTGACCCCCCCATGTCCCCTGGGTGTCCCCTGGGTGTCCCTGGGTGTCCCCAGGGTGTCCCTGGGTGTCCCCTGGGTGTCCCCTGGGTGTCCCTGGGTGTCCCCTGGGTGTCCCCTGGGTGTCCCCTGGGTGTCCCTGGGTGTCCCCTGGGTGTCCCTGGGTGTCCCCTGGGTGTCCCCTGGGTGTCCCTGGGTGTCCCCTGGGTGTCCCCCTGACCCCCCCATGTCCCCTGGGTGTCCCCTGGGTGTCCCCCTGACCCCCCCATGTCCCCTGGGTGTCCCCTGGGTGTCCCCAGGGTGTCCCTGGGTGTCCCCTGGGTGTCCCCAGGGTGTCCCTGGGTGTCCCCTGGGTGTCCCCCTGACCCCCCCATGTCCCCTGGGTGTCCCCTGGGTGTCCCCCTGACCCCCCCATGTCCCCTGGGTGTCCCTGGGTGTCCCCTGGGTGTCCCCTGGGTGTCCCCTGGGTGTCCCCTGACCCCCCCATGTCCCCTGGGTGTCCCCTGGGTGTCCCCAGGGTGTCCCTGGGTGTCCCCTGGGTGTCCCCTGGGTGTCCCTGGGTGTCCCCTGGGTGTCCCCTGGGTGTCCCTGGGTGTCCCCTGACCCCCCCATGTCCCCTGGGTGTCCCCTGGGTGTTCCCTGGGTGTCCCCAGGGTGTCCCCTGGGTGTCCCCCTGACCCCCCCATGTCCCCTGGGTGTCCCCTGGGTGTCCCTGGGTGTCCCCAGGGTGTCCCTGGGTGTCCCCTGGGTGTCCCCTGGGTGTCCCTGGGTGTCCCCTGGGTGTCCCCTGGGTGTCCCCTGGGTGTCCCTGGGTGTCCCCTGGGTGTCCCTGGGTGTCCCCTGGGTGTCCCCTGGGTGTCCCTGGGTGTCCCCTGGGTGTCCCCCTGACCCCCCCATGTCCCCTGGGTGTCCCCTGGGTGTCCCCCTGACCCCCCCATGTCCCCTGGGTGTCCCCTGGGTGTCCCCAGGGTGTCCCTGGGTGTCCCCTGGGTGTCCCCCTGACCCCCCCATGTCCCCTGGGTGTCCCCAGGGTGTCCCTGGGTGTCCCTGGGTGTCCCCAGGGTGTCCCTGGGTGTCCCCTGGGTGACCCCCCCGTGTCCCCCCCCCCAGAAAATGCTGGAATACCTCAAGGCCAAGAGGGAGGTCGGATTTTTCCAGAGCGTGCAGGCCCTGATGCAAACCTGCAGGTACCAGAACTGGGGGAACTGGGAGCACTGGGAGGGACTGGGAGGGACTGGGAGGGACTGGGAGCACCTTTGTGGGGGGGACTGGGAGCACTGGGAGGGACTGGGAGGGACTGGGAGGGACTGGGAGGGACTGGGAGCACCCCTGGGAGGGACTGGGAGGGACTGGGGGCACCCCTGGGGGGAACTGGGAGCACTGGGAGGGACTGGGAGCACCCCTGGGGGGCACTGGGGTCACCTTGGGGGGATTGGGGTCAGTCTGGGGGGATTGGGGTCAGTCTGGGGGGATTGGGGTCACCTTGGGGGAATTGGGGTCACCTTGGGGGGATTGGGGTCACCTTGGGAGGAATTGGGGTCACCTTGGGGGAATTGGGGTCACTCTGGGGGGATTGGGGTCACCTTGGGGGGATTGGGGTCACTCTGGGGGGATTGGGGTCACCTTGGGGGAATTGGGGTCACCTTGGGGGAATTGGGGTCACTCTGGGGGGATTGGGGTCACCTTGGGGGGATTGGGGTCACTCTGGGGGGATTGGGGTCACCTTGGGGGGATTGGGGTCACTCTGGGGGGATTGGGGTCACCTTGGGGGGATTGGGGTCAGTCTGGGGGGATTGGGGTCAGTCTGGGGGGATTGGGGTCACCTTGGGGAAATTTGGGTCACTCTGGGGGGATTGGGGTCAATCTGAGGGGTTTGGGGTCACTCTGGGGGGATTGGGGTCACTCTGGGGGGATTGGGGTCACCTTGGGGGAATTGGGGTCAATCTGGGGGGTTTGGATCCATCTGGGGGGCTCAGATGGATCTGGGGGGGCTCAGGTGGATCTGGGGGGGCTCAGATCAATCTGGGGGGCTCAGATGGATCTGGGGGGGTCGGATCAATCTGGGGGGCTCAGGTGGATCTGGGGGGGCTCAGGTGGATCTGGGGGGGCTCAGGTGGATCTGGGGGGGCTCAGATCACTCTGGGGGGCTCAGATCAATCTGGGGGGCTCAGATGGATCTGGGGGGGTCGGATCAATCTGGGGGGGCTCAGGTGGATCTGGGGGGGCTCAGGTGGATCTGGGGGGGCTCAGGTGGATCTGGGGGGGCTCAGATCACTCTGGGGGGCTCAGATCAATCTGGGGGGCTCAGATGGATCTGGGGGGGTCGGATCAATCTGGGGGGGCTCAGGTGGATCTGGGGGGGCTCAGGTGGATCTGGGGGGGCTCAGGTGGATCTGGGGGGGCTCATCCCCATTTTTGGGGTGCCCCCCCAGCGTGCTGGACCTGAACGCCTTCGAGCGGCAGAACAAGGCCGAGGGGCTGGGCATGGTGACCGAGGAGGGCACCAGTGAGTGGGGGGGCCTGGACCCCCCCCCGGGACCCCCTCGGCCATTTGGGGGGTGGGAAATTATGGGGGGGGTCCTTCTGAACCCCAAACCCCCCCCAAGCTGCTCCAACCCCCCCCAATCCACTCAGCCCCTGCTGTGAACCCCAAAATGTCAGTGCAGCCCCCCCCCAAAAAATTTAATGACCCCCCCCCCTTAGAACCCCCCCTGCTACTGCTCCCCCCCAAACCCTGATGGACCCCAAAATTTAATGAACCCCCCCAAAAATCCCTAATTCTTCCCCCCAAAATTTAATGAACCCCCCCATTAATCCCCCCCTGCTTCTGCCCCCCCCCAAACCCTGATGGACCCCAAAATTTAATGAACCCCCTCCCCAAAAAAACCCTAATTCTCCCCCCAAAATGTAATGCCCCCCCCATTAATGCCCCCCCTGCTTCTGCCCCCCCAACCCCAAATCCCCTCTAAACCCCCCCAATCCCAAATGCCCCCCCAACCCCAATTGCCCCCCAATTTACCCCCCAATCCCTAATGCCCCCCCAAACCCCAAATCCCCCCTAAACCCCCCCAATCCCTAAAGCCCCCCACCCCAATTTCCCCCTCCCCCAGCCCGATTAATGCCCCCCAGACCCCATTAATGCCCCCCCAGCCCCTTTAATGCCCCCCCAGACCCCATTAATGCCCCCCCAGCCCCCTTTAATGCCCCCCCAGACCCCATTAATGCCCCCCCAGACCCCATTAATGCCCCCCCAGACCCCATTAATGCCCCCCCAGCCCCCTTTAATGCCCCCCCAGACCCCATTAATGCCCCCCCAGCCCCATTAATGCCCCCCCAGACCCCATTAATGCCCCCCCAGCCCCGTTAATGCCCCCCCAGACCCCATTAATGCCCCCCCAGACCCCATTAATGCCCCCCCAGACCCCATTAATGCCCCCCCAGACCCCATTAATGCCCCCCCAGACCCCATTAATGCCCCCCCATCCCCGTTAATGCCCCCCCAGACCCCATTAATGCCCCCCCAGCCCCCTTTAATGCCCCCCCAGACCCCATTAATGCCCCCCCAGCCCCATTAATGCCCCCCCAGACCCCATTAATGCCCCCCCAGCCCCGTTAATGCCCCCCCAGACCCCATTAATGCCCCCCCAGACCCCATTAATGCCCCCCCAGACCCCATTAATGCCCCCCCAGACCCCATTAATGCCCCCCCATCCCCGTTAATGCCCCCCCAGACCCCATTAATGCCCCCCCAGACCCCATTAATGCCCCCCCAGCCCCCTTTAATGCCCCCCCAGACCCCATTAATGCCCCCCCAGCCCCATTAATGCCCCCCCAGCCCCTTTAATGCCCCCATTAATGCCCCCCAGACCCCATTAATGCCCCCCACCCCGCTCACTGTCTCTTCTCTCCCCCCCCGGCTCCGCTGGCAGTCATCAGCAGGGAGAACGGTAAATACGGGGGATTTGGGGGGATTTGGGGGATTTGGGGGCTTTGGGGGGTTTTGGGGGGGATTTGGGGGAATTTGGGGGCATTTGGGGGGATTTGGGGGGATTTGGGGGAATTTGGGGGGTTGTAGGGTCTGGGGGGGGCTCTAGGGGATCAGGGGGGCTCTAGGGGATATGGGGGGGGTTAGGAGATATGGGGGGCTCAGCTGGGGGGTCTTTAGGGCCAGGGGGGTGTTTGGGGGGGCTTTTGGGGGGCTTTGAGGGGCTTTGAGGGGCTCAGGGGTCTGGGGGGTCTTTAGGGGATATGGGGGGGCTCTAGGGGATATGGGGGGCTCTAGGAGATATGGGGGGGCTCAGTTGGGGGGTCTTTAGGGCCGGGAGGGCTCTGGTGGGTTATGGGACAAGGGGGGCGTTTGGGGGTTTTGGGGGGCTTTTGGGGGGCTTTTGGGGGGCTCAGGGGTCTGTGGGGTCAGAGGTCACTCGAGGGGCTGGGGGGCAGCAGGAGGGTGTCCTGTCCCCGTGTCCCTGCCTGTGTGTCCCCTGCCTGCTCTGCTAACCCCCCAGTGCCACCCCGGTGTCCTCAGTGCCACCCCGGTGTCCTCAGTGCCACCCTGCTTGTCCCTGTGCCACCCCGGTGTCCCCAGTGCCACCTCCCTGTCCCCAGTGCCACCCTGCTTGTCCCTGTGCCACCCTGGTGTCCCCAATGCCACCCCCCTGTCCCCAGTGCCACCCTGCTTGTCCCTGTGCCACCCTGGTGTCCCCAATGCCACCCCCCTGTCCCCAGTGCCACCCTGCTTGTCCCTGTGCCACCCTGCTTGTCCCCAGTGCCACCCCCCTGTCCCCAGTGCCACCCTGCTTGTCCCTGTGCCATCTTGGGGTGTCTCTGTCACCCAGGGGTGTCCCCGTGCCACCCAAGAGTGTCCCTGTCACTTTGGGGTGTCCCTGTCACTTTTTGGGGTGTCTCTGTCACTTTGGGATGTCCCTGTCACACAAATGTGTCCCTGTCACCCAGGGGTGTCCCTGTGCCATCTTGGGGTGTCCCTGTCACACAAATGTGTCCCTGTCACTTTGGGGTGTCCCTGTGCCACCAAGGGGTGTCCCTGTCACTTTGGGGTGTCCCTGTGCCACCCAGGAGTGTCCCTGTCACTTTGGGATGTCCCTGTCACTTTGGGGTGTCCCTGTCACACAGATGTGTCCCTGTCACCCAGGGGTGTCCCTGTGCCATCTTGGGGTGTCCCTGTCACACAAATGTGTCCCTGTCACTTTGGGGTGTCCCTGTGCCACCCAGGGGTGTCCCTGTCACTTTGGGGTGTCCCTGTCACTTTGGGGTGTCCCTGTCACACAGATGTGTCCCTGTGCCACCCAGGGGTGTCCCTGTCACTTTGGGGTGTCCCTGTGCCATCTCGGAGTGTCCCTGTCACTTTGGGATGTCCCTGTCACTTTGGGGTGTCCCTGTCACACAGATGTGTCCCTGTCACCCAGGGGTGTCCCTGTCACTTTGGGGTGTCCCTGTCACACAGATGTGTCCCTGTCACCCAGGGGTGTCCCTGTCACTTTGGGGTGTCCCTGTCACACAGATGTGTCCCTGTCACCCAGGGGTGTCCCTGTGCCATATTGGAGTGTCCCTGTCACTTTGGGGTGTCCCTGTCACCCAGGGGTGTTCCTGTCACTCTGTGGTGTCCCTGTCACCCAGGGGTGTCCCTGTCACCCAGGGGTGTCCCTGTGCCACCCAGGGGTGTCCCTGTGTCACCCAGATGTGTCCCTGTCACCCAGGGGTGTCCCTGTGCCACCCAGGGGTGTCCCTGTGCCACCCAGATGTGTCCCTGTCACCCAGGGGTGTCCCTGTCACCCAGGGGTGTCCCCAGGTGACCCCCCCATGTCCCCCCAGGGGAGAAGGTGATGTCGGACGATGAATTCACCCAGGATCTGTTCCGGCTGCTGCAGCTGCTCTGCGAGGGACACAACAACGGTGGGGACACACTGGGGACACTGGGGACACTGGGGGGGACACAACAACGGTGGGGACACACTGGGGACACTGGGGACACTGGGGGGGACACAACAACGGTGGGGACACACTGGGGATACTGGGGACACTGGGGACATGGGGACACTGGGGATACTGGGGGGGACACAACAACGGTGGGGACACACTGGGGACACTGGGGATACTGGGGGGACATGGGGGGACATGGGGACACTGGGGATACTGGGGATACTGGGGGGGACACAACAACGGTGGGGACACACTGGGGACACTGGGGACACTGGGGACATGGGGGGACATGGGGACACTGGGGATACTGGGGATATGGGGGGACATGGGGACACTGGGGACACTGGGGATACTGGGGACATGGGGGGACATGGGGACACTGGGGATACTGGGGATACTGGGGGGGACACAACAACGGTGGGGACACACTGGGGACACTGGGGACACTGGGGGGACATGGGGGGACATGGGGACACTGGGGACACTGGGGGGGACACAACAACGGTGGGGACACTGGGGGGACATGGGGACACTGGGGGGGACACAACAACGGTGGGGACATGGGGACACTGGGGATACTGGGGACACTGGGGGACACTGGGGGGGACACACAGGGGACACACAGGGGACACTGGGGACACAACAACGGTGGGGACACACAGGGGACAATGGGGACACTGGGGACACTGGGGGGGTCACAACAACGGGGGGGACACTGGGGACACTGGGGGGGGACACACAGGGGTCACTGGGGGGGACACAACAATGGTGGGGACATGGGGACACACAGGGGACATGGGGACACAGGGGACACGGGAGGGGGACACACAGGGGTCACAACAACGGTGGGGACACTGGGGGGGACACACAGGGACACACAGGGACACAACAACGGTGGGGACACTGGGGGGGACACACAGGGGACACTGGGGGGGACACACAGGGACACACAGGGACACAACAACGGTGGGGACACTGGGGGGGACACATAGGGGTCACAACAACGGTGGGGACACTGGGGGGGACACATAGGGGTCACAACAACGGTGGGGACATGGGGGGGACACTGGGGACACGGGGGACACACAGGGGACATGGGGACATGGGAGGGGACACACAGGGGACACTGGGGACACTGGGGGGGACACACAGGGGTCACACAGGGGACACAACAATGGTGGGGACATGAGGGGGGACATGGGAGGGGATGCAGGGGACATGGGGGGGACACACAGGGGGGGACACACAGGGGACACACAGGGGACATGGGGGGACACAGAGGGGGGACACACACACAGGGGACACACAAGGGACCCCAATCCCCCCCGCTGAGCTCGGGGTGTCCCCGGGGTGTCCCCCCAGACTTCCAGAACTACCTGAGGACCCAGACGGGGAACACGACCACCATCAACATCATCATCTGCACCGTGGACTACCTGCTGCGCCTGCAGGTGACACCATGGGGACAGGAGGGTCACCTCGGGGTCAGGAGGGTCACCTCGGGGTCAGCAGTGTCACCTCGGGGACAGCAGTGTCACCTTGGGGTCAGGAGGGTCACCTCGGGGTCAGGAGGGTCACCACGGGGTCAGCAGTGTCACCTCGGGGACAGCAGTGTCACCAGGGGGTCAGGAGGGTCACCTTGGGGTCAGCAGTGTCACCACGGGGTCAGGAGGGTCACCATGGGGTCAGCAGTGTCACCTTGGGGTCAGGAGTGTCACCTCGGGGACAGCAGTGTCACCAGGGGGTCAGCAGTGTCACCACGGGGTCAGGAGGGTCACCATGGGGTCAGCAGTGTCACCTTGGGGTCAGGAGTGTCACCTCGGGGACAGCAGTGTCACCTCGGGGTCAGGAGTGTCACCACGGGGTCAGGAGGGTCACCATGGGGTCAGCAGTGTCACCTTGGGGTCAGGAGTGTCACCTCGGGGACAGCAGTGTCACCAGGGGGTCAGGAGGGTCACCTTGGGGTCAGCAGTGTCACCACGGGGTCAGCAGTGTCACCACGGGGTCAGGAGGGTCACCATGGGGTCAGCAGTGTCACCTCGGGGACAGCAGTGTCACCAGGGGGTCAGGAGGGTCACCTTGGGGTCAGCAGTGTCACCACGGGGTCAGGAGGGTCACCACGGGGACAGCAGTGTCACCTCGGGGTCAGGAGGGTCACCTTGGGGTCAGGAGGGTCACCTTGGGGTCATCAGTGTCACCTTGGGGACAGGAGGGTCACCACGGGGTCATCATGTCCCTGTGGGGTCCCCCCAATGTCCCCTCCCTGTCCCCAGGAATCCATCAGCGATTTTTACTGGTCCTGCTGGCCCTGTGTCCCCCCAGTGTCCCCTCAGTGTCCCCTCAGTGTCCCCTCCCTGTCCCCAGGAGTCCATCAGCGATTTTTACTGGTCCTGCTGGCCCTGTGTCCCCCCAATGTCCCCTCAGTGTCCCCCCAATGTCCCCTCCCTGTCCCCAGGAATCCATCAGCGATTTTTACTGGTACTGTGTCCCCTCAGTGTCCCCTCAGTGTCCCCTCCCTGTCCCCAGGAGTCCATCAGCGATTTTTACTGGTCCTGCTGGCCCTGTGTCCCCCCAGTGTCCCCTCAGTGTCCCCTCAGTGTCCCCTCCCTGTCCCCAGGAATCCATCAGCGATTTTTACTGGTACTGTGTCCCCCCAATGTCCCCTCAGTGTCCCCTCAGTGTCCCCTCCCTGTCCCCAGGAATCCATCAGCGATTTTTACTGGTATTACTCCGGGAAGGACGTGATCGACGAGCAGGGCAAGAGGAATTTCTCCAAGGCCATGGCCGTGGCCAAGCAGGTTTTCAACAGCCTGACTGAGTACATCCAGGTGAGAAAGAGACCCCAAAACACCCTGGGACCCCCCAAAACCCCCCAAAACCCCCCAAAACACCCCTGGGACCCCCCTGGGACCCCCCCAACTCCCCTGGGACCCCCCAAACCCCCCCATGGCCCAGCAGGTTTTCAACAGCCTGACTGAGTACATCCAGGTGAGAAAAAACCCCCAAAACACCCCAAAACCCCCCTGGGACCCCCCAAAACACCCCTGGGACCCCCTAAAACCCCCCAAACACCCCCAAAACCCCCCCAAACCCCCCCTGGGCCCCTCCCAGTGCTCCCAGTACACCCAGTCCCCCTGGCAGGGCCCCTGCACTGGGAACCAGCAGAGCTTGGCCCACTCCCGGCTCTGGGACCCCCCAAAACCCCCCTGGGACCCCCAAAACCCCCCAAAACCCCCCCCAAAACTCCCCCTGGGCCCCTCCCAGTGCTCCCAGTACACCCAGTCCCCCTGGCAGGGCCCCTGCACTGGGAACCAGCAGAGCTTGGCCCACTCCCGGCTCTGGGACGCCGTGGTCGGGTTCCTGCACGTCTTCGCTCACATGATGAAGAAACTGGCACAGGTGGGCACTGGGGGGAACTGGGAGCACTGGGAGGGAACTGGGAGGGCACTGGGGGCACTGGAAGGGCATTGGGAACACTGGGCGGTAACTGGGAGGTAACTGAGAGCAGCGGGAGGGCACTGGGAGGTAACTGGGAAGTAACTGGGAGGGAACTGAGGGGGAACTGGGAGGGCACTGGGAGAACTGGGAGGTAACTGGGAGCACTGGGCGGTAACTGGGAGGTAACTGAGAGCAGCGGGAGGGCACTGGGAGGTAACTGGGAAGTAACTGGGAGGGAACTGAGGGGGAACTGGGAGGGCACTGGGAGAACTGGGAGGTAACTGGGAGCACTGGGGGTAACTGGGAGGTAACTGGGAGGGAAGTGGGAGCACTGGTAGGGCACTGGGAGCAGTGGGAGCTAACTGACAGCACTGGGAGGGCACTGGGGGCACTGGGAGGTAACTGGGAGCACTGGGAGGTAACTGGGAGGTAACTGGGAGGTAACTGGGAGCACTGGGAGCTAACTGGGAGCTAACTGGGAGGTAACTGGGAGCAGTGGGAGGTAACTGGGAGCTAACTGGGAGCTAACTGGGCGGTAACTGGGAGCACTGGGAGCTAACTGGGCGCTAACTGGGAGCACTGGGAGGTAACTGGGAGCACTGGGAGGTAATTGGGAGGTAACTGGGAGGGCACTGGGAGCTAACTGGGTGGTAACTGGGAGCTAACTGGGAGCACTGGGAGCTAACTGGGAGCACTGGGTGGTAACTGGGAGCACTGGGAGCTAACTGGGAGCAGTGGGAGGGAACTGGGAGGTAACTGGGAGCACTGGGAGGTAACTGGGAGGGCACTGGGAGGTAACTGGGAGCTAACTGGGAGCTAACTGGGAGCTAACTGGGAGGTAACTGGGAGCTAACTGGGAGCTAACTGGGAGCACTGGGCGCAGGACTCGTCCCAGCTGGGGCTGCTGAAGGAGCTGCTGGACCTGCAGAAGGACATGGTGGTGATGCTGCTGTCCCTGCTCGAAGGTGACCCCGGGGGGACCCCAAAGTGTCCCCTGACCCACCAGGGGGTCCCCAAAGTGTCCCCTGACCCACTGACCATCCCCAGTGACCCCCCTGACCCATTGACCATCCCCAAAGTGTCCCCTGACCCACTGACCATCACCAGTGACCCACTGACCACCCACTGACCACCCCCAGTGACCCACTGACCATCACCAGTGACCCACTGACCATCACCACTGACCCACTGACCATCACCAGTGACCCACTGACCATCACCACTGACCCACTGACCATCACCAGTGACCCACTGACCACCCACTGACCACCCCCAGTGACCCACTGACCATCACCACTGACCCACTGACCATCACCACTGACCCACTGACCATCACCAGTGACCCACTGACCACCCACTGACCACCCCAGTGACCCACTGACCATCACCACTGACCCACTGACCATCACCACTGACCCACTGACCACCCCCAGTGACCCACTGACCATCACCAGTGACCCACTGACCATCACCAGTGACCCACTGACCATCACCACTGACCCACTGACCATCACCAGTGACCCACTGACCACCCACTGACCACCCCCAGTGACCCACTGACCATCACCACTGACCCACTGACCATCACCACTGACCCACTGACCATCACCAGTGACCCACTGACCACCCCCACTGACCCACTGACCATCCCCAGTGACCCACTGACCATCCCCAGTGACCCACTGACCATCCCCAGTGACCCACCGACCACCCCTGGTGTCCCCTGGGCCCCAAAGTGTCCCCTGACCCACTGACCATCACCACTGACCCACTGACCATCACCAGTGACCCACTGACCACCCACTGACCACCCCCAGTGACCCACTGACCATCCCCAGTGACCCACTGACCATCCCCAGTGACCCACTGACCACCCCCACTGACCCACTGACCACCCCCAGTGACCCACTGACCACCCCCAGTGACCCACTGACCATCCCCAGTGACCCACTGACCACCCCCACTGACCCACTGACCATCCCCAGTGACCCACTGACCATCCCCAGTGACCCACTGACCACCCCTGGTGTCCCCTGACCATCCCTGGTGTCCCCTGACCCATTGACCATCCCCAATGTCCCCCCTGACCCCTCTGACCCCCCCTGACCCCCCCTGACCCCCCTGACCCCCCATTCCCCCCCAGGGAACGTGGTGAACGGCACCATCGCCCGGCAGATGGTGGACATGCTGGTGGAGTCCCCCCCACTGCCCTGGGGGTGTCCCTTGACCCCCCTGACCCCCTGACCATCCCTGATGACCCCCCTGTCCCTTTTTCCCCCCCCAGGGAACGTGGTGAACGGCACCATCGCCCGGCAGATGGTGGACATGCTGGTGGAGTCCCCCCCACTGCCCTGGGGGTGTCCCCCTGGTGTCCCCTGACCCCCCTGACCCTCCCTGACCCCCCTGACCCCCCCTGACCCTCTGTGACCCCCCTGTCCCTTTTTCCTCCCCCAGGGAACGTGGTGAACGGCACCATCGCCCGGCAGATGGTGGACATGCTGGTGGAGTCCCCCCACTGCCCTGGGGGTGTCCCCCTGGTGTCCCCTGACCCCCCTGACCCTCCCTGACCCCCCTGACCCCCCCTGACCCTCTGTGACCCCCCTGTCCCTTTTTCCTCCCCCAGGGAACGTGGTGAACGGCACCATCGCCCGGCAGATGGTGGACATGCTGGTGGGGTCCCCCCACTGCTCTAGGGGTGTCCCCCTGACCCCACTGACCCCACTGACCCTCCCTGACCCCCCTGACCCCCCCTGACCCCCCCTGACCCTCTGTGACCCCCCTGTCCCTTTTTCCTCCCCCAGGGAACGTGGTGAACGGCACCATCGCCCGGCAGATGGTGGACATGCTGGTGGAGTCCCCCCCACTGCCCTGGGGGTGTCCCCCTGACCCCACTGACCCATTGACCATCCCCAATGTCCCTTGACCCCCCTGACCCCCCCTGACCCATTGACCATCCCCGATGACCCCCCTGACCCCCCATTCCCCCCCAGGGAACGTGGTGAACGGCACCATCGCCCGGCAGATGGTGGACATGCTGGTGGAGTCCCCCCACTGCCCTGGGGGTGTCCCTTGACCCTCTGTGACCTCTGTGACCCCTGTGACCCCCCTGACCCCCCATTCCCCCCCAGGGAACGTGGTGAACGGCACCATCGCCCGGCAGATGGTGGACATGCTGGTGGAGTCGTCCAGCAACGTCACCATGATCCTCAAGTTCTTCGACGTCTTCCTCAAGCTGCGCGACATCGTCTCGTCCGACGCCTTCCGCCACTTCGTCACCGACCCGCGCGGCCTCATCTCCCGCAAGGACTTCCAGAAGGCCATGGACAGCCAGAAGCAGTACGAGCCCGACGAGGTGCAGTTCCTGCTCTCCTGCTCCGAGGCCGACGAGAACGACATGATCGACGCCGAGAGCTTCGCCCAGCGCTTCCAGGAGCCCGCCCGCGACATCGGCTTCAACGTGGCCGTGCTGCTCACCAACCTGGCCGAGCACGTCCCGCACGACCAGCGGCTCCGCACCTTCCTGGAGCGCGCCGAGAGCGTCCTCGACTACTTCCGGCCCTTCCTGGGCCGCATCGAGATCATGGGCGCGGCGCGGCGCATCGAGCGCGTCTACTTCGAGATCAGCGGCGCCAACAAGGCGCAGTGGGAGATGCCGCAGGTCAAGGAGTCCAAGCGCCAGTTCATCTTCGACGTGGTCAACGAGGGCGGCGAGGCCGAGAAGATGGAGCTGTTCGTCAACTTCTGCGAGGACACCATCTTCGAGATGCAGATCGCCTCGCGGCTGTCTGAGGAGGAGGCGCGGGATGGGGAGGGAGATGAGGGGGAGGAGGAGGAGGAGGAGGAGGAGGAAGGGGCCGAGGCGGCGGCGGCGGCGGCGGCGGCGCCGGGGGGGCTGCGCCGGTTGCTGGGCTCGCCCCGCTCGTGGCGCCGGCGGCTGCGGCGGCTTCGGCGCCGGCCGGGCCGGGAGCTGGCGTGGGCGCTGGGAGTGGGGCTGGCACGGGGGGCTCACGGGGGGGTGTTGGGGGTCCTGGGGGTGCTGAGGGCCCTGGCGCGCCTGGCGTGGGGGTCCCTGTTCGGGGGCACCCTGGTGGAGGGGGCGCAGCGCCTGGGGGTCATCGACGTGCTGGCCTCCATGCCTGACCCCACCCAGGACGCCGTGGGAGGGGGGGGGGACGAAACGGGGACCCCCCCCCAGAGGGGATCCCCCCTCCATCATCATCATCATCCCCACCACCCCGAGGAGGAGGAGGAGGAGAGGCCGGAGACCCCCGCCCAGCCCGGGGACGCGGCGCAGGAGGAGGAGGAGGAGGAGGAGGAGGAGGAGGGGGACGAGGAAGGGCGGCGGCAGCGGCGGCTCCGGCGCCGGGGGGAGGCCCAGGGGGCACCCCCGGGGCCGGGGGGAGGGGGGCGGAAGGACCCCCATTTCAGGGGGGGTTTGGCACCCCCTGACGCCCCCGGGGGGCTCGGGGATATCGGGGAGCCCCCCGGGGCTGAGCCCCCCACCCCGGAGGGGACCCCAATCCTGCGCAGGAAGGTCGGGGTGAGGAGAGGGGGAGGGGGATGGGGGGGGGATGGGGGGGATTTTGGGGGGGGAATGGGGGGATTTTGGGGGGGCACGGGGGGAGGGTGGGGGGATTTTGGGGGGCACGGGGGGATTTGGGGGGGATTTGGGGGGCACGGGGGGATTTTGGGGGGCATGGGGGGATTTTGGGGGACATGGGGGGATTTTGGGGGGGCACAGGGGGATTTGGGGGGTCCCAGGGGGATTTTGGGGGGTCCCAGGGGGATTTTGGGGGTCCCAGGGGGAGGGCAGGGGGATTTTGGGGGTCCCAGGGGGGGCATGGGGGGGATTTTGGGGGGCATGGAGGGATTTTGGGGGTCCCAGGGGGAGGGCAGGGGGATTTTGGGGGTCCCAGGGGGGGCATGGGGGGGATTTTGGGGGTCCCAGGGGGAGGGCGGGGGGATTTTGGGGGTCCCGGGGGAGGGCAGGGGGATTTTGGGGGTCCCAGGGGGATTTTGGGGGGTCCCAGGGGATTCTGGGGGGCATGGGGGGATTTTGGGGGGCACGGGGGGGGCATGGAGGGATTTGGGGGTCCTGGGTGGTGATTTGGGGGGTCCCAGGGGGATTTTGGGGGATTTGGGTGGGGGGTTGTGGGATTTTGGGGAGGGTCCCTGTGGGGGGGGGATATTGGGAGGGGTCAGGGGGATTTGGGGGTCCCTGGGGGGGGATTTTGGGGGTCCCGGGGGGATTTTGGGGGTCCCAGGGCAAGGACAGGGGGATTTTGGGGGTCCCAGGGGGATTCTGGGGGTCCCAGGGGGATTTTGGGGATCCCAGGGGGATTTTGGGGATCCCAGAGGGGGGGGACAGGGGGGGATTTTGGGGGTCCCAAGGGGAGGGCGGGGGATTTTGGGGATATTTTGGGGGGGTTTTGGGTCCTCTGACCCCCCCTTTGCCCCCCCAGGAGGAGGGGGAGCAGGTGGGGGAGGGGCAGAAGGAGGAGGAGCCCCCGGCGGAGACCGAGAAAGCAGAGTAAGGGGGGGTCCTGATCATTTGGGGGGGTCCTGATCATTTTGGGGGGTTCCTGATCATTTTGGGGGGTCCTGATCATTTTGGGGGGTCCCTGATCCTTTTTGGGGGTCCCTGATCCTTTTGGGGGGTCCCTTAACATTTTTGGGGGTCCTGATCCCTTTGGGGGGTCCTGATCATTTTGGGGGTCCCTGATCCTTTGGGGGTCCTGATCATTTTGGGGGTCCCTGATCACACTGTGGGGGTCCCTGATCCTTTGGGGGGTCTCTTAACATTTTTGGGGGTCCCTGATCCCTTTGGGGGGGGGTCGCTGATCCTTTTGGGGGGTCCCTGACCCTTTGAGGGGTCTCTTAACATTTTTGGGGGTCCCTGACCCTTTGGGGGGTCCTGCCTGCACTGGGGGGTCCCTTAATGTTTTTGGGGGTCCCTGATCCCTTTGTGGGGGGGTCTCTTAACATTTTTGGGGTCCCTGATCCCTTTGGGGGTCCCTGATCCTTTATGGGGGTCCTTGACCCCTTTGGGGGGTCCCTGATCCCTTTCAGGGGTTCCTGATCCTTTATTGGGGTCCCTGACCCTTTTGGGGGGTCCCACCCCCCCCGGGGTGGGATAAGAAGCCCCCCCATCCTCATTTTCCCCCCTCCCCCCAGCCCAGAGAACGGGGAGAAGTCCGGGGGTCCCGAGGGGGCCGAGGAGGGGCCCGAGGTGCCCCCTGAGCCCCCCAAACGTCGCAAGTCGGTGCCGAGGGAGCGCCGGGACCCCCCGGCCGAGGGGGGCTTCGACTTCTGGGGGGAGCTCGAGGTCCAGAGGGTCAAGTTCCTGGTACGGGGGGGACCTGGGGGTCCCAGGGGGGATTTGGGGGGGTCTGGGTGGGGTTTGGGGGGTCCCAGGGGGGATTTGGGGGAGCCTGGGGGTCCCAGGGGGGATTTGGGGGGGTCTGGGTGGGGTTTGGGGGTCCCAGAGGGGATTTGGGGGGGTCCCAGAGGGGATTTGGGGGGGTCTGGGGGGGGTTTGGGTGGGGTTTGGGGGTCCCTGGGTGGGATTTGGGGGTCCCTCAGTGGGACTGGGGGGTCCCAGAGGGGATTTGGGGGGGCCTGGGTGGGGTTTGGGGGGTCCTGGGAGGGGGTTGGGGGGTGCTGGGAGGGGTTTGGGGGTCCCAGAGGGGATTTGGGGGGGCCTGGGAGTCCCAGAGGGGATTTGGGGGGGGTCTGGGTGGGGTTTGGGGGGTCCCAGGAGGGGTTGGGGGTCCCTTGAGGGGGTTTGGGGGGTCCTGGGAGGGGTCTGGGGGGTCCTGGGAGGGGTTTGGGGGGTCCTGGGAGGGGTTGGGGGTCCCTTGAGGGGGTTTGGGGGGTCCTGGGAGGGGGTTGGGAGGTCCTGGGAGGGGTTTGGGGGTCCCAGAGGGGATTTGGGGGGGTCTGGGTGGGGTTGGGGGGTCCCAGAGGGGATTTGGGGGGGTCTGGGTGGGGTTGGGGGGTCCCAGAGGGGATTTGGGGGGGTCTGGGTGGGGTTGGGGGGTCCCAGAGGGGATTTGGGGGGGTCCTGGGAGGGGGTTTGGGGGTCCCTCAGTGGGATTGGGGGGGCTTGGGAGGGGTTTGGGGGGGTCTGGGTGGGGTTTGGGGGGTCCTGGGAGGGGTTGGGGGGTCCTGGGTGGGATTTGAGGGGTCCTGGGAGGGATTTGGGGGTTCCCCGATGGAATCTGGGGGTCCCTGGGTGGGATCTGGGGGTCCTGGGTGGGATTTGAGGGGTCCTGGGAGGGATTTCGGAGTCCCCCGATGGAATTTGGGGGTCCCTGGGTGGGTGCTGGGAGGGGGGCCTGGGTCTTTCCCCCCAGGGTGGGTTCTCAGGGGGGTCCTGAGCCCCCCCAGACCCCCAAAATCCCCCCAAAATCCCCTCCCCAGAATTACCTGTCCAGGAACTTTTACAACCTTCGGTTCCTGGCGCTGTTTTTGGCCTTCGCCATCAACTTCATCCTCCTCTTCTACAAGGTGGGTCCTGGGGGGTCCTGGGGGGGATTTGGGGGGTCCTGAGGGGTCCGGGGGGGTCAGAGGGGGTCAGAGGGGACCTGGGGGTCCCCATTTTTGGGGGATGTGCCCATTTTTGGGGAGTGTCCTCATTTTTGGGGGATGTCTCCATTTGAGGTGTCCCCACATTTTTGGGGGGATGATCCCCATTTTTGGGGTGTCCCATTTTTGGGGGGGTGTCCCCATTTTTTTGGGGGTGATCCTCATTTTTTTGGGGGGTGTCCCCATTTTGAGGGTGTCCCCCTTTTGGGGAGTGTCCCCATTTTTTTGGGGTGTCCCCATTTGAGGTGTCCCCATTTTTGGGGGGTGTCCCCATTATTGGGGTGTCCCCATTTTTGGGTGTCCCTGTTTTGGGGTGTCCCCATTTTTGGGGTGTCCCCATTTTTGGGTGTCCCCATTTTTGGGTGTCCCCATTTTTGGGGTGTCCCCCCCTGTCCCCGCAGGTGTCCGAGCACCCCCCGGGATTCCTGGAGGAGCCCGAGGGTGTCCCTATTTTGGGGTGTCCCTATTTTGGGGTGTCCCCATTTTTGGATGATCCCCATTTTTGGGGTGTCCCCATTTTTGGGATCATCCCCATTTTTTGGGGAGGTGTCCCCTATTTTGGGGTCTCCCATTTTTTTTTGGATCATCCCCATTTTTGGGGTGTCCCCCCCTGTCCCCACAGGTGTCCGAGCACCCCCCGGGGTTCCTGGAGGAGCCCGAGGGTGTCCCTGTTTTGGGGTCTCCCATTTTTTTTGGGGTGATCCCCATTTTTGGGGTGTCCCCATTTTTGGGGTGTCCCCGTTTTGGAGTGTCCCCATTTTTGGGGTGTCCCCCCCTGTCCCCACAGGTGTCCGAGCACCCCCCGGGGTTCCTGGAGGAGCCCGAGGGTTCCGGGGGGGTCCCCGAGGAGGTCCCTGGGGACGCCGAGGCCGAGGGGGGGGACCCCGAGGAGCCCGAGGTTTATTATTTCCTGGAGGAGAGCACGGGCTACATGGGGCCAGCCCTGAGGGGGCTCGCCCTGGCTCACACCCTGGTGGCTTTCCTGTGCATCATCGGCTACAACTGCCTCAAGGTGGGACCCCAAAACCCCCCCTGACACCCCAAAATCACCCCTGACACCCCCAAATCCCACTGACACCCCCAAATCCCTCCCTGAGCCCAGGGACCCCAACCCTGACCCCCCACACCCTGGGGGCTTTCCTGTGCATCATCGGCTACAACTGCCTCAAGGTGGGACCCCAAAACCCCCCCTGACACCCCAAAATCACCCCTGACACCCCCAAATCCCACTGACACCCCCAAATCCCTCCCTGAGCCCAGGGACCCCAACCCTGACCCCCCACACCCTGGGGGCTTTCCTGTGCATCATCGGCTACAACTGCCTCAAGGTGGGACCCCAAAACCCCCCCTGACACCCCAAAATCACCCCTGACACCCCCAAATCCCACTGACACCCCCAAATCCCTCCCTGAGCCCAGGGACCCCAACCCTGACCCCCCACACCCTGGGGGCTTTCCTGTGCATCATCGGATACAACTGCCTCAAGGTGGGACCCCAAAACCCCCCCTGACACCCCAAAATCACCCCTGACACCCCCAAATCCCACTGACACCCCCAAATCCCTCCCTGAGCCCAGGGACCCCAACCCTGACCCCCCACACCCTGGGGGCTTTCCTGTGCATCATCGGATACAACTGCCTCAAGGTGGGACCCCAAAACCCCCCCTGAGCCCCCCTGAGCCCCCCAGACCTCCCTGACACCCCCAAATCCCTCCCTGAGCCCAGAGAACCCAACCCTGACCCCACACACCCTGGGGGCTTTCCTGGGCATCATCGGCTACAACTGCCTCAAGGTGGGACCCCAAAACCCCCCCTGAGCCCCCAAAATCACCCTGAGCCCCCCAAATCACCCCTGAGCCCCCCAGACCTCCCCTGACACCCCCAAATCACCCTGAGCCTCCCCTGAGCCCAGAGAACCCAACCCTGACCCCACACACCCTGGGGGCTTTCCTGTGCATCATCGGCTACAACTGCCTCAAGGTGGGACCCCAAAACCCCCCCTGAGCCCCCCAAATCACCCTGAGCCCCCCAAATCACCCCTGAGCCTCCCTGAGATCCCCAAATCCCTCCCTGAGCCCTGAGAATCCAACCCTGACCCCACACACCCTGGGGGCTTTCCTGTGCATCATCGGCTACAACTGCCTCAAGGTGGGACCCCAAAATCACCCCTGAGCCCCCCTGAGCACCCCAAAATCCCCCTGGTGATTTTTAAGAGGGAGAAGGAGGTGGCCCTGTGACCCCCAGACCCCCCCATGTCCCTGTGACCCCCTCAATGTCCCCAATGTCCCCCCTGTGACCCCCCTGACCCCCCCATGTCCCTGTGACCCCCCCAATGTCCCCCCCAGATCCCCCTGGTGATTTTTAAGAGGGAGAAGGAGGTGGCGCTGTGACCCCCCTGTCCCCCTCATGTCCCTGTCACCCCCCTGACACCCCCATGTCCCTGTGACCCCTGTGACCCCTGTGACCCCTGTGACCCCCCTGTGACCCCTGTGACCCCCCTGTGACCCCTGTGACCCCTGTCCCCATGTCCCCAGATCCCCCTGGTGATTTTTAAGAGGGAGAAGGAGGTTGCTCGCAGCCTGGAGTTCTCGGGGCTCTCCATCACCGAGCAGCCTCCCCTGTGACCCCCCTGTGACCCCTGTGACCCCCCTGTGACCCCCCTGTGACCCCTGTGACCCCCCTGTGACCCCCCTGTGACCCCTGTGACCCCCCTGTGACCCCTGTGACCCCCCTGTGACCCCCCTGTGACCCCTGTGACCCCCCCAATGTCCCCCCCAGATCCCCCTGGTGATTTTTAAGAGGGAGAAGGAGGTTGCTCGCAGCCTGGAGTTCTCGGGGCTCTACATCACCGAGCAGCCCCCCTGTGACCCCTGTGACCCCCCTGTGACCCCCCTGTGACCCCCCTGTGACCCCTGTGACCCCCCTGTGACCCCCCCAATGTCCCCCCCAGATCCCCCTGGTGATTTTTAAGAGGGAGAAGGAGGTTGCTCGCAGCCTGGAGTTCTCGGGGCTCTACATCACCGAGCAGCCCCCCTGTGACCCCCCTGTGACCCCCCTGTGACCCCCCTGTGACCCCCCTGTGACCCCCCTGTGACCCCCCTGTGACCCCTGTGACCCCTGTGACCCCCCCAATGTCCCCCCCAGATCCCCCTGGTGATTTTTAAGAGGGAGAAGGAGGTTGCTCGCAGCCTGGAGTTCTCGGGGCTCTACATCACCGAGCAGCCCCCCGACGACGACGTCAAGGGGCAGTGGGACCGGCTCGTGCTCAACGCCCAGTATGGAACTGGGAGGCACTGGGAGGGCACTGGGAGGCACTGGAAGGGCACTGGGGGCACTGGAGAGGACTAAAGGGGCGATGGGGGGCACTGGGAGGCACTGGGGGGGCACTGGGGGGGACTAAAGGGACACTGGGGGGAACTAGGGGGGCACTGGGGAGAACTCGGGGGGGCACTGGGAGGCACTGGGGGGGACTGGGGGGGCACTGGGGGGGACTAAAGGGACACTGGGGGGAACTAGGGGGGCACTGGGGAGAACTCGGGGGGGCACTGGGAGGCACTGGGGGGGCACTGGGAGGGACTAAAGGGGGAAATGGGCACTGGGAGAGACTGGGAGGGCACTGGGGGTACTGGGGGGGCACTGGAGGGGACTAAAGGGGCGATGGGAGGGACTAGGGGGGCACTGGGGAGAACTGGGGGGGTACTGGGGGTACTGGGAGGCACTGGGGGGGACTAGGGGACCACTGGGAGAGCATTGGGAGGGCACAGGGGAGAACTGGGGGGCACAGAGGGGGCACTGGGGGGGACTAGGGGGCCACAGGGGAGAACTGGGAGGGACTAAGGGGGAAATGGGGGGCACTGGGAGAGACTGGGAGGGCACTGGGGGGCACAGAGGGGGCACTGGGAGGCACTGGGAAGGCACTGGGAAGGCACTGGGAGCGGGGGGCAGCAGGGGGGCTCACCAGTGACCCCTCCTCTGCCCCCCCTCCCCTTAACCCCCCCCCCCAGATCCTTCCCCAGTAATTACTGGGACAAGTTCGTCAAGAGGAAGGTGAGGAGAGGGGGGGAGGGGATGATCCCACAACCCCCACCCCTCCCCCAGCTCTTAGGGGTGCCCCCCAACATTTTGGGGGGCCATCCCCTCAATTTTGGGGTCTGTCCCCATTAATTTTGGGGTCTTTCCCCCCTCTTTCAGGTTCTGGAGAAGTACGGGGACATTTACGGGCGGGAGAGAATCGCGGAGCTGCTGGGGATGGACCTGGCCAGCCTGGAGATGGGGGCACAGGGGGGGCGCAGGACCCCCCCCGACAGCTCCCTGCTCACATGGTGGGTCTGGGGGGGGTCCTGGGGGGGTTTGGGGGGTCCTGGGGGGGTTTGGGGGGTCTTTGTGGAGGTTTGGGGGGTCCTGGGGGGGTTTGGGGGGTCCTGGGGGGTCCTGGGGGGTTTTGGGGGGTCCTGGGGGGGTTTGGGGGGGTTAGGGGAGTCCTGGGGGGGTGTCAGACACTTGGTGGGTCTGGGGGCTCTCCTGGGGGGTCTCCCCTCCCCATCCTGACCCCCCCTTTTTATCCCCCCCCCCCCAGGATCACGTCCATCGACGTCCGGTACCAGATCTGGAAATTTGGGGTGATTTTCACCGATAACGTGAGTGGGGGGGTCCTGAGGGGGGTTTGGGGGGGATCTACTGATGGTGGGGCCCTGGGGATTTGGAGGTCCCAGTTTGGGGGGTCTGGGGGGCTGGGGTGACCCCCCCCAGTCATTCCAGTACCTGATAATGGTCCCTACTGGGCCGTGTACTGGGGGCACTGGGACGGGGTGGGTACCCTGCTCATGGGGGTCCCAGGGGTTTGGGGGGTCTGTGGGACCCCCAGATTTGGGGTGACCCCCCCCTTGCACCCCTGGGACCCACAGATTTGGGGTGACCCCCCCTGTGACCCCCCCAGTCATTCCAGTACCTGACCTGGTACATGGCCATGTCCCTGCTGGGCCGTGTACTGGGAGCACTGGGGAGATTGGGTACCCTGCTCGTGGGGGTCCCAGGGGTTTGGGGGGTCTGTGGGACCCCCAGATTTGGGATGACCCCCCCTGTGACCCCCCCAGTCGTTCCTGTACCTGACCTGGTACATGGCCATGTCCCTGCTGGGCCACTACAACAACTTCTTCTTCGCCTCCCACCTGCTGGACATCGCCATGGGCGTCAAGACCCTGCGCACCATCCTGTCCTCCGTCACCCACAACGGCAAGCAGGTGACCTGGGGGGCTTGGGGGGGATTCTGGGAGTCCTGGGGGGTCTCAGGGGGGGTTCTGGGGGTCCCAGGGGTCTCACATCCCCCCCATCCCCAGCTGGCCATGACGGTGGGGCTGCTGGCCGTGGTGGTCTACCTGTACACCGTGGTGGCCTGGGGGGGTCTGGGGAGGTTCTGGGGGTCCTGGGGAGGTTCTGGGGGTCTCAGGGGGGTCTCAGGGGGGTCCCAGGGGTCTCATGTCCCCCTGTCCCCCAGCTGGCCATGACGGTGGGGCTGCTGGCCGTGGTGGTCTACCTGTACACCGTGGTGGCCTTCAACTTCTTCCGCAAGTTCTACAACAAGAGCGAGGACGAGGACGAGCCCGACATGAAGTGTGACGACATGATGACGGTGAGGGGGGGTCCTGGGGGGCTCCTAGAAAGGTTTTTGGGGTTCCTTGGGGGATTTTCAGGGGTCCCTGACCCCCCTTTGCCCCCTCCCCACAGTGTTACCTGTTCCACATGTACGTGGGGGTCCGGGCCGGGGGCGGCATCGGGGACGAGATCGAGGACCCGGCGGGCGACGACTACGAGCTCTACAGGGTGGTCTTCGACATCACCTTCTTCTTCTTCGTCATCGTCATCCTCCTCGCCATCATCCAGGGTGGGCAGCGCCGGGGGGGGGTCCTGGGGGGGGATTGGGGGGTCCTGGGGGGGATTGGGGGGTCCTGGGGGGGATGGGAGGGGTCTGGGGGGTCCTGGGGGGGCTCAGAGGGGTCTGGGGGGTCCTGGAGAGTCCGGGGAGGGCTTTGGGGGTGTCTTTGGGGGGGGGCTCTGTTGGGGCATTGGGGGGTCCTGGGGGGAAATTGGGGGGTCCTGGGGGGGCTCAGAGGGGTCTGGGGGGGTCCTGAGGGCTCCTGAAGAGTCCGGGGAGGGCTTTGGGGGTGTCTTTTTGGGGGGGGGGGCTCTGTTGGGGCATTGGGGAGGCCTGGGGGGGATTGGGGGGTCCTGGGGGGGCTGGAGGGGTCCTGGGAAGATCCCGGGGGGGAGTTAAAAGGGGATTGGAGTGGGGGGTCCCATCCCTCACACCCATTTTGTGCCCCCACCCTCAGGTCTGATCATCGACGCCTTCGGGGAGCTGCGGGACCAGCAGGAGCAGGTGAAGGAGGACATGGAGGTGAGTGTGGGGGCTGAGTTTTGGGGGGTCAGGAGGGTGAAGACCCCCCCGATTTTGGGGGTGAGGAACCCCCCCCGACCCACCTTGCCCCCCTCCCCAGACGAAATGCTTCATCTGCGGCATCGGCAGCGATTATTTCGACACCACCCCGCACGGCTTCGAGACCCACACGCTGGAGGAGCACAACCTGGCCAACTACATGTGAGGCTTGGGGGGGCTTTGGGGGGGGTCCCAGGGGTCCCCCTTGACCTCTGACCCCCCCCTTCACCCCCCCCTCCCCAAATTTTGGGCCTCCTCTTTTATCCCCCCCCCAGGTTTTTCCTGATGTACCTGATCAACAAGGACGAGACGGAGCACACGGGGCAGGTGGGGAAAAGGGGGGGTCTTTATGGGGGGTCCCTGGGATTTGGGGGGGGTCTCTGATATTGGGGGGGTCTTGGATATTTGGGGGCTGTCCCTGGGATTTGGGGGGGTCTCTCGGATTGGGGGCTGTCCCTGGGATTTGGGGGGGTCTCTGGGATTTGGGGGGGGTCTCTGATATTGGGGGGGTCTCGGATATTTGGGGGCTGTCCCTGGGATTTGGGGGGGTCTCTGGGATTGGGGGCTGTCCCTGGGATTTGGGGGCTGTCCCTGGGATTTGGGGGGGTCTCTGATATTGGGGGGCTGTCCCTGGGATTGGGGGGCTGTCCCTGGGATTTGGGGGGGTCTCTGATATTGGGGGGGGTCTCTGATATTGGGGAGCTCTCCCTGGGATTTGGGGGGGTCTCTGATATTGGGAGGCTGTCCCTGGGATTGGGGGGCTGTCCCTGGGATTTGGGGGGGTCTCTGGGATTGGGGGCTGTCCCTGGGATTTGGGGGGGTCTCTGGGATTTGGGGGGGTCTCTGATATTGGGGGGCTGTCCCTGGGATTTGGGGGGGTCTCTGATATTGGGGGGCTGTCCCTGGGATTTGGGGGGGTCTCTGATATTGGGGGGGGTCTCTGATATTGGGGAGCTCTCCCTGGGATTTGGGGGGGTCTCTGATATTGGGAGGCTGTCCCTGGGATTGGGGGGCTGTCCCTGGGATTTGGGGGGGTCTCTGATATTGGGAGGCTGTCCCTGGGATTGGGGGGCTGTCCCTGGGATTTGGGGGGGTCTCTCCCAGTGCCAGGGGGTCAGGGCTCCGTGGGGTGCCCAGAGTGGGGGTCCCCCCCGCCCTGACCCCCCTGCCACCCCCTGTCCCGCAGGAATCTTACGTGTGGAAGATGTACCAGGAGCGCTGCTGGGATTTCTTCCCGGCCGGCGACTGCTTCCGCAAGCAATACGAGGATCAGCTGGGGTGACCCCCCTTGGGCCCCCAAAAACCTCGGGAATCCCTTCAAGTGCCTTCTCCCCCCTCAATAAAGGCTGCTGAGTGTTACTGACCCCAAAATCCCCCTGGAACCCCCCCCTGAGTGCCTTTCTCCCCTGACAACAAACAATAAACAATGGCGAGTGTCGCTGTGTCCCCCCCTGCTCGTTACTGAACCCTCAGGAGCCCTCCCGGGACCCCCAAAACCCCGGGGATGTGAGGGGGAAAATGGAGGGAAAAGGGAGGGGAAAATGGAAGGAATTGTGAGGGGAAAATGGAGGGAAAGGTGAGGGGAAAATGGAGGGAAAGGTGAGGGGAAAATGGAGGGAAAGGTGAGGGGAAAATGGAGGGAAATGTGAGGGGAAAATGGAGGGGAATGTGAGGGGAAAATGGCGGGAAACCTGAGGAGAAAATGGCGGGAAAAGGGAGGGGGAAAATGGCGGGAAACGTGAGGAGAAAATGGCGGGAAAAGGGAGGGGAAAATGGCGGGAAACGTGAGGAGAAAATGGCGGGAAAAGGGAGGGGAAAATGGCGGGAAACCTGAGGAGAAAATGGCGGGAAAAGGGAGAGGGAAAATGGCAGGAAAAGGGAGGGGGAAAATGGTGGGAAAAGGGAGGGGGGAAAGGGCAGGAAAGATGAGGGGAAAAACAGTGGGAAAAGGGAAGGGAAGAGGGAAAGAAAAGGGAGAGAAAAAGGGCAGGAAATGTGAGGGGGAAAGGGTGGGAAACATGAAGGGGAAAACGGCAGGAAAAGGGAGACAAAAATGGCGAGAAATGTGAGGGGAAAAGGGCAGGAAATGTGAGGGGGAAAATGGTGAGAAAAGGGAGGGGAAAAGGGAGAGAAAAAGGGTGGGAAATGTGAGAGTAAAGGGAGAAAAAGGCAGGGGGAGGAGAGGGAAGGCAGCAAATAACCTCCAAGAATTCCAGGGATTTTTCCAGCAATATTTTAATTACAGGACAAAGAAGCTGCTACGTGAATATATATTTATATAATAAATCCGTAAAGTTATAAAGGAAATCGGAAATTTCTGCTTCCCATTAAAATCTCCAGGATCAGGCGCTTTATTAGGTGGATTCTCCTTAATTTTCCTCATTTTCCTCCTTAATTCTCCTTCTCTTTCATATTTTTTTCTACATTTTTTTTCACAGTCCTCCTCATTTTTCTCTTTAGTGTTCTTTATCATTATTTTCCCATTTTTGTCTGCATTCCTCCAGATTTCTCCGTTAATTTTCCTCATTTACTCTCCACATTTTTCCTCACTTCTAATTTTCCGTATTTCTCCTCATTTTTCCTCCGCATTTTTCCTCGCTTTGCCTCATTTTTGGCCAATTTTTCTCCTAATTTTTCTCCATTTCTCCACGTTTTTCCTCTCATTCTCCCCTCGCTTCTCTCCATTTTTTCCCCTGTTATCCCCCTACTTTCCCCTCATTTTAGTGTTTTTCATTTTTTTATTTTTTTTTGGTCCACAAAACGCTGCTCCGAGCTGGGAATGTGAGTGAAAAAAAAACCAGACCTACAAAAAAACCCCCCCCACAAAACCCCAAATTTTCCCCTCTGGAAAAGCCATAAATTACCTGGGGGGGGGGGGGAAGGAGGTGTAGTGTGTGTGTTTGGGGGGGGGGGAACCCTCGGGACCCCGCGAAAAATAATCAGAATTTCTCTCTCTCTCTTTCTCTCTCTCATTACCAAAAATATCCCTTTTTTGGGCGCTCCGAAACCCCCCCGGGCCCGAGGGGGAGTGGGAATGGCATCCCGAAATATCCCAAGATCAATCAACTGTTGCATAGTAGGAGGCGTGGGGGGATGGCGGGCGGGATCCGGGGGGATCCGGGGGGATCCGGGGGGCGCAGTCAGAGATCGCTCTCCCCGTACAGGGCGGTGGAGAAGGATTTGTAGTCCAGGGCCCCGGGGACGCCGTCGGGGCCGGGGTAGGGGGCCATGCGGGCGATGCAGTACTCGGCCTGCGCCGCCGGCAGCTCCCGCCGCAGCTCCGCCGCCGTGATGTAGTTCTGGAGACGGGCGGGAAAAGGGGGGGAAAATTCGGGAAAACGGCCCCAAATGATCCGGCCCCGCGAGGCCCAGACATCAACAAATCTCAAATCCCACCCCCCTGTTCCCAAATGCTGCTGTCTCGCTCCCCACAGGATCGTTCCCAGCCCCCCCTGCTCCCTCCTCCATTCCCAGACCTGCCAGTGTTCCCAGTTTCCCTCACCTTGCCCCCAAACCTCAACAAATCCCAAATCCCAACCCCCTTGTTCCCAAAAATGCCGCTGTCCCTCTCCCCCTGGATTGTTCCCAGCCCCCCCTGCTCCCTCCCCTATTCCCAAAGGCATTCCTGGTTTTCCTCATCTTGCCCCCAAACCTCAACAAATCCCAAATCCCACCCCCCGTTCCCAAATGCCGCTGTCCTGCTCCCCCCAGATCATTCCTAACCCCCCCTGCTCCCTCCCCTATTCCCGAAGGCATTCCTGGTTTTCCTCACCTTCCCCCAGACCTCAACAAATCCCAAATCCCACCCCCTGTTCCCAAAAATGCCGCTGTCCCGCTCCCCATGGATCGTTCCCAGCCCCCCCTGCTCCCTCCCCTATTCCCAAAGGCATTCCTGGTTTTCCTCATCTTGCCCCCAAACCTCAACAAATCCCAAATCCCACCCCCCGTTCCCAAATGCCGCTGTCCTGCTCCCCCCAGATCATTCCTAACCCCCCCTGCTCCCTCCCCTATTCCCGAAGGCATTCCTGGTTTTCCTCACCTTCCCCCAGACCCCAACAAATCCCAAATCCCACCCCCTATTCCCAAATGCCGCTGTCCCGCTCCCCATGGATCGTTCCCAGCCCCCCCTGCTCCCTCCCCTATTCCCAAAGGCATTCCTGGTTTTCCCTCACCTTGTCCCCAGACCCCAACAAATCCCAAATCCCACCCTCCCTGCTCCCTCCCCAATTCCCAAAGGCATTCCCGGTTTTCCCTCACCTTGTCCCCGGCCAGGACCCGGAAGCTGTTGATGACCTGCTCCGCCGTGTCCGTGTCCGTCGTTTCCCGGGACATGAAGTCGATGAAGGCCTGGAATGTGACGCTCCCGCTGCCGTTGGGATCCACCACGGCCATGATCCGCTGGAATTCCGCGTCACCCTGGGCGGGGGGAGCGCCACAATCAGGAATTCCGGGGATTTCCCAGGAATTCCGCAGCTTTTCCCGCTCGTTTCAGGGCTCCTCCCGGGATTTCCAGGGCTTTTCCCACTAATTCTGGAGCTCCTCCGGGAATCCCAAGATGTTCCCCCAGGAAATTCCAGAGCTCTCCCAGGACCTCTGGAGCTTTCCCGCGGATTCTGCCGCTTCCCTGGGAATTTCTGAGCTTTCCCAGGAATTCTGGAGCTTCTCAAGGGATTCCAGAGCTTTTTTTTTTTTTTTTTTTTTTTCCCCTGGGAATTCTGGAGCTTTTCCGAAGTTCCGGCCCCAAAAATGGGGAAAAAAAGGCGGAAAAGGGTGAAAAAAAAGCAGGGAAAGAGAGAAAAGGAAGCGTTACCAGCCCGGATCCCGCGGGGCCCAGCAGGGCACGGAAATCCTTGGAGTCCGTGCGGCGCTTCGGCTGCGGCAGCGGGAGAGGGGATGGGATCGGGAATGGGAATGGGAACAGGAACGGGAACAGAACAGGGACAGGGACAGGGACAGGAATAGGAATGGGAACAGGAACAGAAACAGAAATGGGAACAGGAACAGAACAGGAACGGGAATGGGAATGGGAACAGGAATGGGAACAGCAACAGGAACAAAAACAGCAACAGGAACAAAAACAGCAACAGGAACAAAAACAGCAACAGGAACAAAAACAGCAACAGGAACAGAACAGGAACGGGAACAGGAATAGAACAGGAATAGGAACAGAACAGGAATAGGAACAAAACCACGAACAGAACAGGAACAGGAACGGGAATGGGAATAGGAACACGAACAGGAACAGAATAGGAACAGGAATGGGAACAGGAATGGGAATGGGAACAGCAACAGGAACAGGAACAGAACAGGAATAGGAATAAAACCACGAACAGAACCGGAACAGGAACAGGAACAGAACAGGAATGGGAACGGGAACAGGAATAGGAACAGAATAGGAACAGGAATGGGAACAGGAATGGGAATGGGAACAGGAATGGGAACAAAAACAGCAACAGAAACAGGAACAGCAACAGAACAGGAATGGGAACAGGAACAGGAATAGGAACAGAACAGGAACGGGAACAGGAACAGGAATGGGAACAAAAACAGCAACAGGACCAGGAACAGAACAGGAACAGCAATGGGAACAGGAACAGAACAGGAACGGGAACAGCAATGGGAACAGGAACAGAAATGGGAACAGCAATGGGAACAGCAACGGGAACAGGAACAGAAATGGGAACAGCAATGGGAACGGGAACAGGGAGAGGGAGAGGAGGAAGAGGAAGAGAAGAAGCAGAAAATCCGTTAAAGGAGGAAACCAGCCTGGAAACGGGGGAGGAAGAGGAGCAAGGGAAGGGAAGGGAAGGGAAGGAGGGAGGAGGAGATGGAAGGGGAAGGAAAGGGAAGGAAGGCAGGAGGAAAATGGCTGGAGGAGTGGGAGGAGGAGCCCAGGAAGGGGAGGAAGAGGTGTGGGAAGAGGAAGAGGAAAAAGAGGAGGAGGAGGAGGAGGAGGAAGAGCAGGGCAGTACCTGCCGGTCGTTCTCGACGTCGTAGCCCAGACTGATCAAACAGGCCTTGAACTCCTCGGGGCCCAGGGACCCCCCGTGGTCCTGGAAAACAGGGAAAAAATGGGAAAAACGGGGAGAAATGGGGGTAAATGGGGGAATCCCAGTGATCCCCACGAATCCCAGTGATCCCCTCAAATCCCAGTGATCCCCACAAATCCCTGGAGGATCCCAGTGATCCCCACAAATCCCAGTGATCCCCACAAATCCCTGGAGGATCCCAGTGATCCCCACAAATCCCTGGATCCCAGTGATCCCCACAAATCCCAGTGATCCCCACAAATCCCAGTGATCCCCACAAATCCCAGTGATCCCCACGAATCCCTGGGGGCTCCCAGATTCCCCCCCAGCCCCCCCTGGATCCCAGTGATCCCCACAGATCCCAGTGATCCCCTCAAATCCCAGTGATCCCCACAAACCCCTGGGGGCTCCCAGTGATCCCCACAAATCCCTGGATCCCAGTGATTCCCCCAAATCCCTGGGGGCTCCCAGATTCCCCCCAGCCCCCCCTGGATCCCAGTGATTCCCCCAAATCCCTGGGGGCTCCCAGCCCCCCCCCAGCCCCCCCTGGCTCCCAGACCTTGTCGAAGTGGTTGAAGGAGGCCCGGAATTCCTGCATCTGCTCCTGGCTGATCCCTTTGGCGTCGCGGGTCAGGATCTGGTTCTCCACCTCGTTGATGGTCCGGGCGATCGTCGTCAGCAGCTGCTCCCACCCCACCCGCAGGTGCTGCAAGGGCAGGGGTCAGGGGGATCCAGAACCCCTGGGGGGGATCTAGAACCCCAGGGGGGATCCTGAACCTCCAGGCACCCCCAGGAGGGGATCCAGAACCTCCAGGGGGGGATCCAGAACCCCTGGGGGGGATCTAGAACCCCAGGGGGGATCCTGAACCCCTGGGGGGGATCCTGAACCCCTGGGAGGGGATCAGGGGGGATCCAGAACCCCAGGGGGGGATCCAGAACCTCCAGGGGGGGATCCAGAACCCCTGGGGGGGATCTAGAACCCCAGGGGGGATCCTGAACCCCTGGGAGGGGATCCAGAACCCCAGGGGGGGATCCTGAACCTCCAGGGGGGGATCCTGAACCCCAGGAGGGGATCAGGGGGGATCCTGCACCCCCAGGTACCCCCAGGAGGGGATCCAGAACCCCTGGGGGGGATCCTGAACCTCCAGGGGGGGATCCAGAACCCAAAGGGGGGGGATCCTGAACCCCAGGGGGGGATCCAGCACCCCAGGGGGGGATCCTGAACCTCCAGGGGGGTCAGGGGGATCCAGAACCCCAGGGGGGGATCCTGAACTCCAGGGGGGAAACCAGAACCCCCAGGAGGGGATCCTGCACCCCCAGGAGGGGATCCTGAACCCCTGGGAGGGGATCCTGAACCTCCAGGGGGGGATCCAGAACCTCCAGGAGGGGATCCAGAACCTCCAGGAGGGGATCCAGAACCTCCAAGAGGGGATCGGGGGGGATCCAGAACCCCTGGGGGGGGATCGGGGGGATCCTGAACCCCTGGGGGGGATCCTGAACCCCTGGGAGGGGATTCAGAACCTCCAGGGGGGGATCAGGGGGGATCCAGAACCTCCAGGGGGGGATCCAGAACCTCCCGAAGGGGATCCTGAACCCCTGGGAGGGGATCCAGAACCTCCAGGAGGGGATCCAGCACCCACAGGAGGGGATCCACCACCCCACAGGATCCCTCCCTGCCCCTTCCTGGCCCCTCAGGGACCCCAGATCCCCGTGGGATGGACCCAGAGCCCAGTGGGATGATCCCAGCTCCCAGTGGATCCCAAATCCCACCTCCATGGTGTAGTTGGAGTGCTGGTTGTCGAAGATCAGGGGCCTCCTGCCCATCCCAGGATCCCTCCCTGCCCCTCAATGACCCCAAATCCCCATGGGATGACCCCAGATCCCCATGGGATGATCCCAAATCCCCCTGGGGTGATCCCAAATCCCCCTGGGGTGATCCCAGATCCCGGTGGATCCCAAATCCCACCTCCATGGTGTAGTTGGAGTGCTGGTTGTCGAAGATCAGGGCCTCCTGCACGAGCTGGTGCTGCTGCTCCAGCAGCTCCAGGTTGGGTTTGTACTCCACGATGTTCTGCTCGTACTCCTTGAGGTGGCTCAGCTGATCCTCCAGGGTGCCGTTCATCTCGATGGAGATCCGGCCGATTTCCTGGGAAAACACACGGATCCTGGGGCTCATCCCACCATTCCTGGCCCTCCCAACATCCCTGGGGCCATCCCAAATCCCTCAGCCCCCCTGGGGCCATCCCAGGGCTGATCCCACCATTCCCAAGGCTGATCCCACCATTCCCGGCCCTCCCAGCATCCCTGGGGCCATCCCAGATCCCTCAGCCCCCCTGGGGCCATCCCAAATCCCTCAGCCCACAATCCCATCCCGGGGCTGATCCCACCATTCCCAGGGCTGATCCCACCATTCCCAGGGCTCATCCCACCATTCCTGGCCCTCCCAGCATCCCTGGGGCCATCCCAAATCCCTCAGCCCCACTGGGGCCATCCCAGGGCCATCCCAAATCCCTCAGCCCCCCTGGGGCCATCCCAGGGCTGATCCCACCATTCCCAGGGCTGATCCCACCATTCCCGGCCCTCCCAGCATCCCTGGGGCCATCCCAGATCCCTCAGCCCCCCTGGGGCCATCCCAAATCCCTCAGCCCACAATCCCATCCCGGGGCTGATCCCACCATTCCCAGGGCTGATCCCACCATTCCCAGGGCTCATCCCACCATTCCCAGCCCCTCTGGATCCCTCTGGATCCCTCACCTCCATCTTGGTCTGGATCCAGGGCCCCACCCTGTTGGCCTGGCTCCCGAACTGCCTCCGAAGGTGCTCGTTGGAATTCTGCCGGCTCTGCTCCTCCTGCAGGGCCTGGTCCCGCTTGGGCACCAACTGCTGCACCTGGAAAACGTGGGAAAAATGTGGGAAACCGGGAGAAAACGGGGGGAGAAACCACGGGAAAGTGGGGAAAAAATGGGGGGGAAATTCAGGGGAAAGTGGGGAAAAAATGGGGGGAGAAACCACGGGAAAGTGGGGGAAAAATGGGGGGAAATCCAGGGGGAAATTGGGAAAAAAACAGGGGGGAAATTCAGGGGAAACTGGGAAAAAAACAGGGGAAAAATTCAGGGGAAAGTGGGAAAAAATGGGGGGGAAATTCATGGGAAACTGGGGAAAAAACAGGGGGAAAAATCCAGGGAAAAGTGGGAAAAAAACGGGGGGATATCCAGGGGAAAGTGGGAAAAAAACAAGGGGAAAAATCCACTGAAAACTGGGAAAAAAAACCACCCTGGGGTGTCCCCAGGATCCCATCCCAGGGTGTTCCCAGGATTCCATCCCAGGGTGTTCCCAGGATTCCATCCCAGGGTGTTCCCAGGATCCCAGGATGTTCCCAGGATCCCATCCCAATCCCAGGGTGTTCCCAGGATCCCAGGGTGTTCCCAGGATCCCACCCTCATTCCCAGGGTATCCCCAGGGTGTTCCCAGGATCCCAGGGTGTTCCCAGGATCCATACCCTCTCCCACTTGGCGTTGATGAGCTGTGGGGTGACGGATGTGTAGGGATTCCCCGAGGGCAGGAGGATCCCGTGCAGCTCCCCAGGATCCCACCCCAATCCCAGGATCCCACCCCAATCCCAGGGTGTTCCCAGGATCCCACCCTCATTCCCAGGGTATCCCCAGGGTATTCCCAGGATCCCAGGGTGTTCCCAGGATCCATACCCTCTCCCACTTGGCGTTGATGAGCTGTGGGGTGACGGATGTGTAGGGATTCCCCGAGGGCAGGAGGATCCCGTGCAGCTCCCCAGGATCCCACCCCAATCCCAGGATCCCATCCCCAATCCCAGGGTGTTCCCAGGGTGATCCCAGGGTGTTCCCAGGATCCCAGGGTGTTCCCAGGATCCATACCCTCTCCCACTTGGCGTTGATGAGCTGTGGGGTGACGGATGTGTAGGGATTCCCCGAGGGCAGGAGGATCCCGTGCAGCTCCCCAGGATCCCACCCCAATCCCAGGATCCCATTCCCAGGATCCCACCCTCATTCCCAGGGTATCCCCAGGGTGTTCCCAGGATCCCAGGGTGTTCCCAGGATCCATACCCTCTCCCATTTGGCGTTGATGAGCTGTGGGGTGACGGATGTGTAGGGATTCCCCGAGGGCAGGAGGATCCCGTGCAGCTCCCCAGGATCCCACCCCAATCCCAGGATCCCATCCCCAATCCCAGGGTGTTCCCAGGATCCCACCCTCATTCCCAGGGTATCCCCAGGGTATTCCCAGGATCCCAGGATGTTCCCAGGATCCATACCCTCTCCCACTTGGCGTTGATGAGCTGTGGGGTGACGGATGTGTAGGGATTCCCCGAGGGCAGGAGGATCCCGTGCAGCTCCCCAGGATCCCACCCCAATCCCAGGATCCCATCCCCAATCCCAGGGTGTTCCCAGGGTGATCCCAGGGTGTTCCCAGGATCCCAGGGTGTTCCCAGGATCCATACCCTCTCCCACTTGGCGTTGATGAGCTGTGGGGTGACGGATGTGTAGGGATTCCCCGAGGGCAGGAGGATCCCGTGCAGCTCCGCCACCCTCTGCGCTTCCCGCTGGATTCCCAGGATCGCCTCCCGCTCTTTGTCCGCCTCCGGAAGCGTCGACTTGAACTGGTCATGGGCGGCGATCAGGCCCTGGGGGGGGGATTGGGATCGGGATCAGGGAGAGGGATTGGGATTGGGATCGGGATCAGGGACAGGGATTGGATTGGGATCAGGGACAGGGATTGGGATCAGGCCCTGGGGGATGGATTGGGATTGGGATTGGATTGGATTGGGATCAGGGACAGGGGGATGGGATGGGATTGGGATCAGGCCCTGGGGGATGGATTGGGATTGGGATTGGGATCAGGGACAGGGATTGGGATCAGGGACAGGGATTGGGATGGACAGGGATTGGATTGGGATCAGGCCCTGGGGGATGGATTGGGATTGGGATTGGGATCAGGGACAGGGATTGGGATCAGGGACAGGGATTGGGATGGACAGGGATTGGATTGGGATCAGGCCCTGGGGGATGGATTGGGATTGGATTGGATTGGGATTGGGATCAGGCCCTCGGGGATGGACAGGGATTGGGGTGGGCAGGGATTGGGATGGGATCAAGACCAGGAACCAGCAAGGACAGGGATTGGATTGGGATCAGCACTGGGAACCAGCACGGACAGGGATTGGGATCAGGACCAGGAACCAGCAAGGACAGGGATTGGGATGGGCAATTTTTTTGCACCACTTTGGCTGTTTCTCAGCAGGGCCATTTTTTGGGGCCATTTTTTAGGGCCATTTTTTGGGACCACTCTGGCCCTTTTAGGACCATTCTGGGCCATTTTTTAGGGCCATTTTTTGGGGTCCCCCCACCTGTATCTCCTCGATGGTGTGCACGATGAACATGTCCTGCAGGTCCTCCATGGCGCTCTCCATCCAGTTGTTGAAGGGGGCGGCGCGCTTGGCGTACTCGAGGTGCAGCTCGTCGATCGTCTCCAGCTGCTTCTCCGTTTTCTGGCAGCGCCCAAAATTCGGGATCAGCCCCACAAGGGGGTCCCTTCCCCTTTTTTGGGGTCCCTCCGGGGGTTCCCCTCACCTCCAGGGCCTCCCTGCGGCTGTGGGTGAGCGAGCCCAGCAGGTCCCACTGGTCACAGATCCGCTGGCAGCGCGAGTTCACGCTCGGCGAGTCGTAGTAATCCAGCTCGCTAAAGGATTGGATTTGGGGGAAATCGGGGGAAATTAGGGTGTTTGGGGGAAATTGGGGGGGTTTGGGGGAAATGGGGGGGTTTGGGGTCAATTGGAGGGGTTTTGGGGGGGCAGTCGTAGTAATCCAGCTCGCTAAAGGATTGAATTTGGGGGGATTAAATTTGGGGGGAAATTGGGGGAAATTGGGGGGTTTGAGGGGTTCAATTGTAGTAATCCAGCTCGCTGGGGGGAAATTAAATTTGGGGGAGTTTGGGGTAAATTAGGGGGGAATTGGGGGGGTTTGGGGGAAATTGGGGGGGTTTTGGGGGTGCAATTGTAGTAATCCAGCTCGCTGGGGAAATTAAATTTGGGGGAAATTTGGGGGCTTTTGGGGGGGGTTGGGGGAAATTGGGGGGGTTTGGGGTAAAATTGGGGGGGTTTGGGGTCAATTGGAGGGGTTTGGGGTAAAATTGGGGGGATTTTGGGGGTGCAATTGTAGGAATCCAGCTCGCTGGGGGGATTAAATTTGGGGGGTATTTTGGGGTAAATTGGGGGCATTTTGGGGGGGCAGTCGCAGTAATCCAGCTCGCTGAGGGGAAATTAAATTGGGGGGAATTGGGGGAAATTGGGAGCATTTTGGGGGTGCAATTGTAGTAATCCAGCTCGCTGGGGGGATTGAATATGGGGTAAAATTGGGGGGGTTTTGGGGGAAATTAGGGGGTTTGGGGTAAATTGGGGGGTTTGGGGGTGCAATTGTAGTAATCCAGCTCGCTGGGGGATTAAATTGGGGTAAATTTGGGAGGTTTTGGGGTAAATTGGGGGGTTTTTGGGGTTTTATGGCTTAGTTATGGGGTGGTGGGTTATTTTGGGGTTATTTAGGATTATTTTGGGGTTATTTTAGGGTCTCCATACTTCAATTCCTGTGCAATGGCCGCAATCTGCTCAGAGGGTTATTTAGGGATATTTTGGGGTTACTTAGGGTTATTTAGGGTTATTTAGGGTTATTTTGGGGTTATTTTGGGGTTATTTAGGGCCATTTTGGGGTCTCCCATACTTCAGTTCCTGTGCAATGGCCGCTATCTGCTCGGGGGGTTATTTAGGGTTATTTTGGGGTTATTTAGGGTTATTTAGGGTTATTTTGGGGTTATTTAGGGTTATTTAGGGTTATTTAGGGTTATTTTAGGGTCTCCCATACTTTAACTCCTGTGCAATGGCCGCGATCTGCTGGGGGGTTATTTAGGGTTATTTAAGGTTATTTTGGGGTTATTTGGGGTTATTCAGGGTTATTTTGGGGTTATTTTGGGGTTATTTAGGGTTATTTAGGGTTATTTTAGGGTCTCCCATACTTCAGTTCCTGTGCAATGGCCGCGATCTGCTGAGGGGTTATTTTGGGGTTATTTAGGGTTATTTTGGGGTTATTTAGGGTTATTTTGGGGTTATTTAGGGTTATTTAGGATTATTTTGGGGTTATTTAGGATTATTTTAAGCTCTCCCATACTTCAATTCCTGTGCAATGGCCGCGATCTGCTGGGGGGTTATTTTGGGGTTATTTAGGGTTATTTTAGGGTTATTTAGGGGTTATTTAGGATTATTTTAAGCTCTCCCATACTTCAGTTCCTGTGCAATGGCCGTAATCTGCTCGGGGGTTATTTAGGGTTATTTAGGGATATTTTGGGGTTATTTAGGGTTGTTTTAGGGTTGTTCTAGGGTTGATTTAGGGTCTCCCATACTTTAACTCCTGTGCAATGGCCGCGATCTGCTCGGGGGGTTATTTAGGGTTATTTAAGGTTATTTTGGGGTTATTTTTGGGGGGTTTGGGGTTATTTTGGGGGGTTTTGGGCTCTCCCATACTTCAATTCCTGTGCAATGGCCGCAATCTGCTCGGGGGGTTATTTAGGGTTATTTAAGGTTATTTTGGGGTTATTTTGGGGGGGTTTGGGGTTATTTTGGGGGGTTTTGGGCTCTCCCATACTTCAGTTCCTGTGCAATGGCCGCAATCTGCTCCACCCTGTCCTGGTGCGCGGCCAGGTCGGACTCGAAGGCCTCGTGTTTGCGCAGCAGGGCCCGAACCTGCGCCAGCGAGGCCGAGCCGTAATCCCGGTCCCTGAGGGCCAGCTCCTTACCTGGGCACAGGGGAGAGGGCACCTGAGACCCCTGAGCCCCCTGTGCCACCCCCTGAGCCCCCTGTGCCACCCCCTGAACCTCCCTGAGCCCCCTGAGCCCCCATAACCCCCCTGAGGGCCAGCTCCTTACCTGGGCACAGGTGAGGGGGCACCTGAGACCCCTGAGACACCTGAGACCCCCTGTGCCACCCCCTGTGCCAGCTCCTTACCTGGGCACAGGTGAGGGGGCACCTGAGACCCCTGTGCCACCCCCTGAGCCACCTGAACCCCCCTGAGGGCCAGCTCCTTACCTGGGCACAGGTGAGGGGGTACCTGAGACACCTGAGACACCTGAGACCCCCTGTGCCACCCCCTGAGCCCCCTGAACCCCCCTGTGCCACCTGAGCCACCCCCTGAACCCCCTGAGCCCCCTGTGCCACCCCCTGAGCCCCCATAACCCCCCTGAGCCCCCTGTGCCACCCCCTGAGCCCCCTGAACCCCCCTGAGCCCCCTGTGCCACCCCCTGAGCCCCCTGAACCCCCCTGAGCCCCCTGTGCCACCCCCTGAGCCCCCTGAACCCCCCTGAACCCCCCTGTGCCACCCCCTGAGCCCCCATAACCCCCCTGAGCCCCCTGTGCCACCCCCTGAGCCCCCTGAACCCCCCTGAGCCCCCTGTGCCACTCCCTGAGCCCCCTGAACCCCCCTGATCCCCCCATAACCCCCCTGAGGGCCAGCTCCTTACCTGGGCACAGGTGAGAGGGTACCTGAGACCCCTGAGCCCCCAAACCCCTCCCCTCTCCCCCAAACCCCTCCCCATCTCCCCCAAACCCCTCCCCATCCACCCCAAACCCCCCTAAATTCCCCCCAAAACCCCCTCAAACCCCCAAACCCCTCCCCATGCCCCCCAAACCCCTCCCCATCCACCCCAACCCCCCCCAAACCCCTCCCCATCCACCCCAAACCCCCCCAGCCCCCTCCCCATCCACCCCAACCCTCCCAAATTCCCCCCAAATCCCCCCTAACCCCCCCAGCCCCCTCCCCATCTCCCCCAACCCCCCCCAAATCCCCCCCAAATCCCCCCAGCCCCCTCCCCAAAACCCCCCAACCCCCCCCAAATCCCCCCCAAACCCCCCCAAACCCCCCGAAATTCCCCTCAAACCCCCCCAAACCCCTCTCAATCCCCCCCAAACCCCCCAAACCCCCCTCAAATCCCCTCAAATTCCCCTCTAAACCCCCCCAAATCCCCCCACGTTCCCCCTCCCCGGTACCTTCCGTCCACCCCTCGTGGATCGAGGCTTTCTGCCGGAATTTCTCGGCCAGGTGGTCGAGGCGCTCGAGGCGCCGCAGCTCGGTCAGGAGCCACTCCTCGTGCCCCTTCTCTGCCTGCTCCAGCCGCTGCCACCCCGCCCCGATGTCCTGGGCACCCCAAAAACGGGGATCAGGGACCCCAAAAACCCCCAGACACACCCAGAGCCCCCCAAAAACCCCCAGACACACCCAGAGCCCACCCAGAGCCCCCCAAAAACCCCCCCAGGCAGGGCTGACCCCACTCCTCGTGCCCCTTCTCTGCCTGCTCCAGCTGCTGCCACCCTGCCCCGATGTCCTGGGCACCCCAAAAACGGGTGAGAGGGACCCCAAAAACCCCCAGAGCCACCCAGAGCCCACCCAGAGCCCCCCAAAAACCCCCCCAGGCAGGGCTGACCCCACTCCTCATGCCCCTTCTCTGCCTGCTCCAGCTGCTGCCACCCCGCCCCGATGTCCTGGGCACCCCAAAAACGGGAGTCAGGGACCCCAAAAACCCCCAGAGCCCCCTAAAAACACCCAGAGCCCCCCCAAAAACCCCCCAGGCAGGGCTGACCCCACTCCTCGTGCCCCTTCTCCGCCTGCTCCAGACGCTGCCACCCCGCCCCGATGTCCTGGGCACCCCAAAAATGGGGGTCAGGGCACCCAAAAACCCCCAGAGCCCCCCAAAAACCCCCAGACACACCCAGAGCCCACCCAGAGCCCCCCAAAAACCCCCAGACACACCCAGAGCCCCCCCAGGCAGGGCTGACCCCACTCCTCGTGCCCCTTCTCCGCCTGCTCCAGACGCTGCCACACAAAACCTCCCCAAATCCCCTCTGAGACCCCCAAATCTCCCCCAAATGCCCTCTGAGACCCCTCAAATCTCCCCCAAATCCCCTCTGGGACCCCCAAATCCCCTCTGGGACCCCCAAATCTCCCCCAAATGCCCTGTGGGACCCACAAACCCCCCCGTAACCACCGAGACCATCCTGCCCTCCGAGGGCATGAATGTGGGGCAGGTTTGGGGTGGGATTTGCCCCCCAAAACCTTCCCAAATCCCCTCAAATCCCCTCAAATCTCCCCCAAATCCCCTCTGGGACCCCCAAATCCCCTTTAGGACCCCCAAAAACCCCCAGACCCACCGAGACCATCCTGCCCTCGGAGGGCATGAATGCAGGATGGGTTTGGGATGGTTCAGGGGTGGATTTGGAGCATCCCAGCAAGGATTTGCCCCCTAAAACCTCCCCAAATCCCCTCAAATCTCCCCCAAATCCCCTCAAATCTCCCCCAAATTTCCCAAATCCCCCCCAGACCCACCGAGACCATCCTGCCCTCGGAGGGCATGAAGGCAGGGCGGCCACTGAGGCGCAGTTTGGTCTGCAGGGTGTTGAAGTTGATCCCCCAAACCTCCCCAAATCCCCTCAAATCTCCCCCAAATCCCTTTTGGGACCCCCAAATCCCCTTTAGGACCCCCAAATCCCCCCCAAACCCACCGAGACCATCCTGCCCTCGGAGGGCATGAAGGCAGGGCGGCCGCTGAGGCGCAGTTTGGTCTGCAGGGTGTTGAAGTTGATCTCCAGCTGACATTTCTCCTGCACCTTGGGGGGTTTGTGCTCCCGCCGGTACTCCCGGAAATCCTCCAGCTTCTGCTGCATGGCCGGGATGGTTTTCTGGGGATCCCGGGACTCCAGCCAGGGGATGGTGCGCTGGATCCACGCCAGGAGCTGGGAAAATGGGAAAAAATGGGATTTGGGATCGTCCTCTGGGATTCCAGCCAGGGAATGGGGCGCTGGATCCACGCCAGGAGCTGGGAAAATGGGAAAAATGGGATTTGGGATCGTCCTCTGGGATTCCAGGCAGGGAATGGGGCGCTGGATCCACACCAGGAGCTGGGAAAATGGGAAAAATGGGATTTGGGATGGTTCTGGGATTCCAGGCAGGGGATGGTGCGCTGGATCCATTCCAGGAGCTGAGAAAATGGGGAATAAAGGGAGTTTGGGATCGTTCTCTGGGATTCCAGGCAGGGGATGGTGCGTTGGATCCACGCCAGGAGCTGGGAAAATGGGAATAAACACAGTTTGGGATGGTTTTGGGATTCCAGGCAGGGGATGGTGCGCTGGATCCACGTCAGGAGATGAAAATCAGGGAAAAAACCAGGATTTGGGATGGTTCTGGGATTCCAGCCAGGGGATGGGGCACTGGATCCACGCCAGGAGCTGGGAAAATGGGGAAAAAATGGGATTTGGGATGGTCCTCTGGGATTCCAGGCAGGGGATGGTGCGTTGGATCCATTCCAGGAGCTGGAAATCAGGGAGAAAATGGGATTTGGGATCATGGTCTGGGATTCCAGGCAGGGGATGGGGCGCTGGATCCACGCCAGGAGCTGGGAAAATGGGATTGGGAATGTGGGAATGTGGTTAAACGGGGTTTGGGATCGTCCTCTGGGATTCCAGCCAGGGGATGGTGCGCTGGATCCATTCCAGGAGCTGGGAAAATGAGGAAAAAATGGGATTTGGGATGGTTCTGGGATTCCAGCCAGGGGATTGTGCGCTGGATCCACGCCAGGAGCTGGGAAAATGGGAATAAAAACAGTTTGGGATCGTTCTCTGGGATTCCAGGCAGGGGATGGGGCGCTGGATCCATTCCAGGAGCTGGGAAAATGGGAATAAAGGGAGTTTGGGATCGTCCTCTGGGATTCCAGCCAGGGGATTGTGCGCTGGATCCACGCCAGGAGCTGGGAAAATGGGAATAAAAACAGTTTGGGATCGTCCTCTGGGATTCCAGGCAGGGAATGGGGCGCTGGATCCACGCCAGGAGCTGGGAATGGGGGAATTTGGGGTTTGGGAGGGATTTGAGGGACTTTGGGGTGTTTTTGGGGTCTCACATCGCTGGCCAAGATTGTCCTACCTGAGGGGAGCTCAGGGTGGTTTTTTGGGGTGTTTTTGGGGTATTTTGGGGTATTTTGTGGTGTTTTTGGGGTATTTTGGGGTATTTTGGGGTGGGTTTTGGGGTGTTTTGGGGTGTTTTTGGGGTCTCACATCGCTGGCCAGGTGCTCATAGTCCTCCATGAGGGGAGTTCAGGATGGTTTTTTGGACTGTTTTTGGGGTAGTTTGGGGTGTTCTGGGGTTTTTTTGGGTATTTTGTGGTGGTTTTTGGGGTGTTTTGGGGTGTTTTTGGGGTGTTTTGGGGTGTTTTGGGGTCTCACATCGCTGGCCAGGCGCTCGTAGTCCTCCATGAGCTGCTCGTTCTCCTGGTTCACGGCCAGCACTTTGCAGATCCGGTTCGCTGCCGTCTCAGCCTGAGGGGAATCCGGGAAAATCCGGGGAATTCCAGGGGAATCCAGGGGAATCCAGGGAAATCCAGGGGAAAAACACAGAGAGAGAGAAAAAGGGAGTGAAATCCAGAGAAAAAAAGACAGAGAGAAGGAAAAAGGGGAGGGAAATCCAGGGAAATCACAGGGAGAGAAGGAAAAGGGAGAGAAATCCAGGGAAAAAACACAGAGAGAAGGAAAAGGGAAGGGAAAAGGGGAGGGAAATGCAGGGAAATGAAAGGCAGAGAAGGAAAAAGGGAGGGAAATCCAGGGAAAAAACACAGAAGGAAAAGGGAAGGGAAAAGGGGAAGGAAATGCAAGGAAATCACAGAGAGAGAAGGAAAAAGGATGGGAAAAGGGGAGGGAAATCCAGGGAGAAAAGGAAAAGGGGAGTGAAATGCAGGGGAAAAAACACAAAAAGAAGGAAAAAGGGAGTGAAATCCAGGAAAATCACAGGGAAAGAAGGAAAAGGGGAGTGAAATGCAGGGAAAAAACACAAAAAGAAGGAAAAGGGGAGTGAAATGCGGGGAAAAAACAAGGAGAGAAGAAAAAGGGGAGGGAAAAGGGGAGGGAAATGCAAGGAAATCACAGAGAGAGAAGAAAAAGGGATGGGAAAAGGGGAGGGAAATCGAGCAAAATCACAGGGAAAGAAGGAAAAAGAGAGTGAAATGCATGGAAAAAACACAAAAAGAAGGAAAAAGGGAGGGAAATCCAGGGAAAAAACACAGAAGGAAAAAGGAACGGAAAAGGGGGAGTAAAATCCAGGGAAATTAGAGGGAGAGAAAGAAAAGGGGAGGGAAATCCAGGGAAAAAAACAAGTAGAGAAAGAAAAGGAAAAGGGGAAGGGAAATCCAGGAAAAAACACAGAGAGAAAAAAAAGAGAAGGAAAAAGGGAGAGAAATCCAGGGAAATCACAGGGAAAGAAGGAAAAGGGGAGGGAATGGGAAGAAGGAAGGGCCCCCCAGGACGTGGCCCAGCAGCAGAGCCAGACCCCACTCGCCTCCCTCTGGATCCCAATCCCAGCTCCCAATCCCAATCCCAGCTCCTGGATCCCAATCCTGGATCCCAATCCCAATCCTGGATCCCAATCCCAGATCCCAATCCCAGCTCCCAATCCCAGCCCCCAATCCCAATCCCAGCTCCCAATCCCAGCTCCTGGATCCCAATCCCAATCCTGGATCCCAATCCCAGATCCCAATCCCAGCTCCCAATCCCAGCTCCCAATCCCAATCCCAGCTCCCAATCCCAGCCCCCAGGGGGGTCCCAGCACCTTCTGGGCCCCGGAGAAGGCGTGGTAGAAGCAGGACACGTAGGTCATGATGGCCTTCTCGTCCGGCCGCAGCGTCCCCACGATGTCTGAGCGGGAAAAAACGGGAATGTGGGGATCCTGGGAATGCTGGGGGAATCCTGGGAATGCCCAGGGGGGGATTTCCACCCCCACGGGAATTCTGGGATCATGGGAATGCCCAGAGAGGGAATTTCCACCCCAGGGGGGGGGTTTTGGTTCCTTCCTCCCCACCCACCCTGAGGGTCTGCAGGGCCCGGGGAACTCCCAGGGATCCCACGTGGAATTCCACACAGAATTCCCAGGGATCCCACACAAGGAATTCCCAGGGATCCCACATGGAATCCCACACGGAATTCCCAGGGATCCCACATGGAATCCCACACAGAATTCCCAGGGATTCCACATGGAATCCCACACAGAATTCCCAGGGATCCCACATGGAATCCCACACAGAATTCCCAGGGATCCCACACAGAATTCCCAGGGATCCCACATGGAATCCCACATGGAATTCCCAGGGATCCCACATGGAATTCCACACCGAACTCCCAGGGATTCCACACAGAATTCCCAGGGAATCCCCATGGGTTTCCTACGGATTTCCCATGGAATTCCCATGGATTCCACGGGGATTTCCCCATGGATCCCTCATGGATCTCCAATGGATCCCCCCAGATCCCCCCTGGATCTCACCCTCGGCGTCCAACATCTTGGGGATGTCCAGGTACTTGGATCACCCCCCAGATCCCCCTGGATCCCCCTGGATCCCCCCAGATCCCCCTGGATCCCCCCAGATCCCCCTGGATCCCCCCAGATCCCCCTGGATCTCACCCTCGGCGTCCAACATCTTGGGAATGTCCAGGTACTTGGATCACCCCCCAGATCCCTCTGGATCCCCCTGGATCCCCCCAGATCCCTCTGGATCCCCCCAGATCCCCCTGGATCCCCCCAGATCCCCCTGGATCTCACCCTCGGCGTCCAACATCTTGGGGATGTCCAGGTACTTGGATCACCCCCCAGATCCCCCTGGATCCCCCCAGATCCCCCCCAGATCCCTCTGGATCCCCCCTGGATCCCCCCAGATCCCTCTGGATCCCCCCTGGATCCCCCCAGATCCCTCTGGATCCCCCCAGATCCCCCTGGATCCCCCCAGATCCCTCTGGATCCCCCCAGATCCCTCTGGATCCCCCCAGATCCCCCCCAGATCCCTCTGGATCCCCCCAGATCCCCCTGGATCCCCCCTGGATCTCACCCTCGGCGTCCAACATCTTGGGAATGTCCAGGTACTTGGATCACCCCCCAGATCCCCCCCAGATCCCTCTGGATCCCCCCAGATCCCTCTGGATCCCCCCAGATCCCTCTGGATCCCCCCAGATCCCCCCTGGATCCCCCCTGGATCTCACCCTCCGCATCCAACATCTTGGGAATGTCCAGGTACTTGGATCACCCCCCAGATCCCCCCCAGATCCCTCTGGATCCCCCCTGGATCCCCCCAGATCCCCCTGGATCCCCCCAGATCCCCCCTGGATCCCCCCTGGATCTCACCCTCGGCGTCCAACATCTTGGGAATGTCCAGGTACTTGGATCACCCCCCAGATCCCTCTGGATCCCCCCAGATCCCCCTGGATCCCCCCAGATCCCCCCAGATCCCCCCTGGATCCCCCCTGGATCTCACCCTCCGCATCCAACATCTTGGGAATGTCCAGGTACTTGGATCACCCCCCAGATCCCTCTGGATCCCCCCAGATCCCCCTGGATCCCCCCAGATCCCCCCAGATCCCCCCTGGATCCCCCCTGGATCTCACCCTCCGCATCCAACATCTTGGGAATGTCCAGGTACTTGGATCACCCCCCAGATCCCTCTGGATCCCCCCAGATCCCCCCAGATCCCTCTGGATCCCCCCAGATCCCCCCTGGATCCCCCCTGGATCTCACCCTCCGCATCCAACATCTTGGGAATGTCCAGGTACTTGGATCACCCCCCAGATCCCCCCAGATCCCCCCTGGATCCCTCTGGATCCCCCCTGGATCCCCCTGGATCCCCCCTGGATCTCACCCTCCGCGTCCAACATCTTGGGAATGTCCAGGTACTTGGATCACCCCCCAGATCCCTCTGGATCCCCCCAGATCCCCCTGGATCCCCCCAGATCCCCCCAGATCCCCCCTGGATCCCCCCTGGATCTCACCCTCCGCATCCAACATCTTGGGAATGTCCAGGTACTTGGATCACCCCCCAGATCCCCCCAGATCCCTCTGGATCCCCCCAGATCCCCCCAGATCCCCCTGGATCCCCCCTGGATCTCACCCTCCGCGTCCAACATCTTGGGAATGTCCAGGTACTTCTCGGCCACCTCGAAGGCGTTGTTGAGGTTGGTGACGGGGTCGTCCTGGGGGGGTTTAGGAGGGGGGGTGTCAGCGATTCCGGGGGCTCCCGGGATTCCCAGAATTCCCAGAACTCCCAGAACTCCCAGAATTCCCGGAATTCCCAGAATTCCCGGAATTCCCAGGATTCATGGGATTCCCAGGATTCCCAGAACTCCCAGAATTCCCGGAATTCCCAGAATTCCCGGGATTCCCAGAACTCCCAGAATTACCGGGATTCCCAGAACTCCCGGAATTCCCAGAACTCCCAGAATTCCCAGGATTCACGGGATTCCCAGAACTCCCAGAACTCCCAGAATTCCCAGAACTCCTAGAATTCCCAGAATTCCCAGAACTCCCAGAATCCCCGGGATTCCCAGGATTCCCAGAACTCCCAGAATTCCCGGGATTCCCAGAACTCCCAGAATTCCCAGAATTCCCAGGATTCACAGGATTCCCAGAACTCCCAGAACTCCCAGAATTCCCAGAACTCCCAGAATTCCCAGGATTCCCAGAACTCCCAGAATTCCCAGGATTCCCAGAACTCCCAGAATTCCCAGAACTCCCAGAATCCCCGGGATTCCCAGGATTCCCAGAACTCCCAGAATTCCCAGGATTCCCAGAACTCCCAGGATTCCCAGAACTCCCAGAATTCCCGGGATTCCCAGAACTCCCAGAACTCCCAGAATTCCCAGAATTCCCAGGATTCCCGGGATTCCCGGGGTTTACCTTGCGCAGTTTGTCGTACTCGATGAGCTCGGGGCGGTGCCGATGGATCAGAGCGTTGAAGGCCAGGCCGTCCTTCCAGCTGGGGAAAAACAGGGAATGGGGGATCCAGGGGGATTCCAGGGGGATCCAGGGGGATTCCAGGGGGATTCCAGGGGATCCCAGAGCATTCCAGGGGATCCCACAGCATTCCAAGGGATCCCAGAGCATCCCAGAGCATTCCAGGGGATTCCAGAGCATTCCAGGGATCCCAGAGCATTCCAGGGGATCCCAGAGAATTCCAGAGGATCCCAGAGCATTCCAAGGGATCCCAGAGCATCCCAGAGCATTCCAGGGGATTCCAGAGCATTCCAGTGGATCCCAATCCCACCTCACCCCAGGGGGAAGGGAAGGTTTGGGAAGGGAAGGTTTGGGGAAGGTTTGGGAACGTTTGGGAAGGTTTGGGAAGGTTGGGAAGGTTTGGGAAGGTTTGGGAATCACCTGATGTGGAAGTTCTGGACGTTTGGGAAGGTTGGGGAAGGTTGGGGAAGGTTTGGGAAGGTTGGGAAGGTTTGGGAAGGTTTGGGAATCACCTGATGTGGAAGTTCTGGACGTTTGGGAAGGGAAGGGGAGGTTTAGGAAGGTTTGGGAATCACCTGATGTGGAAGTTCTGGAGGTTTGGGAAGGTTTGGGAAGGTTGGGAAGGTTGGGAAGGTTGGGAAGGTTGGGAAGGTTTGGGAATCACCTGATGTGGAAGTTCTGGAGGTTTGGGAAGGTTTGGGAAGGTTGGGAAGGTTTGGGAATCACCTGATGTGGAAGTTCTGGACGTTGACGTTCTTGTACGGGGCCGTTTTCCGTTGGCACCAGAGCAGCAGCCCCTCCTTGGCCGAGGTCTCTGTGGGGACACCGAGCACGGACACGGGTGGGGCCCACGGGGGATCCCAAACTGGATCCCAAGGGTGGATCCCAGGGTGGATCCCAGGGGTTGATCCCAATGGGTGAATTCCCAAGGCACAGATCCCAGGGTGGATCCCAAACTGGATCCTGGGGCTGGATCCCAAGGCACAGATCCCAAAGCCAGATCCCAAAGGCACAGATCCCGGAGTGGATCCCAGGGCTGGATCCAAATGTGGGTCCCAGGGCACAGATCCCATGGCACAGATCCCAAAACTGGATCCCAGGGCACAGATCCCAGGGGTGGATCCTGCTGTGGATCCCAAGGCCAGATCCCAGTGTGGATCCCAAGCCACAGATCCCAGGGCACAGATCCCAAACCCACAGATCCCGGAGTGGATCCCAGGGCTGGATCCGAATGTGGGTCCCAGGGCACAGATCCCATGGCACAGATCCCAAAGCTGGATCCCAAAGGCACAGATCCCAGGGGTGGATCCCAAAGCTGGATCCCAGGGCTGAATCCCGAGGTGGATCCCAGGGCTGGATCCCAGTGGTGGATCCCGGGAGTGGATCCTGCTGTGGATCCCAGTGGTGGATCCCAGTGGTGGATCCCAGTGGTGGATCCCAGGGCTGGATCCCAGTGGTGGATCCCAGTGGTGGATCCCAGTGGTGGATCCCAGTGGTGTACCCCAGTGGTGGATCCCAAAGGCACAGATCCCAGTGGTGGATCCCAGTGGTGTATCCCAGTGGTGGATCCCAGGGCTGGATCCCAGTGGTGGATCCCAGTGGTGGATCCCAGTGGTGGATCCCAAGGGTGGATCCCAGGGCTGGATCCCAGGGCTGGATCCCAGTGGTGGATCCCAGTGGTGGATCCCAGGGCTGGATCCCAGGGCTGGATCCCAGTGGTGGATCCCAGTGGTGGATCCCAGGGCTGGATCCCAGGGCTGGATCCCAGTGGTGGATCCCAGTGGTGGATCCCAGGGCTGGATCCCAGTGGTGGATCCCAGGGCTGGATCCCAGTGGTGGATCCCAGGGCTGGATCCCAGGGCTGGATCCCAGGGCTGGATCCCAGTGGTGGATCCCAGTGGTGGATCCCAGGGCTGGATCCCAGTGGTGGATCCCAGGGCTGGATCCCAGTGGTGGATCCCAGTGGTGGATCCCAGGGCTGGATCCCAAGGGTGGATCCCAGGGCTGGACCCCATGGGTGTATCCCAGGGCTGGACCCCAGTGGTGGATCCCATGGGTGTATCCCAGTGGTGGATCCCAAAGGCACAGATCCCAGTGGTGGATCCCAGTGGTGGATCCCAGTGGTGGATCCCAAAGGCACAGATCCCAGTGGTGGATCCCAAAGGCACAGATCCCAGTGGTGGATCCCAAAGGCACAGATCCCAGTGGTGGATCCCAGGGCTGGATCCCATGGGTGTATCCCAGGGCTGGATCCCAGTGGTGGATCCCAGGGCTGGACCCCATGGGTGTATCCCAGGGCTGGACCCCAGTGGTGGATCCCATGGGTGTATCCCAGTGGTGGATCCCAAAGGCACAGATCCCAGGGCTGGATCCCAGGGCTGGACCCCAGTGGTGGATCCCAAAGGCACAGATCCCAGTGGTGGATCCCAAAGGCACAGATCCCAGTGGTGGATCCCAAAGGCACAGATCCCAGTGGTGGATCCCAGGGCTGGACCCCAGTGGTGGATCCCAAAGGCACAGATCCCAGTGGTGGATCCCAAAGGCACAGATCCCAGTGGTGGATCCCAAAGGCACAGATCCCAGTGGTGGATCCCAGGGCTGGACCCCAGTGGTGGATCCCAGGGCTGGATCCCATGGGTGTATCCCATGGGTGTATCCCCGGAGCAGATCCGGTGTCTCACCCTCGACGGAGATGTCCTGGATGGCGAAGCGCAGAATGATCGTCCAGATCATCCCCAGGGTCATCTTCGCGTTCCCGTCCACGATCTCTGCAACCGGAACACGGCCGGATTGAACCGGATTGAACCGGGATGGAACCGGAACCGACCCGGAACTGACCCGGGATGGAACCGGAACTGACCCGGAAATGACCCGGATAGAACCGGAACTGACCCGGAAATGACCCGGATAGAACCGGAACTGACCCGGGATGGACCCGGGATGGACCCGGAACTGACCCGGGATGGAACCGGAAATGACCCGGGATGGACCCGGAATTCCAGGGAAAGGGGGGAAAGGGGGGGATTCCCGGGGGACAGACGGGCTGGGAGGGGGAGCTGGAATGGGGGAATCCAGGGATTGGGGGATCCTGGAATTGGGGGGCTCTGGAATTGGGGAATCCAAGGATTGGGAATCCTGGAATGGTGGAATCGAAGGATTAGGGAATCCTGGAGTGGAATCCAAGGACTGAGGAATCCTGGAATTGGGGAATCCTGGAACTTGGGGGCCCTGGAATTAGGGGGGTCCTGGAATGGTGGAATCCAAGGACTGGGGAATCCTGGAATTTGGGGAATCCTGGAACTGGGGAATCAAAGAATTGGGGGACTCTGGAATTGGGGAATCCTGGAATTGGGGAATCCTGGAATTAGGGAATCCAAGGATTGGGGGATCATGGAATTGGGGGCCCTGGAATTAGGGGGGTCCTGGAATGGTGGAATCCAAGGATTGGGGAATTCTGCAATTGCGGAAACCTGGAATTGGGGAAACCTGGAATTGTGGAAACCTGGAATTGGGGAATACAAGGATTGGGGAACCCAAGGATTGGGGGATCCTGGAATTGGGGAAACCTGGAATTGGGGAAACCTGGAATTGTGGAAACCTGGAATTGGGGAATACAAGGATTGGGGAACCCAAGGATTGGGGGATCCTGGAATTGGGGAAACCTGGAATTGGGGAAACCTGGAATTAGGGGGGGCCTGGAATGGTGGAATCCAAGGATTGTGGAAACCTGGAACTGGAGAATCCTGGAATTTCCGAAAAGAGGAATCCCAGGAATGCCAGGCTCCCCCAGCCCAGCCCATCCCAGCCCATCCCAGCCCATCCCAGGATTTTTGGGAATGGCTGGGGGCGGGGCAGGCCGGGACAGGCTCGGGAATGGGGGAGTTTTTCCCGAGGATTTTCCAGCCCCTCCCAACCAAACCGGCCGGGCCGGAGGAGCCAGCGGAGCCCCCCCAGGGAAGGGGCCCCAATCCCAGGAATTCCAGCTGGGAAGGGGCTTTGGATCCAGCTCTTCCCCCTCCTCCAGGGGCTTTTTCCCTCTTCCACTTTTTCCCCCCTCTTCTCCAGTTTTTTTTCCCTCTTCCTTTTTTTTTTTTTCCCTTTCTCCAGGTGTTTTTTCCCTTTCCAATTTTTTTTCCCCTTTCCACGTTTTTTTTCCCCCTTCTCCAGCTGTTTTTTCCTTTCTCCAGGTGTTTCTTCCCTTCCCCATGTTTTTTTTCCCTTCTCCAGGTGTTTTTTCCCACCCCAGTTCCCTCCACATTCCCCAACCCCCCCCCCCCATCCCTTTTATCCCAATCCCAGTAAACCTCAGGAACGGCCCCGATCCCAGGGATGGTTCCAGGCTGGGAATTTCACCCGGCATTCCCAGGAACAGCCCCAATCCCAGGGATGGCTCCAGGCTGGGAATTCCACCCGGCATTCCTGGGATATCCCCGGCAGATCCCAGGAACAGCCCCGATCCCAGGGATGGCTCCAAGCTGGGAATTCCCAGGATATCCCCGGCAGATCCCAAGAATCGCCCTCAGGACACCCCAAACCCCCCAACCCCAAATTCCCGGGACGGAATTCCAGGGGGAATCTGAGGGGAATCCCATGGAATTCTGAGGTGATTCCCAGGTGATTCCCAGGTGATTCCCAGGTGATTCCCAGGTGATTCCCATGGAATTCCCAGGGGATTCCCAGGTGATTCCCAGGTGATTCCCAGGTGATTCCCAGGTGATTCCCATGGAATTCCCAGGGGATTCCCAGGTGATTCCCAGGTGATTCCCAGGGGATTCCCAGGTGATTCCCATGTAATTCCCAGGTGATTCCCAGGAATCCCGAGGTGATTCCCAGGTAATTCCCAGGTAATTCTGAGGTGATTCCCAGGTAATTCCCAAGTGATTCCCAGGTGATTCCCAGGTGATTCCCAGGTAATTCCCAGGGATCCCGAGGTAATTCCCAGGGGATTCCCAGGGGATTCCCAGGTAATTCCCAGGTAATTCCCAGGTGATTCCCAGGGATCCCGAGGTAATTCCCAGGGGATTCCCAGGTAATTCCCATGTAATTCCCAGGTAATTCCCAGGTAATTCCCAGGTAATTCCCATGTAATTCCCAGGTAATTCCCATGTAATTCCCGGGGATCCCGAGGTAATTCCCAGGTAATTCCCAGGTGATTCCCAGGTGATTCCCAGGTAATTCCCAGGTGATTCCCAGGGATCCCGAGGTAATTCCCAGGTAATTCCCAGGTGATTCCCAGGTAATTCCCAGGTAATTCCCAGGTGATTCCCAGGTGATTCCCATGTAATTCCCAGGTGATTCCCAGGTGATTCCCAGGTAATTCCCAGGGGATTCCCAGGTGATTCCCAGGTGATTCCCAGGTAATTCCCAGGTGATTCCCGGGGATCCCGAGGTAATTCCCAGGTAATTCCCAGGTAATTCCCATGTAATTCCCAGGTAATTCCCAGGTAATTCCCAGGTAATTCCCATGTAATTCCCAGGTAATTCCCAGGTAATTCCCAGGTGATTCCCAGGGATCCCGAGGTAATTCCCAGGTAATTCCCAGGTGATTCCCAGGTAATTCCCAGGTAATTCCCAGGTGATTCCCAGGTAATTCCCAGGTAATTCCCAGGTAATTCCCAGGTGATTCCCAGGTAATTCCCGGGGATCCCGAGGTAATTCCCAGGTGATTCCCAGGTAATTCCCAGGTAATTCCCAGGGATCCCGAGATAATTCCCAGGTAATTCCCAGGTAATTCCCGGGGATCCCGAGGTAATTCCCAGGTAATTCCCAGGTAATTCCCAGGTGATTCCCAGGTAATTCCCAGGTAATTCCCAGGGATCCCGGGGCTCTCACCCTCGGCGCCGATGGAGACGAGTTTGACGCCTTTGCTGGCGATGAAATCCAGGGCTTTGTTGACGTTGTTGATTTTGTGAACCCTCATCTTGCCCCGCTCCGGCTTCGGCAGCCGCTCCCCTGGGGGGGTTGGGGGAAAGTTAGAGGGGTTGGGGGAAAATAAAGGGTTTGGGGTAAATCTGAAGGGTTTGGGGGAAAAATAAAGGGTTTGGGGGAAAATTATAGGGTTTGGGGGAAAGTTAGAGGGTTTGGGGGAAAGTTAGAGGGTTTGGGGGAAAAATAAAGGGTTTGGGGGAAAAATAAAGGGTTTGGGGGAAAATTAAAGGGTTTGGGGTAAAGTTAGAGGGTTTGGGGTAAAAATAAAGGCTTTGGGGTAAAACTAAAGGGTTTTGGGAAAAATATAGGGTTTGGGGCTAATCTGAAGGGTTTGGGGCAAATCTGAAGGGTTTGGGGCAAAATTAAAGGGTTTGGGGTAAAATGAAAGGGTTTGGGTCAAGGTTAAAGGGTTTGGGGCAAATCTGAAGTGTTTGGGCAGAGTTAAAGGGTTTGGGGTAAAATTAAAGGGTTTGGGGCAAATCTGAAGGGTTTGGGGCAGAGTTAAAGGTTTGGGGAAAAATTAAAGGGTTTGGGGCAAATCTGAAGGGTTTGGGTCAAATTTCCCCCATTTTGGGCCAAGTTCAGGTGCTGTGGGCAGAGCTGAGAGGTTTTTGGGGTGGGTTTGGAGGGGTTTTGTGTTTATTTGGGAAGGGTTTATGTTGGTTTGGAGGGTTTTGGGTTGGTTTGGGAGGTTTTTGGGTGGGTTTGGAGGGTTTTTGTGTTTATTTGAAGGTTTCTTGTGTTGGTTTGAAGGGTTTTGGGTGGATTTGGAGGGTTTTTGGGGCCGACCTGAGATGACCTCGAGCAGCAGCATCAGCTTGAGGCCGTCCCGGAAATCCTCGTCGATGTTCTCGATCTGGGTGCCGGCTTTCCGCAGGTGGGAATTGCACCAGGCCGTGAAGGTCTGAGGGACAGGGAATGTGGGATCAGGAAGGGATCATCCCATTGGGAATGATCCCAGTGGGAATGATCCCTTCATCCCATTGGGAATGATCCCTTCATCCCAGTGGGAATTGCACCAGGCCGTGAAGGTCTGAGGGACAGGGAATGTGGGATCAGGAGGGGCTCATCCCAGATCATCCCACTGGGAATGATCCCTTCATCCCATTGGGAATGATCCCTTTATCCCATTGGGAATGATCCACTAATCCCATTGGGAATGATCCCTTAATCCCATTGGGAATGATCCCTTTATCCCATTGGGAACGATCCCACTGATCCCATTGGGAATGAGCCCTCGGGATCCTGCGGGAAAGCCCCTTTTCCAACCCCCCCCATCTTTCCCAGGCCCTTTTCCATGCCCTTTCCAAACCCTTTTCCAAGCCCTTTCCAGGCCCTTTCCCGTGCCCTTTCCCAGTCCTTTCCTGGGCCCTTTCCAGACCTTTTTCCAGGCCCTTTCCAGGCCCTTTTCCAGGCCCTTTCCCAGGCCCTTTTCCAGTCCTTTCCCAGGCCCTTTCCCAGACCCTTTTCCAGTCCTTTCCCAGGCCCTTTCCCAGTCCTTTCCAGGCCCTTTTCCGTGCCTTTTCCGGGTCCTTTCCCAGACCCTTTTCCAGTCCTTTCCCAGGCCCTTTCCCAGTCCTTTCCAGGCCCTTTTCCGTGCCCTTTCCGGGTCCTTTCCCAGGCCCTTTTCCAGGACCTTCCTGGGGTTTTTCCAGGCCCTTTCCAGGCCCTTTTCCGTGCCCTTTCCGGGTCCTTTCCCGGGCGTGTCCCGCAGGTGACTCCGCGGGCGTTTCCCGGGACTTTGAGCGGCTCCCACATTCCAGGGGCGGGCGGGGCCGGGCGGAGCCTCCGGAGCGGCCCCAGGAACGCCGGGAACGGGCCCAGGGGGGGCAAAACAATCCCCAAATCCTGGGAAAAGTCCCCAAATCCCAAATAAATCCACTTCCAGTGGGAGCTTTTCCCACTTTGGGAGCTCTGGAAGAGCCCAGGGGGGTCAAAACAGCCCGGAAAAGTCCCCAAATCCCAAATAAATCCACTTCCAGTGGGAGCTTTGCCCACTTTGGGAGCTCTGGAAGAGCCCAGGGGGGTCAAAACATCCTGAAAAAGTCCCCAAAATCATGGAAAAGTCCCCAAATCCCAAATAAATCCACTTCCAGCAGGAGCTTTTCCCACTTTCAGAGCCAGGAAAGGGTCCAGGGGGGTCAAAACATCCCGGAAAAGTCCCCAAAATCCTGGAAAAGTCCCCAAATCCCAAATAAATCCACTTCCAGTGGGAGCTTTTCCCACTTCTGGAGCTCTGGAAGAGCCCAGGGGGGTCAAAACAACCCTGAAAAGTCCCCAAATCCTGGGAAAAGTCCCCAAATCCCAAATAAATCCAATTCCAGTGGGAGCTTTGCCCACTTTGGGAGCTCTGGAAGAGCCCAGGGGGGTCAAAACATCCCAGAAAAGTCCCCAGAATCCTGGAAAATTCCCCAAAATCCACTTCCAGCAGGAGCTTTTCCCACTTTCAGAGCCAGGAAAGGGTCCAGGGGGGTCAAAACATCCCAGAAAAGCCCCCCAAAATCCCGGGAAAAGCCCCCAAAACCCCAGCCCAAAAGGGTCATTTTGTTGGAAATGGGGTTTAAAAGGGGGGTTTGGGAAAGGGGAACCTCGGGAATTTGGGATAAATCCCGCCTGGATCGACCCCCCCCCCCTTCCCCTCCCTCCCCGGAGCAAACCGAGCTCCCGGAAAAGGCCTAAAAAAGGAGATTCCGGCCGGGCCTCTGGAATTTCCTTCCCACAAAAAGCCTTTTCCAGGCATTGTGGCCCTGCCAGGGCCCTGGGAAAGCCGGGAATCCATCCCCAAAAAAAAAATCCGGGAATTCCGGGGCCCAAGGGCCATTCCCACCTGGTTCTCCCACCTGGTTTTCCAAGGAAAAACCGGAGCAAGGGAGGAAAAGGCTCCTCATTCCCACCCTGGAGTTTGGGATTCCGGGGCTGGAAGATCCATTGAGGGCCCAAAACTTGGGAATTCTGGGGTTGGAAGATCCATTGAGGCCCCAAAACTTGGGAATTCTGGGGTTGGAAAATGAACTTTTCGTCCCCATTTTCCTCCACTTTTCCAGGATCCCAGGAATTCCAGGGGGATGGAAAAAAAGGATCCCAGGAATTCCAGGGGAGTGGAAAAAGAGATCCTGGGAATTCCAAGAGAAAGGAGAAAGAGGAACCCAGGAATTCCAGAGGGAAGGAGACAGAGGATCCCAGGAATTCCAGAGGGAAGGAGAAAGAGGATCCCAGGAATTCCAGGGGGGATGGAAAAAGAGGATCCCAGGAATTCCAGGGGGGATGGAAAAAGAGGATCCCAGGAATTCCAGGGGGGAAGGAGAAAGAAAATCCCGGGAATTCCGAGGGGTTTGGGCTCCTTTCCCGGAATTCCGGGGCCCGCTGGGGCCGGAAGGGGTTCCCACATTCCCGAATTCCCGTTAAAAGAGGAGCCCAAAGGAAATTCCAGAGGGAATAAAAAAAACCCATCCAGGCGTTCCCCGCGCTCCAATTAACGCCTCATTTGCATAATTAACGCAATTAACGCAGCTCGGAGGCGCCGCTGGGGGGGAGGGGGGGAATGAGGGAAAATCAGGGAAAGTGAGGGAGAATGAGGGAAAATTAGGGAAAATGAGGGAGAATGAGGGGAAATGAGGGAAAAATGAAGGAAAATTAGGGAGAATGAGGGAAAAATGAGGGAAAATCAGGGGAAAATTAGGGGAAAAAAAGGGAAAAAGAGGGAAAAAAGTGGGGGAAGGGACGAAATTTGGGGAAATTTAAGTCAAAAAAAAAAAGGGAAATGGAAAAAAAAAAAGGGGAAAATCAGAGAAAAATCGGGAAAAAGGAGGAAAATTCCAGGACGAGGGAAGAGAAGTTGGGAAGTGGGATAAGAGCAGGAAAAGGGGTGGGAAAACGAGTTAAAATTGGGAAAACTGACTAAAAACTGAGGAGGAAAATCCAGAGAGACGTTTTTAAAAATCCAGGGAAAGGTGGATTTGGGGGGTCCCGGCCCTTCCCACCCCCCCCCCATTCCCAGGATTTTCCCTGCCGGGCCTGGAATGCGGGAGCTGCCTCCTTGGGGCCGTTTTTTGGGTCGGTTCCTGCGGATTTTGGGGCCTCCCCAGGGAGGGGGAGCCCGGAATGCTCCTCATTCCTTGCCCTTCTTCGGCTCCAGGGCTGGAGATTTGGGAATTCCAGAGGGATTCCAGAGGGATTCCAGAGGGATCCTCCTCTGCTTCCCCCCCCTTGGATCCACAGGGGCTCCTTTGGGGAAGATCTGGGGATTTTGGGAAAATCCAGGGGGGTTGGGAAGGGAAAAGGGAAAAGGGAAAAGGGAAAAGGGAAAAGGGAAAAGGGAAAAGGGAAAAGGGAAAAGGGAAAAGGGAAAAGGGAAAAGGGAAAAGGGAAAAGGGAAAAGGGAAGGGAAGGGAAGGGAAGGGAAGGGAAGGGAAGGGAAGGGAAGGGAAGGGAAGGGAAGGGAAGGGAAGGGAAGGGAAGGGAAGGGAAGGGAAGGGAAGGGAAGGGAAGGGCTGTGATTCCCACAGGGCTCTGATTCCCACACGGATCCAGCTCTGGCTGCATTGCTGGAATTCCAGAGGAATTCCAGAGGTGAATCCCCCGGGAACGGCCCCTTCCCTTCCCAAACTTTCCCTTCCCCTCGGATTTCCGGGACGCTCAGAATTCCGGCCCCGGGAATGGGGGGGAAAGGCCGGGAGGGGAGGGAGAGGAGGAGGAGGAGGAGGAGGAGGAGGAGGAGGAAGAGGAGGAGGAAGAGGAGGAGGAAGAGGAGGAGGAAGAGGAGGAGGAAGAGGAGGAGGAAGTTCCTGCTGCTCTTCCGGAGCCCAAAATATTCCCGTTTTAGCCCAGATTTTCCTTAAAAACGGCAGGAGAAGCCCCGGTAACCACGGCAACGCAGCCCAGCCCACCCCAAAGATCCCAAATCCAGGGAATTCGACCCAAAACTGAGGGAATTCCACCCCAAACTGAGGGAATTCAACCCAAACTCAGGGAACTAAACCCAAAACCCAGGGAATTCAACCCCAAACTGCAGAAATTAAACCCAAAACTGAGGGAACTTCACCCAAAACTCGAGGAATTCGACGCAAAACTGAGGGAATTTCACCCAAAACTCGAGGAATTCGATGCAAAACTGAGGGAATTTCACCCAAAACACAGAGAATTTCACCCAAAACAGAGAGAATTTCACCCAAACACAGGGAATTAAACCCAAAACTGAAGGGATTTCCCCCACACAGAAGGGATTTTCCCCAAAACAGAAGGGATTTCCCCCAAAACAGAAGGGATTTCCCCCAAAACAGAGGGAATTCTCCCCGAAATCCCGGGAATTCTGCCGGATCCGGAGGGAATTCCCCCCCCTTTTCCCAGGATTAACCCGGAACCCTTCGGGAATTCCTGGCAAAGCCCTCCCAGCTCCGCCGCTTCCCACGCTCCTGGGGGGGTGGGAAAGGGATTTTTGGGGACCCCCCTCTCGATCCCGAGGGGGATTTGGGGATCCCCCCCCTCCTCCTGACCCTCCGGAACTTCTTCCCCCCTGGAATTCCCAACAAAACCCGCGGGATCAGCCCCAAAATCTCCTCCTTCTTCACTTCCCCCCCTCCCAAAATGACTCCCCTCAATCCCACCCCCATTTTAAAGGGGGGACCCCCCCAAAATGTCCTGAACCCCCTCAGGGACCCCCAAAACGTCCTAACCCCCCCCAAAATGTCCTGAACCCTCCAAGACCCCTTAAGGACCCCCCAAAATGTCCTGACCCCCCTCAGGGACCCCCTAAAACATCCTGACCCCCCCTCAACACCAGTTCAGACCCCTCACTCCCCCCTACCCCGGGCTCTGACCCCTCAGACCCCCCTGGACTCCTTTATGGACCCCTCAAACCCCTCAGGGACCCCCTGAGACCCCCCTGGAGACCCCTCAGACCTCCCCAAACCCCTCAGGAACTTCCTGGGACCCCCCGATCCCTTCAGGGACCTCCTGGGACCCCCCTGGAGACCCCTCAGACCTCCCCAAACCCCTCAGGGACCTCCTGGGACCCCCTGATCCCCTCAGGGACCTCCTGGGACCCCCCGATCCCCTCAGGGATCCCCCCTAATCAACCGAGAGACCCTTTTAGGGACCCCCTTGGAGACCCCTTCAGACCCCCCAAGCCCCTCAGGAACTTCCTGGGACCCCTCGATCCCCTCAGGGATCCCCTCTAATCACCCTCAGACCCCTCTGGGCCCTCCTGGAGACCCCTCAGACCCCCCGATCCCCTCAGACCCCTCAGTGTCCCCTCAGACCCCCCCGATCCCCTCAGACCCCCCGATCCCCTCAGACCCCTCAGTGTCCCCTCAGACCCCCCCGATCCCCTCAGACCCCCCGATCCCCTCAGTGTCCCCTCAGACCCCACTCAGACACTCCTGATCCCCTCACAGACCCCCCTGACCCCCTCAGACCCCTCAGTGTTCCCTCAGAGCTTCTCCCAAGCGGGGTCGAGCAGGAGGTCCCGGTCCCGAACCCCTCGATCCCCTCAGACCCCCCTGACCCCCTCAGACCCCTCAGTGTCCCCTCAGACCCCCCCCAATCCCCTCAGCCCCCTCAGACCCCCCCACCTTGCGCTGCTGTTTCTCCCAGGCGGGGTCGAGCAGGAGGTCCCGGTCCCGAACCCTCCTATCCCCTCAGACCCCCCTGACCCCCTCAGACCCCTCAGACCCCTCCGATCCCCTCAGACCCCCCCACCTTGCGCTGCTGTTTCTCCCAGGCGGGGTCGAGCAGGAGGTCCCGGTCCCAGTCGTCCTCCTGGGCCATGTAGTCGCCGTTGGGGCCGGGCCCGATGCCGCCGTAGGCGTGCTGGGGCTGCGCGGCGCTGTGATAGTCCACCATGATCGCGGCCCTGGCCCCCCTCCTGTCGCGACAGGCGCCGGAATCGCGACCGGGCCCGGCCCGCGCCCCGCCCCGCCCCCCCCTCCCCCTCCCTTCCCACGGCCCCGCCCCGCCCACTGCGCACGCGCCGCGCGCCGCGCCCACGGGTGGGGAGGGGGAGGAGGGAAAACAACGCGCAGGCGCGAAAGGGAGAGGCCACGCCCACGCGCGCCTCAAGACACGGCCGGAAAAATAAAAAACAAACCCCGCCCACCGCCCGAGGGAAGGACACGCCCACCCAACCCCCCGGAAGCCCCGCCCATCGCCCCACGAGGGCGCGTCACTAGGTCAGGCCACGCCCATCGCCCCGCAAGCACCGCCCATCGAACCCTCACGGTTCCAGGCCACGCCCACTCCGCGCCCCAAGCCACGCCCACCGTCCCCTCAGACCGCCCCCCCCCTCCCCTCAGGACCCCCAAGAACGACCCCAGTGCCAAGAGGAGCCGCTTTACTGGTTTAAATGGGGAGGGGGCGGCGCTGGGGGGCAGAGGGGGCAGAGGGGGGTGTGGGGGGGTCTTGGGGGGCTCCATTTTTGGGGCTTCTGTGTCCGCCGGGGGGGCTCAGAGCGAGGACGCCATGATGCTCGATACACCTGAGGGGGACACAAGGGGGTCGGGGGGGGAGGGTCCAGGAACCCTCTGGGCCCCCCAAAACCCCCTCAGGATCCCAAACCCCCTCAGGACCCCAAAACCCCCTCAGGACCCCAAAACCCTCATTCAAAACACCACCCCCCCCAGGACCCCCAAAATCCCCTCAGGACCCTCAAAATCCCCTCAGAACCCCCCCCCAAACCCCATCCCACCTGAATCCCCCCCAAACTTTGTCAGAAACGCCTCAAGACCCCCCCCCTCCCCAAACTTAACCAAAAAACCCTCAGGACCCCTCCCAAGACCCCCCCAAACCCCATAAGGACCCCTCAGAACTCCAGGACCCCCCACATCCCCTCCAGGACCCCCCAAATCCCCTCCAAACCCCCCAAACCCCCTCCAAGACCCCCCAAATCCCCCTCCAGGCCCCCCCAAACCCCCTTCCAGGCCCCCCAAATCCCCTCCAAACCCCCCAAACCCCCTTCCAGGACCCCCAAACCCCCTCCAAGACCCCCCAAATCCCCCTCCAGGCCCCCCCAAACCCCCTTCCAGGCCCCCCAAATCCCCTCCAAACCCCCCAAACCCCCTTCCAGGACCCCCAAACCCCTTCCAGGACCCCCCAAACCCCCCTCAAGCCCCCCCAGGCCCCCCCACGCACTGTCAAAGTCGATTTTCTCGACAATGTTTTTGGGTTTGATGTTCTCCTCCTGGTTGGAGATGAGGACCCTGCCGGGCTCGGGCTCCGTCCACCCGTACTTGCTCATCCACACCCTCAGCTGCGACTCTGGGGGGCACAGGGGGGGCTGGGGGGGGCTGGGAGACCCCCAAACCTCCCCACAAACACCCTGGGGACGACCAGGACCCACCAAAATCCACCCAAGCCTCTCCAGGACCCACCAAACCCTCTCCAGGAACCCCCAAATCTTCTCCAGGGATCCCCAAACCTCCCCTCAAACACCCTGGGAATGACCAGGACCCACCAAAACCCACCCAAACCCTCTCCAGGAACCTCCAAATCCTCTCCATGGATCCCCAAACATCCCCTAAAATGCTCTGGGAATGACCAGGACCCACCAAAACCCACCCAAGCCTCTCCAGGACCCCCCAAATCCTCTCCAAGACCCCCAAACCCTCTCCAAGACCCCCCAAAGCCTCTCCAAGACCCCCCAAACTCTCTCCAGGACCATTTAAGTCCCCTCCAGGACCCCCAAACCCCTCCCAGGACCCCCCAAACCCCCTCCACGACCCCCAAACCCCCTCCACGACCCTCAAACCCTCTCTGGGACCCCCAAATTCTCTCCAGGACCCCCCAAACCCCCCCCAGGAACCCCCCCAAGTCACCTGAGAGGTCCCCCAGCATCTCAGCCAGCAGCCAGCGGTCGATGTGCTGGTAGGTGATCCCCACCACGTGGCAAATGACTGTGGGGGGACCCCCACGGTGTCACAGACCCCCCAAAAACCCACCCCAGCACCCCCAAAAATCCCCCCAGACCCCCAAAAATCCCCCCAGACCACCAAAAATCACCCCAGATCCCCAAATATCCCCCCAGACCACCGAAAATCCCCCCAGATCCCCAGGAATGAAACCCCCCCCCAGAGGATCCCCCAAACAGCCCTCCCAGGATCCCTCTCCAGGATGCCCCAAATCCCCCCCAGGACCCCAAAATTCCCTCAGGACCGCCCAGATCTCCCCCAGGCCCCCCCAAATCCCCCTCAGCCCCCCCAAAATCCCCCCCAGATCCCCCCCTCACATTTCCTGACGGAGTCCTCGAATCCCGTGATCCCCTCCAGCAGCTCCGCGTTCTCATCCAGCGCTTGCTGCCGGAATTCGGGGGGTTCAGGGGGGTTCCCCCTGGATTTTGGGGTTCCCCCCCTGGATTTTGGGGCTCCCCCCGGATTTTGGGGTTCCCCTCTGGATTTTGGGTTCCCCCCCTGGATTTTGGGGCTCCCCCCTGGATTTTGGGTTCCCCCCCTGGATTTTGGGGCTCCCCCCTGGATTTTGGGTTCCCCCCCTGGATTTTGGGGCTCCCCCCTGGATTTTGTGGTTCCCCTCTGGATTTTGGGACTCCCCCCTGGATTTTGGGGTTCCCCCCTGGATTTTGGGGTTCCCCCCCCGGATTTTGGGGTTCCCCCCCCGAATTTTGGGGCTGTCCCCTGGATTTTGGGGGGTTTGGGGCTCACCCAGAAGGCCTGGAAGTGGCAGGTCTCGAGCAGCTCCCCCAGGTACAGGATCTGCCGGATCGGCCGCTCCTCCTGCTGCGGTTTGGGGGGTCAAGGAAAATTTTGGGGGGGTCAAGGGAAATTTTGGGGGGTCAAGGGAGAATTTGAAAGGGTCAAATGAGAATTTGGGGGGGGGTCAAGGGAAATTTGGGGGGGTCAAGGGAGAATTTTGGGGGGTCAAGGAAAATTTTGGGGGGGTCAAGGGAAATTTTGGGGGGTCAAGGGAAATTTTGGGGGGGTCAAGGGAGAATTTGGGGGGGTCAAGGGAAAATTTGGGGGGGGGTCAAGGAAAATTTGGGGGGGGTCAAGGAAAAATTTGGGGGGTCAAGGAAAAATTTGGGGGGTCAAGGAAAATTTTGGGGGGTCAAGGAAAAATTAAAGGGGTCAATGGAAAATTTTGGGGTGGGGGGTCAAGGAAAATTTGGGGGGGTCAAGGGAAATTTTGGGGGGGTCAAGGGAGAATTTGGGGGGTCAAGGGAAAATTTTGGGGGGTCAAGGGAAATTTGGGGGGTCAAGGGAAAATTTGGGGGGGTCAAGGGAAATTTGGGGGGTCAAGGGAAAATTTTGGGGGGGTCAAGGGAAAATGGATGGAGGGGTTCCCTATGGAATTCCAGCAGCATGAGGGGTTCCCCATGGAATTCCTAATGGAAAGGTGAGTTGCCTGCAGAATTCCCCATGGAAAAGGAGGGTGTTCCCTGTGGAATTCCCAATGGAAAAGGTGAGTTCCCCATGGAATCCTCAATGGAAAAGGGGGTGTTCCCCATGGAATCCTCAATGGAAAAGGGGGTGTTCCCCATGGAATTCCCGATGGAAAAGGGGGTGTTCCCCATGGAATCCCCAATGGAAAGAGGATTCCCCATGGAATTCCTGATGGAAAAGGGGGTGTTCCCCGTGGAATTCCCGATGGAAAGGTGAGTTCACCGTGGAATTAGCAATGGAATGGTGGGTTCCCCATGGAATTCCCAATGGAAAAGGGGGCGTTCCCCATGGAATTCCCAATGGCAGGGGGTGTTCCCCATGGAATTCCCGATGGAAAAGGGAGCTCCCTCTGGAATTCCCACCCCAAGGATACGTGTGCCTGGTCGATCATGCACTTGCAGAGGGTGAAGTCGGTGTGGGGGAGGTTGGTGAGGGCCTTGAGCAGGATCTGCGCCGTCACCCCCGTCTGGAAGAACGCCGGGTTGAACTGGTACCTGGATGGACGGGGGTGGGATTTGGGGGGACCCCCAGAGACCCCCAGGGCACTCACAGGGACCCCCAAAAACCCCCAAACCCCCCCCGGGCACTCACAGGGACCCCCAAACCCCCCAGGGCACTCACAGGGACCCCCAAAGCACTCACAGGGACCCCCAAAACCCCCAGAGCACTCACAGGGACCCCCAAAGCACTCACAGGGACCCCCAAAACCCCCCAAAGCACTCACAGCTCGGAGGATTAACAATTCCCACCATTTTCCCCTCACCTTTCCCACCATTTTCCCCCTCACATTTCCCACCTTTCCCCCTCAAGATTCCCACCCTTTTTCCCCTCACCTTTCTCACCATTTTCCCCTCACATTTCTCTCCATTTCCCCCTCACCTTTCCCACCCTTTTCCCCTCACATTTCTCTCCCTTTTCCCCTCACATTCCCCCTCATTTTCCCTCACCTTTCCCCCCTTTTCCCCTCACATTTTCCCACATTTCCCCTCACATTTCCCCTCACATTTCCCCTCACATTTCCCCCCTTTTCCCCTCACATTTCCCCTCACATTTCCCCCCATTTCCCCTCACATTTCCCCTCACATTTTCCCACATTTCCCCTCACATTTCCCACATTTCCCCTCACATTTCCCCTCATTTCCCCTCACATTTCCCCCCATTTCCCCTCATTTCCCCCGGGTCACCCACAGTTTGAGCACGGCCAGGTTGGCCTCCAGGTCGTAGGCGTTCTCCTTGGCCTGGGTCTCCACGTAGCGCTCCAGGGTGGCCAAATTCTCGGGGTTGTACCTGGACAGGTGACACCCACCTGGGATGGGACCCCCCAGTCCCTCCCAGTGCCCCCCAGTCTCTCCCAGTGCCCCCCAGTCCCTCCCAGTGCCCCCCAGTCCCTCCCAGTCCCTCCCAGTCCCCCGTACCGGTCAATCCCCCTCCCCAGTCCCTCCCAGTTCCCCCCCCAGTGCCCTCCCAGTCCCTTCCAGTCCTCCCCAGTCCCTCCCAGTCCCTCCCAGTCCCCCCATACCGGTCAATCCCCCTCTCCAGTCCCTCCCAGCCCTCCCCAGTCCCTCCCAGTCCTCCCCAGTCCCTCCCCAGTCCCTCCCAGTCCCCCCATACCGGTCGATCCCCCTCCCCAGTGCCTTCCCAGTACCCCCCAGTCCCTCCCAGTCCCCCCCGTACCGGTCGATCCCCCTCAGCAGTTTCCCCACATTGGCTCTCATCTGCTCGAACAGCGCCATCTTGGACCCCGCGCGTGCAAGTGGCGTCACTTCCGCTGACGTCACTTCCGCTCCCGCCCCGGGACACCTCGCCCTCCGCGACCCCGCCCCTCCCGTCAGGCCACGCCCACAAATATTTGCATAAAGGAGGCCGGGACGAACAAATTCTTCAAAAAAAACCCCAAAAAAACCAAAAATCCAACAAATTCTCCAAAAACCCCCAAAAAGACACAAAACCCCCCCATTTCTTTATTGCTTTGACACCGCGCGGCCCTGGGGAGGGGGGTGTCCCAGGTGCCCCCCAGGTGAATTTGGGGGGTCCCAGGTGAGTCTGGGGGGGTCCCAGGTGAGTCTGGGAGGGGTCCCTGGTACCCCCAGGTGAATTTGGGGGGGTCCCGGTACCCTCCAGGTGAGTCCAGTGGGGGTCCCGGTGCCCCCCAGGTGAGTTGGGGGGTCCCAGGTGAGTTTGGGGGGTTCCCTGATGCCCCCCAGGTGAGTTTGGGGGGTCCCAGGTACCCCCCAGGTGCCCCCCAGGTGATTTTGGGAGGTCTCAGGTGCCCCCCAGGTGCCCCCCAGGTGATTTTGGGAGGTCTCAGGTGCCCCCCAGGTGATTTTGGGGGGTCCCAGGTGCCCCCCAGGTGATTTTGGGAGGTCTCAGGTGCCCCCCAGGTGCCCCCCAGGTGATTTTGGGAGGTCTCAGGTGCCCCCCAGGTGCCCCCCAGGTGATTTTGGGGGGGTCACTCCCGGACGCTGGCAGAGTAGGAGAACTGCGGGAAGTGCGTGCGGGGGTCCCGATCCGGAGAGTCCAGGGGGGCGTCTGGGGGGGGGGAAACAGGTGAGGGGGGGTCAGGGGGGTCAGGACAGGTGAGGGGGGGTCAGGGGGGTCAGCACAGGTGAGGGGGGGTCAGGGGGGTCAGGACAGGTGAGGGGGGGTCAGGGGGGTCAGGACAGGTGAGGGGGGGTCAGGGGGGTCAGCACAGGTGAGGGGGGGTCAGGGGGGTCAGGACAGGTGAGGGGGGTCTGTACAGGTGAGGGGGGGTCAGGGGGGTCAGGACAGGTGAGGGGGGGTCAGGGGGGTCAGCACAGGTGAGGGGGGGTCAGGGGGGTCAGCACAGGTGAGGGGGGTCTGTACAGGTGAGGGGGGGTCAGGGGGGTCAGGACAGGTGAGGGGGGGTCAGGGGGGTCAGCACAGGTGAGGGGGGGTCAGGGGGGTCAGGACAGGTGAGGGGGGTCTGTACAGGTGAGGGGGGGTCAGGGGGGTCAGGACAGGTGAGGGGGGGTCTGGACAGGTGAGGGGGGGTCTCACCTCTCCCCGGGGGGGTCACAGTGATGCTGGACAGGTGAGGGGGGGTCAGGGGGGTCAGGACAGGTGAGGGGGGGTCAGGGGGGTCAGGACAGGTGAGGGGGGGTCAGGGGGGTCAGCACAGGTGAGGGGGGGTCAGGGGGGTCAGCACAGGTGAGGGGGGGTCAGGGGGGTCAGGACAGGTGAGGGGGGGTCAGGGGGGTCAGCACAGGTGAGGGGGGGTCAGGGGGGTCAGCACAGGTGAGGGGGGGTCAGGGGGGTCAGCACAGGTGAGGGGGGTCTGTACAGGTGAGGGGGGGTCAGGACAGGTCTGTACAGGTGAGGGGGGGTCTGTGAAGGTGAGGGGGGGTCTCACCTCTCCCCGGGGGGGTCACAGTGATGCTGTGCAGGTGAGGGGGGCTCAGGACAGGTTGTACAGGTGAGGGGGGGTCTCACATTGCTCCGGGGGGGTCTCACCTCTCTCGGGGGGGGTCACAGTGATGCTGGACAGGTGAGGGGGGGTCTGTACAGGTGAGGGGGGGTCTCACCTCTCTCGGGGGGGGTCACAGTGATGCTGTGCAGGTGAGGGGGGGTCTGTACAGGTGAGGGGGGGTCTCACCTCTCTCGGGGGGGGTCACAGTGATGCTGGACAGGTGAGGGGGGGTCTGTACAGGTGAGGGGGGGTCTCACCTCTCTCGGGGGGGGTCACAGTGATGCTGTGCAGGTGAGGGGGGGTCTGTACAGGTGAGGGGGGGTCTCACCTCTCTCGGGGGGGGTCACAGTGATGCTCTGGGCCGTGAACTCGTCATCGAAGTACCGCGTGTCCACCTCCGACGTCACCTGCGGCCGGAAGGGCGGCACCAGCTGGGGGGGAGGGGACATTGGGGACATCAGGGGGGTCACCTGGGGACGGGGGGGGTCACCTGTGCAGGGGGGGGAGGGGAGGGGTCCCCACCTTCCTCTGCACCACGTCCTGCCAGTCGATGCCGCTGAAGAACCGGTGCTCCATCACCTCCTGCGCATCGCGGGGACCCCCCCCCAGCCTGGCACAGGGACAGGGGGCACAGGTGAGAACCCAGGTGTGCCCCAGGTGTGCCAGGTGTGTGCCAGGTGTGCCCAGGTGTGCCCAGGTGTACCCAGGTGTACCCAGGTGTGCCCAGGTGCCCCCAGGAGTGCCCACCTGAGCTTGGGGTCCTTCCTGAGCAGCCCCCCGAGCAGAGCCCGGGTGTGTCTGGGTGTGCCCAGGTGTGCCCAGGTGCCCCCAGGTGTGCCCAGGTGTGTCTCAGGTGCCCCCAGGTGTGCCCAGGTGTGCCCAGGGTGTGTCTGGGTGTGTCCCATGTACCCCCAGGTGTGCCTGAGTGTGCCCAGGTGTGTCCCAGGTGTGCCCAGGCGTGCCAGGTGTGCCCCCAGGTGTACCCAGGGTGTGTCTGGGTGTGTCCCATGTACCCCCAGGTGTGCCCAGGTGTGCTCAGGTGTGCCCCCAGGTGTGCCTGAGTGTACCCAGGTGTGCCCAGGGTGTGTCTGGATGTGTCCCATGTACCCCCAGGTGTGCCCAGGGTGTGTCTGAGTGTGTCTCAGGTGTGCCCAGGTGTGTCCCAGGTGCCCCCAGGTGTGCCCAGGTGCCCCCAAGTGCCCCCAGGTGTGCCCAGGTGCCCCCAGGTGCCCTCACCTGAGCTTGGGGTCCTTCCTGAGCAGCCCCCCGAGCAGGGCCCGGGCCTCGGGGCCGAGGGCTCGTGGGAATCGCAGCTCCTGGCCCAGGATGAGCTCGAAGAGCCGCTCGTGGTCGGGGTTGTAGAACGGGAGGCGCCCGCACAGCATCTCGTACATCACCACCCCCAGCCCCCACCAGTCCACAGCGCGGCCATAATCGTTATCTTCCAGGACCTGGGGGGATGGGAGAGCATCTGTGACCTGCCAGGACCTGCCAGGACCTGCATCTCCTATGTGTGACCTGCCAGGACCTGCATCTCGTACATCACCACCCCCAGCCCCCACCAGTCCACAGCGCGGCCGTAATCGTTATCTTCCAGGACCTGGGGGGATGGGAGAGCATCTGTGACCTGCCAGGACCTGCCAGGACCTACATCTCCTATGTGTGACCTGCCAGGACCTGCATCTCCTATGTGTGACCTGCCAGGACCTGGAGGGGACAGGACGGGGTCTGTGACCTGCCAGGACCTGCCAGGACCTGCATCTCCTACGTGTGACCTGCCAGGACCTGCCAGGACCTGCATCTCCTACGTGTGACCTGCCAGGACCTGCCAGGACCTGCATCTCCTACGTGTGACCTGCCAGGACCTCAGGAAGGGGTTTGTGCCCTGCCAGGACCTCAGGAAAAGGTTTGTGACCTGCCAGGACCCAAATGGTGCCCCCCAGGGAATTCCAGGATTTTTGGGAACACCCAGAATTTCAGGATGGGCTTTCCCACAGGATTTCCAGCTCCAGGGAGCCCCTGGAGCCTCCAGGATTCCTGGGAACACCCAAAATCCCGGGATTTGGGGGCACCTCGGGCACCAGGTACTCGGGGGTCCCACAGGGAACTCCAGGATTTTTGGGAATGCCCAGAAAGCTCCAGGATTCCTGGGAACACCCAAAATCCCGGGATCTGGGGGCACCTCTGGCGCCAGGTACTCGGGGGTCCCACAGGGAACTCCAGGATTCCTGGGAATACCCAAAATCCCGGGAATTGGGGGCACCTCTGGCGCCAGGGACTCGGGAATTCCCCCAGGGAATTCCTGGAAGCTCCAGGATTCCTGGGAATGCCCAAAATCCCGGGATTTGGGGTCACCTCAGGCGCCAGGTACTCGGGGGTCCCGCAGAACGTCCTCATGGTGGCCCCGTCCGTCACCCCCTCCTTGCAGAGCCCGAAATCCGTGATCTTCACGTGCCCGTCCTTGTCCAGCATCAGGTTCTCCAGCTGGGAATAACAATGGGAAAAATAAAAAAAAAAAACGGGAAAATCCCAAGGAATGATCCCCCTTCCCAAAAAAAGCCCCAAAATTCCCAGATGTGGGCACCTTGATGTCCCGGTACACGACGTCCCGGGAGTGCAGATATTCCAGGGCTGACACGATCTCGGCGCCGTAGAAACGGGCGCGCTCCTCGGAGAACACCCGCTCCCGGGACAGGTGGAAAAACAGCTGGGAAAACAGGGAAAAATCCGGGAAAAATCACTGGGATTGTGGGGGGGGAAAAAAGGGGGAGACAGGGAAAAAAAAAAAAAAAAAAAAAAAAAAAAAAGGGGGGGAGGAAACGGGGCCGGATCTGGGGGGAAAAGGGGGTGGTGATGGGGGTGAAACTTCAATCAGGGATCCAGGAAAAATTCAGGATAAAGCACCTCAGATCCAGGGAAAAGTCTTTGTTTACAGGGATGAAACTCCCCCCATGGATCCAGGAAAAATTCAGGATAAAGCACCTCAGATCCAGGGAAAACCGGGGGGTTTGGGGGATGAAACTTCCCCCAGGGATCCAGAAAAAATTCAGGATAAAGCACCTCAAATCCAGGGAAAACTCGGGGGGTTTAGGAGGAAAAAGCTGCCTCAGGATCCAGGAAAAGTTGAGGGATCTGAGGCCCCCAAATCCAGGGATTTGAGGCCCCCAAACCCAGGAATGGAGACCCCCAAATCCAGGGATTTGAGGCCCCCAAATCCCAGGGATCCAGCCCCCCAAATCCTGGGATCCAGCCCCCCAAATCCCAGGATCCAGCCCCCCAAATCCCAGGGATCCAGCCCCCCAAATCCCGGGATCCAGCCCCCCAAATCCCAGGGATCCAGCCCCCCAAATCCCGGGATCCAGCCCCCCAAATCCCGGGATCCAGCCCCCCAAATTCCAGGATCCAGCCCCCCAAATTCCAGGATCCAGCCCCCCAAATCCTGGGATCCAGCCCCCCAAATTCCAGGATCCAGCCCCCCAAATCCCGGGATCCAGCCCCCCAAATCCTGGGATCCAGCCCCCCAAATTCCAGGATCCAGCCCCCCAAATCCCGGGATCCAGCCCCCCAAATCCTGGGATCCACCTCTCCTCCGTTGGCGTATTCCATGACGAAGCAGAGCCGGTCGTGGGTCTGGAAGGCGTATTTGAGGGCCTGCCAAAGGGGGGAAAAATGGGAATTTTGGGAATTCCCGGGATGGGGGACTCCGGGGGGGGCCCCCCCCAGGGCTGGGGATTCCCAGGAATTCCCGGGAATTCCCGTTTTTCCCTCAGAACGTACGGTCAGGAAGGGATGCCGGGTGTTCTGCAGCACCCGGCTCTCGGTCACCGTGTGGGCCACCTCGTCCTGGGGGGGATTGGGAAGGGATTGATCCCGGAATTCCGGGCTTGGGAACGGCCCTTTTTCCACCCTAAATTCCCCCCGGATCAGACCCCAAATTCCCCCCTGGATCAGACCCCAAACCCCCCTGGATCCAACCCCAAACCCCCCCAGATCCAACCCCAACCTCCCCCCAGATCAGACCCCAAATTCCCCCCCCACTCAGACCTTTTCCCACCCCAAACCCCCCTAGAATTCCTGGCTCCCGGCATTCCAGGCTGAGGGGGAATTCCCCCTTTTCTCACCCCAAAATTCCCCCCCGGATCAGACCCCAAATCCCCCTGGATCAGACCCCAAATTCCCCCAGATCCAACCCCAAATTCCCCCCTGGATCAGACCCCAAATTCCCCTGGATCAGACCCCAAATTCCCCCCTGGATCAGACCCCAAATTCCCCCAGATCCAACCCCAAATTCCCCCCTGGATCAGACCCCAAATTCCCCCCCAGATCCGACCCCAAATCTCCCCCCTGGCTCAGACCTTTTCCCACCCCAAACCCCCCTGGAATTCCTGGCTCCCAGCATTCCAGACTGTGGGAATTCCCCTTTTCCCACCCCAAATTCCCCCTTTTCCCACCCCAAATTCCCCGCTGGAATTCCTGGCTCCCGGCATTCCAGACTGTGGGGAATTCCTCCTTTTCCCACCCCAAATTCCCCCCCGGCTCAGACCTTTTCCTACCCCAAATTCCCCGCTGGAATTCCTGGCTCCCGGCATTCCAGGCTGTGGGGAAATTCCCCCTTTTCCCACCCCAAAATTCCCCCTTTTCCCACCCCAAAATTCCCCCTTTTCCCACCCCAAATTCCCCCTTTTCCCACCCCAAAATTCCCCCTTTTCCCACCCCAAATTCCCCCTTTTCCCACCCCAAATCCCCCCTTTTCCCACCCCAAACCCCCCTGGATCCCCACCTTGGCGATGACGACGTCCTTGCGCAGGATTTTCATGGCGTAGTAACGGCCCGAGCGCTTTTCCCGCACCAGGATCACCTTCCCGAACGTTCCCTTCCCCAGCAGCTTCAGGTAATCGAAGTCAGTCATGCTCTGGGGGGGATTTTGGGGAGAAAAGAGCCTGTTTTGGGGCTGGGAAGAGCTGGGAAAGGGGGGAAGTTCAGGGAAAATTCCAGGGGGAAAACTCACGGGGGGAATTTGGGGAGAAAAGAGCCCGTTTTGGGGCTGGGAAGAGCTGGGAAGGGGGGAAAAGCTCAGGGAAAATTCCAGGGGGAAAACTCACGGCTTTGGGGTGGGATTTGCCGGGGGGGGGAAAAGCTCAGGGAAAATTCCAGAGGGAAAACTCACGGCTTTGGGGCGGGAAGAGCCAGGGGGGAGCTCAGGGAAAATTCAGGGAAAATTCCAGAGGGAAAACTCACGGCTTTGGGGGGGGAGAAAGCTCAGGGAAAATTCCAGGGGGAAAACTCACGGCTTTGGGGCGGGAAGAGCCGAAGGGGGGGGGGAAAAAGCTCAGGGAAAATTCCAGGGAAAATTCCAGGGGGAAAACTCACGGCTTTGTGGGGAGCTCAGGGAAAATTCCAGGGGGAAAACTCACGGCTCTGGGGGGAGCTCAGGGACAATTCCAGGGGGAAAACTCACGGCTCTGGGGGGAGCTCAGGGAAAATTCCAGGGGGAAAACTCACGGCTCTGGGGGGAGCTCAGGGAAAATTCCAGGGGGAAAACTCACGGCTCTGGGGGGAGCTCAGGGAAAATTCCAGGGGGAAAACTCACGGCTTTGGGGCGGGATTTGCCGGGGGCAGCGTCGGGGTCGTCGTCGGATCCCGGGGATCCGTCCCGGCGTTCCGGGGGATCCGGGGGCGGCTCCCGGCACTTGAGGCCGTTGGCAACGGCCTGGATGGCCCCGATCCACTCCTCCCTGCGGGAACGGCGGGATCCGCCATGGGATACGGCATGGGATCCGGCATGGGATCCGGCATGGGATCCGGGATGGGATCCACCATGGGATCCACCATGGGATCCGGGATGGGATCCACCATGGGATCCACCATTGGGATCCACCATGGGATCTGGGATGGGATCCACCGTGGGATCCACCGTGGGATCCACCATGAGATTGTGTTGGGATCCACATTGGGATCCACCATGGGATCCAGGCATGGGATCTGGGCTGGGATCCACCATGGGATCCAGGATGGGATCCACCACGGGATCCACATTGGGATCCACATTGGGATCCACCATGGGATCCACCATGGGATCCACCATGGGATCGTGTTGGGATCCACATTGAGATCCAGCATGGGATCCGGGCTGGGATCCACCATGGGATCGTGTTGGGATCCATGGTGGGATCCATGGTGGGATCTGTGCTGGGATCCGGGCTGGGATCCACCATGGGATCCACCATGGGATTGTGTTGGGATCTGTGCTGGGATCCTGATGGGATCTGTGCTGGGATCCATGTTGGGGTTGATTTGGGATCCAGGTTGGGAACCGTGTTGGGATCTGTGTTGGGATCAGTGCTGGGATCCACCATGGGATCATGTTGGGATCCATGTTGGGATCTTTGTTGGGATCCATGGTGGGATCCGGGCTGGGATCCGTGTTGGGATCCATGTTGGGATCCATCTTGGGATCCATCTTGGGATCCATCTTGGGATCCGTGTTGGGATCCACATGGACATTGGGGTGGATATCGGGGTGGATTTTGGGGTGGATGTTGGGGTGGATTTTGGGGTGGATTTTGGGGGTTTTGGGATGGACACTGGGGTGGATTTTGGGGTGGATTTTGGGGTGGATTTTGGGGGTTTTGGGGTACCCACCGCTCCTCAGGGGAGTCCACGTGGAAGGTCCTCTCGATGACCGGGGTGGGGTGGATTTGGGTGGATTTTGGGGTGGATTTTGGGGTGGATTTTGGGGGTTTTGGGGCACTGACCGCTCCTCAGGGGAGTCCACGTGGAAGGTCCTCTCGATGACCGGGGTGGGGTGGATTTTGGGGTGGATTTTGGGTGGATTTTGGGTGGATGTTGGGGTGGATTTGGGGTGGATTTGGGGTGGATTTTGGGGTGGATTTTGGGGTTTTTGGGGTACTCACCGCTCCTCAGGGGAGTCCACGTGGAAGGTCCTCTCGATGACCGGGGTGGGGTGGATTTTGGGGTGGATTTTGGGGTGGATTTTGAGGTGGATTTTGGGGTGGTTGTTGGGATGGACATTGGGGTGGATTTTGGGGTGGATTTTGGGATGTATTTTGGGGTGGATTTTGGGGTGGATTTTGGGGTGGATTTTGGGGATTTTGGGGCACTGACCGCTCCTCAGGGGAGTCCATGTGGAAGGTCCTCTCGATGACCGGGGTGGGGTGGATTTTGGGGTCAGTTGGGATGGATTTTGGGGTGGATTTTGGGGGTTTTGGGGTACCCACCTCTCCTCAGGGGTGTCCACATGGAAGGTCCTCTCGATGACCGGGGTGGGGTCGGTGTTGGGGTCGGTGTTGGGGTCAGTTGGGATGGATTTTGGGGTGGATTTTGGGGATTTTGGGGCACTGACCGCTCCTCAGGGGAGTCCATGTGGAAGGTCCTCTCGATGACCGGGGTGGGGTCGGTGTTGGGGTCGGTGTTGGGGTCAGTTGGGATGGATTTTGGGGTGTTATTTGGGGGTTTTGGGGTACCCACCTCTCCTCAGGGGTGTCCACATGGAAGGTCCTCTCGATCACCGTCGTCCACTGCAGGCAGCGGATCACGAAGGTGTTGGGGCGAGGCCGCTCCGTCCGCATCAGCTGGCACTCTGGGGGTATGGGGTCAGTTATGGGGTCAGTGATGGGGTCAGCGATGGGGTCAGTGATGGGGTCAGTGATGGGGTCAGTGCTGGGGTCAGTGATGGGGTCAGCGATGGGGTCAGTGATGGGGTCAGTGATGGGGTCAGTGCTGGGGTCAGTGATGGGGTCAGTGATGGGGTTATGGGGTCAGTGATGGGGTCAGTGATGGGGTCAGTGATGGGGTCAGTGATGGGGTCAGTGATGGGGTCAGTGCTGGGGTCAGTTATGGGGTTATGGGGTCAGTGATGGGGTCAGTGATGGGGTCAGTGATGGGGTCAGTGATGGGGTCAGTGCTGGGGTCAGTGATGGGGTCAGTGCTGGGGTCAGCAGCGGATCACGAAGGTGTTGGGGCGAGGCCGCTCCGTCCGCATCAGCTGGCACTCTGGGGGTATGGGGTCAGTTATGGGGTCAGCTATGGGGTTATGGGGTCAGCTATGGGGTTATGGGGTCAGTGATGGGGTTATGGGGTCAGTGATGGGGTTATGGGGTCAGTGCTGGGGTCAGTGATGGGGTCAGTCATGGGGTCAGTGATGGGGTCAGTTATGGGGTCAGCTATGGGGTTATGGGGTCAGCTATGGGGTCAGTGATGGGGTCAGTCATGGGGTCAGTCATGGGGTCAGTGATGGGGTCAGTGATGGGGTCAGTGATGGGGTCAGCAATGGGGTCATGGGGTCAGTGATGGGGTCAGTGATGGGGTCAGCTATGGGGTCAGCAATGGGGTCATGGGGTCAGTGATGGGGTCAGTGATGGGGTCAGCTATGGGGTCAGTGATGGGGTCAGTGTTGGGATTGTGCCCAAATCATCAGGGCAGGGCCAGGTTTGGGGTCCCCCCAAACCCCCCTAAATCCCCCCAACCCCCCCCCAATCCCCCCTAAATCCCCCCAAACCCCCCCAAACCTCCCCAAATCCCCTCAAATCCCCCCAAATCCCCCATACCGGCCACAGAGAAGTTGTTGAGGGGCAGGGGCAGGTTTGGGACCCCCCAAATCCCCCCAATCCCCCCCAAACCCCCTGTACCAGCCACAGAGAAGTTGTTGAGGGGTGGGGGCAGTTTTGGGATCCCCCAAATCCCCCCAAACCCCCCCAAACCCCCCCAAATCCCCCCAAACCCCCCCAATCCCCCCCAAATCCCCCATACCAGCCACAGAGAAGTTGTTGAGGGGCGGGGGTGGCGGGGCCGGCTCGGGGCGTTCCCGGTACCCCACGAAGGAGCCGTCGCTCTTGAGCACAAAATAACGGGGTCTCCACGTCTTGATGAACTCCCCTGCAACGGGAACGGGGTGGGAACGGGGGGGGAATGGGGTGGGGATCAGTTCTGGGGTTGGGATCAATTCTGGGGTCGGGATCAGTTCTGGGGTTGGGGTTGGAGTTGGGGTCAGGGTTGGGATCAATTCTGGGTTTGGGGTAGGGCTTGGGGTTGGGGTCAGGATCAATTCTGGGGTTGGGGTTGGGATCAATTCTGGGGTCAGGGTTGGGATCAATTCTGGGGTCGGGGTCAGGGTTGGGGTCAGGGTCGGGATCAATTCTGGGGTTGAGGTCGGGGTTGGGGTTGGAGTTGGGGTCGGGATCAATTCTGGGGTCGTGGTTGGGGTTGGGGTCAGGGTTGGGATCAATTCTGGGGTTGGGGTTGGGATCAATTCTGGGGTTGGGGTCAGGGTTGGGATCAATTCTGGGGTTGGGGTTGGGATCAGTTCTGGGGTCAGGGTTAGGATCAATTCTGGGATCAGGGTTGGAGTTGGGGTCAGAGTTGGGATCAATTCTGGGGTCGGGGTCAGAATCAGTTCTGGGGTTGGAGTTGGAGTTGGGGTTGGGGTCGGGGTTGGGATCAGTTCTGGGGTCGGGGTCGGGGTCAGGATCAGTTCTGGGGTTGGGGTCGGGATTGACACTGGGGTCAACATTGGGGTCAATTTCGGGATCAGGGCTGGGACTGACGTTGGAATCAACATTGGGGTCAATTCTGGGGTCAACACTGGGGTCAATGCTGGGATCAATTCTGGGATCAACATTGGGATCAATTCTGGGATCAACATTGGGGTCAATTGCCCCCAGACCCCCCCAATGCCCCCCAACCCCCCCCCCAAATCCCCCCCAATTCCCCCCCCCAGCCCCCTCAATGCCCCCCAAATCCCCTCCAGCCCCCCAAATCCCCCCCAGCCCCCCAATGCCCCCCAAATCCCCCCCAGATCCCCCCAACATCCCCAAATTCCCCCTAAATCCCCCCCCAGACCCCAAATCCCTCCCCAAATCCCCCCCAAATCCCCAAACCTCCCCCCAAATCCCCCCCAGACCCCCAAAGCCCCTCCAAATCCCCCCCAAATATCCCCCCAGCCCCCAATGCCCCCCAAATCCCCCCCCAAATCCCCCCCCAGACCCCCAAATCCCCCCCAAAACCCCAAATCCCCCCCGACTGACCCCTCTTGTGCAGCCAGCCCTCCTTGACCACCAGCACCTCACTCATGGTGGCCACGAAGCCCCCGGGGCCCCCCCAGGGCCACCGAGCCCGGAGCCCCCCGGGGACCCCCAGGGGGGCCGGAGCAGGGACAACCTGCGGGAACAGCGGGAAAAATCCGTGGGAATCTGGGAATTATGGGGGGGGGGGTCTGGGATGGGTTTGGGGATGGGTTTGGGGGGTTTGGGGGGTTTGGGGATGGGTTTGGGGGGTTTGGGATCAGTGGGATGTGGGGATCCGGGGGATTTTGGGATGGATCAGGGGGATTTTGGGGGCGGATCAGAGGGATTTGGGGGTGGATCTTTGGGATTTTGGGATGGACTGGTAGGATTTGGGGATTCAGAGGATTTTGGGATGGATCAGTGAGATTTTGGGGAAGGACTGGTGGGATTTTGGGGATGGATTGGTGGGATTTTGGGATGGATTGGTGGGGTTTTGGGATGGATCACTGGGATTTTGGGGATGGATTGGTGGGATTTTGGGGAAGGACTGGTGGGATTTTGGGGAAGGACTGGTGGGATTTTGGGATGGATCACTGGGATTTTGGGGAAGGACTGGTGGGATTTTGGGGAAGGACTGGTGGGATTTTGGGATGGATTGGTGGGATTTTGGGATGGATCACTGGGATTTTGGGGATGGATTGGTGGGATTTTGGGGAAGGACTGGTGGGATTTTGGGGAAGGACTGGTGGGATTTTGGGATGGATCACTGGGATTTTGGGGAAGGATCACTGGGATTTTGGGGAAGAACTGGTGGGATTTTGGGATGGACCCCCAAGCCCCGTTACCCGAGCGCCGGATCCGGATCCCTGGGAAGCTCCGACCCCGACTCTGACCCGGCCCCGGCCCCTCCTGAGACCCCCAAAAAATCAGGCATTGGGGTCAAAAAACCAGCCCCAAACTGGGAATACTGGGAGGGAAAACTGGGGGGGAAATTTGGGACAATTTGGGGGAGATTCAGTAAATTGAGGGGGGGGTATTGGGGCGTCCCATCCCATCTGGGGGGGGGATTTTGGGATGGGGGGTCCACACAAAACCCCCCAAAACTCCCCCAAATTCCCCCTCCCCCAAATCCACCCCCCCCATTTCCAAATGGTTCGCCCCCCCCCGGGCTGAACCATCTCCCACCCACGGGGGGGGGAACTTTTACCCCCTCTTTTCCCCCCCCCAAAAAAGTTGGTTCGGCCTCTCCTGCCCCCCCCCCCCCCCCCCCTCAAGAGCCGGACGAGCCCATTTAATCCGGGGGGGAAAAAGGAGCTGCCCCCCCCGGCACTTCCCGAGTGGTTCATTCCCCGCCGGGCCCCTTTAAGGGCCGGACGATCCCACAGCGCTTGGCGGAGGGGGGGGGAAAGGACGGGGGGAGAGGGCAAAACCAAGGAATTAAAGCGCTTAATTCTCACCGCTCATGGACGCCGCGGCCCGGGGGGGCTCCGGCCGTTCATCCCGGGACACTCAGGGGGGTTTTCCCCCTGTCCCGGCCCGGAAGGGAAAGGAAAAACAAAAAAAAACAGAGGCGGCGGAAGGAAAAAAGGGAGGCCTCAAAATGGCGGCCGGGGGGGACCGTGAGGGAGCTGAGAGGGCGTGGCTTAGGGGGCGTGGTTATGCAAATAAAAGGCGTGGTTATGTAAATCACTCTACAGTTGCACCAATGGGGAGCGGTCGTGCGAGGCGTAATCTGCATATGCAATTAAGGGGCGTGGTTATGCAAATGATATTTCCCCCAGAGCCACCAGGGGGCGCCACCCGCGCAATTAAGAGGCTTATTTACCTTAATTAAAATAGATTTGCATAAATATCTTTATTTTTTTTTTCAGCCAGAAAAAACCGTTTCCGCGCTTTTTTTATTGCCACAAAAAAAAAAAAAAAAAAAGCTCCCGGCGCGGGAAGCGAAAAAAAAAAAAAACCACACACACGCACACACCAAAAAAAAAAAAATGGAAAAAAACCAAAAAAGGGAAAAACCAAAAAAAAAAAAAAGGAAAATTCGGGGGGAAATCAGGATTTCTGGGGGAAAAATCAGGGATTCTGGGGGTTTCCAGGACCAGGGAGGGGCTGGAGCCCAAAATCCACGCCAATTAAGGCACTTTGGTGTTTTATGGCTGGTTTGTTTTTTTCTTTTCCCGAGCACCCGACGTGGTTTTGGGGAAGAATTTGAGGAGTTTTTTTTCAGAAAGATTTGAGGGTTTTTTTTCAGGGAAATTTTATCCCAAATCCCCAGAATCAGACGCCTCCCCCAAGGGCCTTTTTTTTTTTTTTTTAAGGAAATAAAATCATAAATGAGAGAGGAGGGGGGAGGAACAAAAATCCCTGCAGAGCAGCAAAAAAAACCCGGAAAAATCAGGCACAAAATCAACCCCCCTGGAGGAGGGGAATTTTCTGGGTCTGGATTCCCAAAGTTTGGGAAAAACCTGGGGAAAAAGGGGAATCTGGGACAAAAAAGGAGGAAAGAGGGTTTGGGGGTGGTTTGGCCTCGATCCCACCTTGGGGGAGCCGTCAGGAAATGCCTTTTCCAATGGGATTCCCACGGGATTCCCATGGATTCCCAAGGGATTTCCACGGGATTCCCATGGGATTTTTCCCCCCTCTCCTTTCTGGAGAGCTCCAAACTTCGATTCCCAAGCGGGATTCCTGCTTTTCCCAGCGGGATTCCTGCTTTTCCCAGCGGGATTCCTGCTTTTCCCAGCGGGATTCCCACTTTTCCCACAGGATCTCCCCTTCCAGGAGGGACAGATCCCCCTTTTCCCTTGGGAATCCCCTTGGGAATCCCTTGGGAATTCCCCGGGAATTCCCCCCCAGGAAGGATCCTCACTCCCGTTTCCTTCCCAGCCTTCGGAAGACGCTGCGGGGCCGGGGGGTGGGGGGGGGATTGGGGGGGGATTTCCCCCCTTCCCGGAATTCGGGGAGGCCGGAGCTGGACACGGGGCTGGACACGGGGCCAGACATGGAGTGGGACACGGAACCGGACACGGGACCGGACACGGGGCCGGAACCGGACATGGAGCAGGACACGGAGCCGGACACGGAGCGGGACACGGAGCGGGATATGGAGTGGGACATGGAGCTGGACACAGAACCGGACACAGAACCGGACACGGAGCGGGACACGGAGCCAGAGCCGGACATGGAACCGGACACGGGGCCGGACATGGAGCGGGACACGGAGCGGGTCCCGGATCCGGACACGGAACCGGACACGGAACCGGACACAGAGCTGGACACGGCCCCGTCCTGGGCCAGGGGGAGCCCCCCGGGGTCTGGGGGGGCTGCGGAGCCCCCCCGGCGGTCCCGGCTCGGCCTCTTCAGGACCCCCACGTAGGGCAGGGGGGGCCCCTCGGGGGGCTCCTCCAGGGGGGGCTCCTCCAAGGGGGGGTCCAAGGGGGTGACCCCCAGGCGGCTGAAAACCCCCGAGGGCTGCGGGAATGGGGGGAGGAAAATCAGGAGGGGGCTCGAGGAGCACTCGGGGATCCCAGACCCGCTGGATCCCAGACCCTCTGGATTCCAAATCCCAGACCCACTGGATCCTAAATCCCAGACCCTGTGGATTCCACTCCCTCTGGATCCCAGACCCTCTGGATCCCCCCAGATCCCTCTGGATCCCCCCAGATCCCCCTGGATTCCCCCCAGATCCCTCTGGATCCCCCTGGATCCCCCCAGATCCCCCTGGATCCTCCCAGATCCCCCTGGATCCCCTCAGATCCCTCTGGATCCCCCCAGACCCCTCTGGATCCTCCCAGATCCCCCCGGATCCCTCTGGATCCCCCCAGATCCCCCCGGATCCCCCTGGATCCCCCCTCACCTTCCCCTCAGCCTTGGCCTCGGCCCCGAGCCTCTCGAACACCGACGTCCTGCCCGGGCCTGGCAATTCCAGAGGGAGAAAACAATTCCCAAAGGGAATTCCAGGACAAACCAACCCCCCCCAGAACTCCCTCAGAATCCAGGAATTCTGGGAATTCCAGGAATTCCCCCCTCTCCCCCCCCATCCCCGGGGGTACCTCTGGGCGCCTGGAGCTGCAGGATCTTCCTGGGGGGATCCCTGGGGGTCCCGGGGGGTCCCTTGGGAAGGGAGATCAGGAATTGCCCCCCCTGCTCCGCCCTCACCCGGCGCCGCTTCCCGAGGAACCCCCGGATCGGGATCGGGGGGCTGGAACCGCCTGGGAACGGGAACGGGGGGGTCAGCGGAGAGCCCGGAGCCCCCTGGAGCTCTGAGGGTCCAACTGATCCCTCGGGATTGATCCCAGACCCCTGAGGATCCCAAACAACCCTTGGGATCCATCCTGGATCCACCTGATCCCTCTGGATTGATCGCGAAGTCCTCTGATCCCTGAGGATCCCAAACAACCCTCAGGATCCAACTGATCCCCCTGGATTGATCCCAGAGCCCTGAGGATCCCAAAGAACCCTTGGGATCCACCTGATCCCTCTGGATTGATCCCAGAGCCCTGAGGGTCCCAAACAACCCTTGGGATCCATCCCAGATCCCCCTGATCCCTCTGGATTGATCCCAGAGCCCTCTGATCCCTGAGGATCCCAAACAACCCTCGGGATCCATCCTGGATCCACTCAATCCCTCAGGATTGATCCCAGAGGATCCCAAACAACCCTTGGGATCCACCCCTGATCCCTCTGGATTGATCCCAGAGCCCTGAGGATCCCAAAGAACCCTCAGGATCCATCCCAGATCCCCCTGATCCCTCTGGATTGATCCCAGAGCCCTCTGATCCCTGAGGATCCCACAGAACCATCAGGATCCATCTCAGATCCACCCGATCCCTCTGGATCGATCCCAGAGCCCTGAGGATCCCAAAGAACCCTCAGGATCCATCCCAGATCCCCCTGATCCCCCTGGATTGATCCCAGATCCCTTTGATCCCTGATGATCCCACACAACCCCCGGGATCCAACCCAAACCCCCCCCCCTTCCATGTGGATCCCCCCTCCCCCATCCAACCTCCCCAAATCCCCCCCCCCCCTCTTCCCCCCTTCCCCCAAAGAATTCCAGCTGGGAATTTGGGGTGGATCCCTCCAGGATCCAATGGGATCTCCCACCTGTGGAGTCTCCGTTGGGGACGGTGACGCAGATCCCGGGCACGGGGGGGTCCCAGGGGGTCCTTGGAGGGGGGTCCTGGGGGATCCTCGAGGGGGGGTCCCGGGGGGGTCCCAAGGGGGGGTCCCGGCTCAGGCTCTTCCGGATCATCCGCCTGGCGGCTGCGGGGACAGAGGGGGGGTCAGGGGGTCATGGGGGTCATGGGGGGTCACAGGGGGGTCAGGGGTGGTCACGGGGGGGCAGGGTGGGGTCAAGGGGTCAGGGGGGGTCACTGGGGTTAAGAGGGGTCAGGGGAATCAGGGGGGAACAGGGGGGGTCAGGGGGGTGAGGGGAGGTCAGGGGAGGTCAGGGGAGGTAAGGGGGGGTCAAGGGAGGTCAGGGGAGGTCAGGGGGGTCAGAGAGGGGTCAGAGGGGTCAGGGGGAGGCAGGGGGGGTCATGGGGGGTCATGGGGGGTCAGGGGGGGTCACTGGGGTTAGGGAGGATCAGGGGAATCAGGGCGGGTCAGGGGGAGCCAGAGGGGGCAGGGGGGGTCACGGGGGTCGGGGGGGTCAGGGGGTCATGGGGAGGTCAGGAGGGTCAGGGGAGGTCAGGGGGTGTCAGGGAGGGTCATGGGGGGTCAAGGGGGGTCAGGGGGGGTCACTGGGGTTAAGAGGGGTCAGGGGAATCAGGGGGGGTCAGGGAGGTCATGAGAGGTCACTGAGATCACAGGGGGTCAGGGGGGGTCAGGGGGGTCAAGGGGGGTCAGGGGAGGTCAGGGGGGGGTCAGGGGGGGTCACTCACCAGAAGCCCCCCCACTCTGCCGGGGTGGGGAGTCCTGGGGGGGCTGCAGATCCCTCGAGGCCGCCCTGCACATCTCCTGGGGGGGACAGAGGGGATGGGGGGCTCAGGGGGATCCCAGGGGGTCCCAGGGGGGTCTGGGGGGGTCCAGGGGGTCCCAGGGGGGTCCCAGGGGTCTCTGGGGGTGTCCAGGGGTCTCTGGGGGGGTCCCAGGGGTCTCTGGGGGGGTCCCAGGGGGTCCCAGAGAGGTCTGGGGGGATCCCAGAGGAGTCTGGGGGTTCCAGGGGGATCTGGGGGTGTCCAGGGGGTCCCAGGGTGTCCCTGGGTGTCCCAGAGGTCTCTGGGGGGGTCCCAGAGGGGTCTGGGGGGATCCCAGAGGGGTCTGGGGGTCCCAGGGGGGTCTGGGGGTGTCCAGGGGATCCCAGGGGTGTCCCCAGGGGGATCCCAGAAGGGTCTGGGGGTCCCAGGGGGTCCCAGAGGGGTCTGGGGGTTCCCAGGGGGGGCCCAGGGGGGTCTGGGGGTGTCCAGGGGGTCCCAGAGGGGTCTGGGGGGGTCCCAGAGGGCTCCCAGGGGTCTGGGGGGGTCCCAGGGGTCTCTGGGGGGGTCCAGGGGGTCCCACCTGCCTGTGGACCACCCTGGCGTGGCGCAGGATGGCGATGACGTCGCCCACCACGGTGATGCCCAACTCCTTCATCAGCTCCCGTGTCAGCTCCAGCAGCATGTCCTTCTGGATCCTGGGGGACACTGGGATCAACTGGGAGACACTGGGAGACACTGGGATCAATTGGGAACTGCTGGGAACCAATGGGATCAACTGGGAACCACTGGGAGCCACTGGGAGCCAATGGGATCAACTGGGAGCCACTGGGATCCCATCAGCTCCCGCGTCAGCTCCAGCAGCATGTCCTTCTGGATCCTGGGGGGACACTGGGATCAACTGGGAGACACTGGGATCAACTGGGAGCCACTGGGAGCCAATCCCAATCCCTGGGATCCCCTGGATCCCCCCAGATCCCCCAGGATCCCCCCAGATCCCCCAGGATCCCCCCCTGGATCCCCCAGGATCCCCCCTGGATCCCCCAGGATTCCCAGGATCCCCCAGGATCCCCCCTGGATCCCCCAGGATTCCCAGGATTCCCAGGATTCCCAGGATCTCTGGGATCCCCCAGGATCCCCCCAGGATCCCCCCAGGATCCCCCAGGATCCCCCCAGGATCCCCCAGGATTCCCAGGATCCCCCAGGATCTCTGGGATCCCCCTGGATCCCTCAGGATTCCCAGGATTCCCAGGATCCCACCTGTTATCCACGAAGGCCACGGCGTAGCCGAGGGCGGGCCCGGGGGGGATCCCCAAAATCCCCCCAATCCTTGGGATCCCCTGGATCCCCCTGGATCCCCCCAATCCCTGGGATCCCCAGGATCCCCCAGGATCCCCCAGGATTCCCAGGATTCCCAGGATTCCCAGGATTCCCAGGATCCCACCTGTTATCCACGAAGGCCACGGCGTAGCCGAGGGCGGGCCCGGGGGGGATCCCGGCGTCCGTGAAGAAACGGAGCCACTCCCCGGTGGCTGTGGGGGAAAAATGGGATTAATGGGGGGGAAATGGGATCAATGGGGGGGAATGGGATTAATGGGGGGGAAATGGGGTCAATGGGGGGGAATGGGATCAATGGGGGGGAATGGGATTAATGGGGGGGAATGGGATTAATGGGGGGGAAATGGGGTCAGGGAAAAGGGAAATGGGGTCAGGGAAAAGGGAAATGGGGTCAGGGAAAAGGGAAATGGGATCAAGGGGGGGGAATGGGGTCAGGGAAAAGGGAAATGGGATCAAGGGGGGGGAATGGGATCAATGGAACAAACGGAGCCACTCCCCGGTGGCTGCAGGGGGGGAAAATGGGATTGGAGAGGAGAAAATGGGATCAATGGGGGGGAATGGGATCAATGGGGGGGAATGGGATCAATGGGGGGGAATGGGATCAATGGGGGGGAATGGGATCAATGGGGGGGAATGGGATCAATAGGGGGATAATGGGGTCAATGGGGGGGAATGGGATCAATGGGGGGGAATGGGATCAATGGGGGGAATGGGATCAATGGGGGGGAATGGGATCAATGGGGGGGAATGGGATCAATGGGGGGGAATGGGATCAATGGGGGGGAATGGGATCAATGGGGGGGAATGGGATTAATGGGGGGGAATGGGATCAATGGGGGGGAATAGGGTCAATGGGGGGGAATGGGATCAATGGGGGGGAATGGGATCAATGGGGGGGAATGGGATCAATGGGGGGGAATGGGATCAATGGGGGGGAATAGGGTCAATGGGGGGAATGGGATCAATGGGGGGGAATGGGATCAATGGGGGGGAATGGGATCAATGGGGGGGAATGGGATCAATGGGGGGGAATAGGGTCAATGGGGGGGAATGGGATCAATGGGGGGGAATGGGATCAATGGGGGGGAATGGGGTCAGGGAAAAGGGAAATGGGATCAATGGGGGGGAATGGGATCAATAGGGGGATAATGGGTCAATGGGGGGGAATGGGGTCAATGGGGGGGAATGGGGTCAATGGGGGGGAATGGGATCAATGGGGGGGAATGGGATCAATGGGGGGGAATAGGGTCAATGGGGGGATAATGGGGTCAATGGGGGGGAATAGGGTCAATGGGGGGATAATGGGGTCAATGGGGGGGAATAGGGTCAATGGGGGGATAATGGGGTCAGTGGGGGGGAATAGGGTCAATGGGGGGATAATGGGGTCAATGGGGGGGAATGGGATCAATGGGGGGGAATGGGATCAATGGGGGGAATGGGATCAATGGGGGGATAATGGGATCAATGGGGGATAATGGGATCAATGGGGGGGAATGGGGTCAGGGAAAAGGGAAATGGGATCAAGGGGGGGGAATGGGGTCAGGGAAAAGGGAAATGGGATCAAGGGGGGGGAATGGGATCAATGGAACAAACGGAGCCACTCCCCGGTGGCTGCAGGGGGGGAAAATGGGATTGGAGAGGAGAAAATGGGATCAATGGGGGGGAAAAATGGGATTAATGGGGGGATAATGGGGTCAGAATAGGGAAAATGGGATCAGAACGGGACATAATGGGATCAGAGAGAGAGAAAATGGAATCAATGTGGGGGGAAAAGGGGTCAGAAAAATGGGATCAGGGAAAAGGGAAATAGGATCAGAATGGGGGAAACGGGATTGGGGAGGGGAAAATGGATCAGGGGGAATGGATCAGTGGGGGGGGAATGGGATCAGAATGGGAAAAACGGGATCAGAATGGGGGGAAAAGGGATTGGGGAGGGGAAAAGGGATTGGGGAGGGGAAATAGGATTGGGGGGGAAATGCGATTAGAGAGGGGAAAAATGGGATCAGTGGAGGGGAAATGGGATCAGAATGGGGAAAATGGGATGAAAGGAGGGAAATGGGATCAATGAGGGGGGAAAATGGGATTGGGAGAGGGGAAAATGGGATCAGTGGGGGGGAAATGGGATCAGAGAAGGGAAATGGAATGAGAAGAGGAGAAATGGGATCAAAGAAGGAGAAATGGGATTGGGGAGAGGAAAATGGGATTAGAAGAGGGAAATGGGATCAATGAAGGGGAAATGGGATCAAAATGGGAGAAAATGGGATCAGGGAAGGGGAAATGGGGCTGGGGGAAGGGCAATGGGGCTGGGGGAGGGGCAATGGGGCTGGGGGAGGGGCAATGGGGCTGGGGGAGGGGCAATGGGGCTGGGGGAGGGGCAATGGGGCTGGGGGAGGGGCAATGGGGCTGGGGAGGGGCAATGGGGCTGGGGGAGGGGCAGGAGCTCGTGCTGGGCATTCCCAGCTGTTCCCGGGGATTAACGGGATAACGGGAAGGGGGGGAGGGGAGGGAGGGAATTGGGGGGATTTCTGGGGGGAGTTTGGGGTCCCACCCCCAGCCAGGAGTGTTCCCAGGAATTTCAGGGGATTTTCAGGGAATTCTGGGGGATTTTCAGGCAATTTTGGGGGGGTTTTGAGGGATTTTGGGGGGGGTTTTGAGGGATTTTGGGGGGGGTTTTGAGGGATTTTGGGGGGGGTTGAGGGATTTTGGGGGGGTTTTGAGGGGATTTTTGGGGGGGGGTTTTGAGGGATTTTGGGGGGTTTTTGAGGGATTTTGGGGGGGTTTTGAGGGATTTTGGGGGTTTTTTGAGGGATTTTGGGGGGGTTTTGAGGGATTTTGGGGGGGGGTTTTGAGGGATTTTGGGGGGTTTTGAGGGATTTTGGGGGTTTTTTGAGGGATTTCGGGGGGTTTTGGGAGTCCCTCCTTACCCATGTCTGTGGGGCCGAGCTGGGTCGGGGGGAAGGGGCGGCCTGGGGGGAATTTGGGGGGGCTCAGAGGGGGGGGGGCTCAGAGGGTGCCCCAAAACCCCCCTGACCCCCCCCAAAATCCCCCCCCAAATCCTTCAATTCCCCCCCCCAAAAAAAAAATCCCCCCAAACCTCCCAAAACCCCCCTGACCCCCCCCCAAATCCCCCCAAATTCTTCAATTCCCCCCTCCCCAAAAAAAGAATCCCCCAAACCTCCCAAACCCCTCCCAACCCACCCAAAATCCCCCCTCAAGCCCCCCCAAATCCCCCTCAACGTCCCCAAATTCCCCCCAACCCCCCCTTTTCCCTTCCCCCCTCCCCCCACAACCCCCCCTTTTTCCCCCTCACCCCCAGACCCCTCAAAACCCCCGAATTTTCCCCCAAAACCCCCCAAATTCCCCCCAAAATTTCCCCTCCCCCCCCACCTGCCCCTCCCGCCGCCTTCGGGCCCTCCCGGAAGTGACGTCATCGGAGGGGGCGTGGCCCGGAGCGAGGCAGGGACGGCGAGGGCGCCCCCCAGCGGAAGGAGCGCCCGGACGGTACCATTGGGGGGGTGCGGGGGGGGGGACACCCCGAAAATGGGGGAAAAACGGGAGAAAATGGGGAAAAAACGGGGCCAGAGCGGCCCCGAACGGCCCGAAAAGGGGCCCTGAACGGGGCCCTGAACCTCCCCCCCACCAGACTGAGCGAAAACGGGGAGAAAAGGGGCGAAAAAGGGACAAAAACGGGGCTGAAGTGGGCCCCAAATGTGACCCCAAAAGCGGCCCCAAAAGCGGCCCCAAACGTGCCCCAAAAGCGGGCAAAGATCGACCCAAAAGCTGCTTTAAACCTGTCCCTGAACCGGCCCTAAGCTGGGCCTTAAACGTGGCCCTGAACTGGCCCCAAAAGTGGCCCTAAAGTGGCCCTAAACTGGCCCCAAAAGTGGCCCTAAACTGGCCCTAAATGTGGCCCTGAACTGGCCCCAAAAGTGGCTCTAAAGTGGCCCTAAATGTGTCCCTGAACCGGCCCCAAAACCAGCCAAAAATCCCCCCAAAATTTGTCCTAAATGTGTACCTAAACTGGCCCTAAATGTGTCCCTAAACCGGCCCTGAATCAGCCCCAAACTCCATCCCAAACCTGCTCTAAATGTGGCCCTGAATCAACCCCAAAACTTCCCCAAACTCCACCCCAAACCTGCTCTAAATGTGGCCCTGAATCAACCCCAAAACTTCCCCAAACTCCACCCCAAACCTGCTCTAAATGTGGCCCTGAATCAGCCCCAAAACTTCCCCAAACCTGCTCTAAATGTGGCCCTGAACCCGCCCCAAACCTGGCCCCAAACCTGTCCCCAAACCTGCCCTAAATGTGTCCCCAAAGCTGTCACTAAACCTGTTCCCAAACCTGTCCCTAAACCGGACCCAACCTGTTCCTAAAAGCGTCCCTGTCCCCAAACCCGCCCCAAAGCTGCCCTCAAACTGTCCCTGTCCCCAAATCCACCCCAAAGCTACCCCCAAACTGTCCCTGCCCCTAAACCTGACCCTAAACCCGTCCCAAAGCTGCCCCTAAACCCTCCCTGCCCCCAAACCTGACCCTAAACCCACCCCAAAGCTGCCCCCAAACTGTCCCTGCCCCTAAACCTGCCCCTAAACCCACCCCAAAGCTGTCCCTGCCCCTAAACCTGACTCTAAACCCATCCCAAAGCTGCCCCCAAACCCTCCCTGCCCCTAAACCTGACCCTAAATCCACCCCAAAGCTGTCCCTGTCCCTAAACCTGACCCTAAACCCGTCCCAAAGCTGCCCCTAAACTGTCCCTGTCCCTAAACCTGACCCTAAATCCCCCCCAAAGCTGCCCCCAAAGTGTCCCTGCCCCCAAACCTGCCCCAAACTCACCCCAAAGCTGCCCCTACCCCTAAACCTGGCCCTAAATCCACCCCAAAGCTGCCCCCAAACTGTCCCTGCCCCCAAACCCATCCCCAAACCCTCCCTGCCCCTAAACCCGCCCCAAACTCACCCCAAACCTGTCCCCAAACCCTCCCTGCCCCCAAACCCGTCCCAAACCCGTCCCCAAACCCGTCCCCAACCCTCCCCACCCCACCCTGCCCTGGGGGGGCCCAGCCCCGATTTTGGGGTGGGGGCCCCACGTGGAGGTTTCGGATCCCAGACATTCCCCAGAGGTTTTGGGGGTTTTGGGGGGGTTTTGGGGGGTTTTTGGGGGGGTTTGGGGTCCCTGAGCCCCCCAAATCCCACCCTGGGGGAAAACGCCGGGATTTGCCGTTCCAGGATTTGCCAGGATGGGACCCAAAGGAACCTACAAACAGGTGAGGGGGGGGAACCCCAAAAAAAACCCCAAAAGGGGGGGGCCAGGGACCCAAACCCCTGAATTTGGGGTCTCAGAACCCCCAAAAACCCCAAATTTGAGGTCCCAGAGACCCAAACCCCCGAATTTGGGGTCCCAGGAACCCAAACCCCAAAATTTGTGGTCCCAGAGACCCAAACCCCCGAATTTAGGGTCTCAGAACCCCCAAAAAAACCCCAAATTTGAGGTCTCAGAACCCCCAAAATCCCAAAATTTGGAGGGGTCCAATCCCAAAATTTGGGGGGGTCCAATCCCAAAATCTGGGGGGGTCCAATCCCAAAATCTGGGGGGGTCCAATCCCAAAATCTGGGGGGGGTCCAATCCCAAAATTTGGGGGGGTCCAATCCCAAAATCTGGGGGGGTCCAATCCCAAAATTTGGGGGGGTCCAATCCCAAAATCTGGGGGGGTCCAATCCCAAAATCTGGGGGGTCCAATCCCAAAATTTGGGGGGGTCCAATCCCAAAATTTGGGAGGGTCCAATCCCAAAATTTGGGGGGATCCCCCCCGAATTCTCTTCCCCCCCCTCCCCCCCAGCTGGACCCCCTGGAGGAGCCTCGGCCGGAGCCCCCCAAGGTAATTAAGGGAATTAATCTCGTTAATTAAAGCCCCTTTCCCCCCTTTCTGGCCCTAGGGGGGGGTCTTTAATTAACTGGGTGATTAATTGAGTTAATTACCCCCCCTTTCCCAGCGCCCCCCGCTCGGGGCCTTCGTCCTCCCCTTCATCATCTTCATCATCCTCGTCCTCGTCCTCGTCACCTTCGCCCTCCCCCGACCCCACAGGGACCCCCCCGGGGACCCCCCCGGGGACCCCAAACCCTGTGAGGACCCCTGCAGGTAAAGGGGGGGGAACAAGCCCTGGGGACCCCCAAAGACCCCCCGAGACCCCCTGGGGACCCCCAAAGACCCCCTGGGACCCCCAAAGACCCCCTGGGACCCCCAAAGACCCCCTGGGACCCCCCAGGACCACCAGAGAGCCCTCAGGACCACCAGGGACCCCAGAGAGCCCAGAGACCCCAAGAGACCCCCTGGGACCACCAGGGACCCCCAAAGACCCCCAGAGACCCCCTGGGACCCCAAAGACCCCCAGGAACCCCCCAAAACCCCAAACACCCCTCAAAGACCCCCTGGAACCCCCAAAGACCCCCAGAAACCCCCAAAGACCCCCAACCCCCCCCAGGATCTCTCTGGTGGAGTCCACCCCCGAGGGGATGTCCCTGGGTGATGAGTCCCATGGGGACACCTGGAGACCCCAGAGACCCCAAACCCCCCAAATACCCCAAAAGACCCCCAGGAACCCCCCAAAGACCCCAAAGACCCCCTGAGGACCCCCCAAACCCCCCCAGGATCTCCCTGGTGGAGTCCACCCCCCAGGGGATGTCCCTGGGCATCGGTTCCTGTGGGGACCCCAAAGACCCCCAGGAACCCCAAACACCTCAAACACCCCCCAAACACCCCAAAGACCCCCTGAGGGACCCCCTGAGGACCCCCAAAGGACCCCAAAACACCCCCAAACATCCCCCAAAGCCCCCCAAAACCCCCCAGGATCTCTCTGGTGGAGTCGACCCCCGAGGGGATGTCCCTGGGCCCTGGTTCCTGTGGGGACCCCAAAGACCCCTCAGACCCCAAAGACCCCCCAACACCCCCAAACCCCCCAAAGACCCCCAAACACCCCAAAACAACCCCACCCACCCCCCAAAGCCCCCCCAAACCCCCCAGGATCTCCCTGGTGGAGTCGACCCCCAAGGGGATGTGTCTGGGTATCGATTCCTGTGGGGACCCCAAAGACCCAGAGACCCCCAGGTACCCCCAGGGACCCCAAACACCCCAAACACCCCAAAGACCCCCAAAGACCCCCAGGAACCCCCCAAACACCCCAAAGACCCCCTGAGGACCCCCCAAACCCCCTGAGGACCCCCTGAGGACCCCCCAGACCCCCCCCCCAGGATCTCCCTGGTGGAGTCGACCCCCCAGGGGATGGTGCCGGGGCCGCACCCCTCGACGTTCGGGGCGTGGATGGCGCTGCTGGCGGGGGCCGAGCGGAGCGTGGAGGTGGCGTCGTTCTACTGGACCCTGACCAACGAGGACACGGGCACCCACGAGCCCTCTGCCGCCCAGGTGAGACCCTCCTGGTGATTTTGGGTCATTTTGAGTCATTTTGGGTCATTTTGGGCCATTTTGGGCCATTTTGTGTCATTTTTGATCGTTCCGAGTGGTTTTGGCCATTTTTGATTATTCGAGTGGGTTTGGGCCATTTTTGGCCATTTCTGACCAACGAGGACACGCGCACCCACGAGCCCTCTGCTGCTCGGGTCAGACCCTCCTGGTGATTTTGGGTCATTTTGGGCCATTTTGGGTCATTTTGGGCCATTTTGGGTCATTTGGGGTCATTTCGGGTCATTTTGGGTCATTTTGGGCCATTTTGGGTTGTTTTGGGCCGTTCCGACGGGTTTGGCCATTTTTGGCCATTTCTGACCAACGAGGACACGGGCACCCACGAGCCCTCTGCCGCCCAGGTGAGACCCTCCTGGTGATTTTGGGTCATTTGGGCCATTTTGGGTCATTTTGGGTCATTTGGGGTCATTTCGGGTCATTTTGGGTTGTTTTGGGCTGTTTTGGATCATTTTGGGTTGTTTTGGGCCATTTTTGGCCATTTCTGACCAACGAGGACACGCGCACCCACGAGCCCTCTGCCGCCCAGGTGAGACCCTCCTGTGATTTTGGGTCATTTTGGGCCATTTTGGGTCATTTTGGGCCATTTTGGGTCATTTTGGGCCATTCCGACCGGGTTTTGGCCATTTTTGGCCATTTCTGACCAACGAGGACACGGGCACCCACGAGCCCTCTGCTGCTCAGGTCAGACCCCCAGACCTTCCTCCGAGCCTCTTTTGGGTCATTTTGGGCCATTTTGGGCCATTTTTGGCCATTTTTGACCATTTTTGACCGTTTCAAGCAGTTTTGACCATTTTTAACCAATGAGGACACGAGCACCCATTTTGACCCCCCCAAACCCCAATTTGACCCCCCAGCCCCATTTTGACCCCTCCCACCCCGTTTTTTGCCCCCCCAGCCCCATTTTAACCCCCCCAGCCCCATTTTAACCCCCCCAGCCCCATTTTAACCCCCTCCCACCCCGTTTTTTGCCCCCCCAGCCCCATTTTTAACCCCCCCAGCCCCATTTTAACCCCCCCAGCCCCATTTTAACCCCCCCCAGCCCCATTTTAACCCCCCCCAGCCCCATTTTAACCCCCTCCCTCCCCATTTTTTTGCCCCCCCAGCCCCATTTTGGGACCCCCCCAGCCCCATTTTAACCCCCCCAGCCCCAATTTAACCCCCTCCCACCCCGTTTTTTGCCCCCCCAGCCCCATTTTTAACCCCCCCAGCCCCATTTAACCCCCCCAGCCCCATTTTAACCCCCCCAGCCCCAATTTAACCCCCTCCCACCCCGGTTTTTTGCCCCCCCCAGCCCCATTTTTAACCCCCCCAGGCCCCATTTTTAACCCCCCCAGCCCCATTTTAACCCCCCCCAGCCCCCAATTTGACCCCCCCTCCCCGTTTTTTGCCCCCCCAGCCCCATTTCCAGCCCCCCAGCCCCAATTTGGCCCCCCCTGCCCCATTTTGACCCCTCCCACCCCGTTTTTTGCCCCCCCAGCCCCATTTTGACCCCCCCAGCCCCATTTTGACCCCCCTTGCCCCGTTTTTTGCCCCCCCAGCCCCATTTCCAACCCCCTCCACCCCATTTTAACCCCCCCAGCCCCCATTTTAAAGCCCCCCCTCCCCGTTTTTTTGCCCCCCCAGCCCAAATTTAACCCCCCCAGCCCCATTTTTTGCACCCCCAAACCCCAATTTGACCCCTCCCACCCCGTTTTTTGCCCCCCCAGCCCCAATTTGACCCCCCCTTACCCCATTTTTTGCCCCCCCAGGGCGAGCGGGTTCTGTCGGAGCTGCTGGGGCTGCCCCGGCGCGGGGTCAGGGTGAGGGTGGCCGTCAATGCCCCCTCGGCCACCACCCCCACGAGTGACCTGCGGGCCCTGGAGGGCAGTGGTGGGTCCTGGGGGGTCATTGGGGGGGTCAGAGGTCATGGGGGGGTCAGGGGGGTCAGGGGTCAGGGTGAGGGTGGCCGTCAATGCCCCTCGGCCACCACCCCCACGAGTGACCTGCGGGCCCTGGAGGGCAGTGGTGGGTCCTGGGGGGTCATTGGGGGGGTCAGAGGTCATGGGGGGGTCAGGGGGGTCAGGGGGTCAGGTGTGAGGGTGGCCGTCAATGCCCCCTCGGCCACCACCCCCACGAGTGACCTGCGGCCCTGGAGGGCAGTGGTGGGTCCTGGGGGGTCATTGGGGGGTCCTGGGGGGTCATTGGGGGGTCACAGGGGTCATGGGGAGGTCAGGGTGAGGTCAGGGGGGTCACAGGGGTCAGGGGGGTCAGGGGGGTCACAGGGAGGTCACAGGGGTCACGGGGATCAGGGGGTCAAGGGGGGTCAGGGAGGTCAGTGGGGTCAGGGGGTCATTGGGGGGGTCAGGGGGGTCAGAGGGGGGTCGGGGGGGGTTATGGGGGGTCAGGGTGGGACCCCCATTCTGGGGGGTTCGGGGGGACAGTTGGGGGGGGCTCAGGGGGGTCAGGGGGGTCAGAGGGGGTTATGGGGGGTCAGAGTGGGACCCCTGTGCTGGGGGGCTCAGGGGGGGTCACGAGGGTCAGGGAGGGTCTGGGGGGTCCGGGGGGGTTATGAGGGGTCAGGACAGGACCCCCATGCTGGGGGGGCTCGAGGGGGGGGTCACGAGGGTCAGGGGGGGGTCAGGGGGGGTTATGGGGGGGTCAGGGGGGGACCCCTGTGATGGGGGGTCAGAGGGGCTCAGGGGGGGTCATGAGGGTCAGGGGGGTCAGGGGAGGTCACAGGGGTCAGGGGGGCTCAGGGGGGGTCAGAGGGCTCAGGGGAGGTCAGGGGGGGATAAGGGGTACCCCAATTTTGGGGAGGGGTCTGGGGGTCTCACCAGTTCCACCCCAGGGGCCTCGGTGCGTGCCGTGGACCTGCAGAACCTCACGGGGGGGGTCCTGCACACCAAGCTGTGGGTCGTGGATCGGCGGCACCTCTACCTGGGCAGCGCCAACATGGACTGGAGGGCACTCACACAGGTGGGGGGACCCCAAAAACCCCAAATCCCACCCTAAAGGGACCCCAAACCCCACAGAGTGACCCCAAACCCACAGAGTGACCCCAAACCAACAGTGACCCCAAACCCAATGGAAACCCCAAACCCAATGGGAAACCCCAAACCCCACAGACTGACCCCTCTACCTGGGCAGCGCCAACATGGACTGGAGGGCACTCACACAGGTGGGGGACCCCAAAAACCCCAAATCCCACCCTAAAGGGGGACCCCAAACCCCACAGAGTGACCCCAAACCCACAGAGTGACCCCAAACCCATGGGAAACCCAAACCCAATGGGAAACCCCAAACCCCACAGACTGACCCCTCTACCTGGGCAGCGCCAACATGGACTGGAGGGCACTCACACAGGTGGGGGGACCCCAAAAACCCCAAATCCCACCCTAAAGGGGGACCCCAAACCCACAGAGTGACCCCAAACCACAGAGTGACCCCAACCCCCATAGAGTGACCCAACCCCACAGAGTGACCCCAAACCCAATGGGAAACCCCAAACCCAATGGGAAACCCCAAACCCCACAGAGTGACCCCAAACCCACAGACTGACCCCTCTACCTGGGCAGCGCCAACATGGACTGGAGGGCACTCACACAGGTGGGGGGACCCCAAAAACCCCAAATCCCACCCTAAAGGGACCCCAAACCCCACAGAGTGACCCCAAACCCCACAGAGTGACCCCAAACCCAATGGGAACCCCAAACCCAATTGGGAAACCCCAAACCCACAGACTGACCCGTCTACCTGGGCAGCGCCAACATGGACTGGAGGGCACTCACACAGGTGGGGGGACCCCAAAAACCCCAAATCCCACCCTAAAGGGGGACCCCAAACCCCACAGAGTGACCCAAACCCAACTGGGATGACCCCAATCCCAACTGGGCTGACCCCAAACCAAACTGGGCTGACCCCAAACCAAACTGGGCTGACCCCAATCCCAACTGGGATGACCCCAAACCCAACAAGGTTGCCCCAAACCCAACTGGGATGACCCCAAACCCAACTGGGATGACCCCAAACCCAACGAGGATGACCCCAAACCCAACTGGGCTGACCCCAAACCCAACTGGGCTGATCCCAAACCCACCTGGGCTGACCCCAAACCCAACTGGGCTGACCCCAAACCCAACTGGGCTGACCCCAAACTGAACTGGGCTGACCCCAAACCCAATGGGCTGACCCCAAACCCAACTGGGCTGACCCCAAACCCACTGGGCTGACCCCAAACCCACCTGGGCTGACCCCAAACCCAACTGGGCTGACCCCAAACTGAACTGGGCTGACCCCAAACCCAACTGGGATGACCCCAAACCCAACTGGGATGACCCCAAACCCAACGAGGATGACCCCAAACCCAACTGGGCTGACCCCAAACCCAACTGGGCTGACCCCAAACTGAACTGGGCTGACCCCAAACCCACCTGGGCTGACCCCAAACCCAACTGGGCTGACCCCAAACCCACTGGGCTGACCCCAAACCCACCTGGGCTGACCCCAAACCCAACTGGGATGACCCCAAACTGAACTGGGCTGACCCCAAACCCAACGAGGTTGCCCCAAACCCAACTGGGATGACCCCAAACCAGGTGAAGGAGCTCGGCGTCGCCATCTACAACTGCAGCTGCTGGCCCAGGACGTGGCCAAGATCTTCGAGGCCTACTGGGCCCTGGGGGTGCCGGGGGCCACCATCCCCACCCCGTGGCCCCCGAGCTTCTCCACCTCCTTCAACCGGGACTCGCCGCTGGCGCTGACGCTCAACGGCTCCCGCGCCGGCGTTTACTTCTCGGTACGGGGCACGGGGGGCACGGGGGGGTTACAGGGGGGTCACAGGGGGCATGGGGGGTCATGGGGGGTTGTGGGGTCCCATTGGGTCATTTTGAGTCCCATTGGGTCATTTTGGATCATTTTGGGTCCAACGTGTCCTGTTGGGTCGCATTGGGTCATTTTGGGTCCCATTGTGTCCCATTGTGTCCCATTGTGTCCCATTGTGTCCCTTTGTGTCCCATTGTGTCCCATTGTGTCCCTTTGTGTCCCATTGTGTCCCTTTGTGTCCTGTTGTGTCCCATTGTGTCCCTTTGTGTCCTGTTGTGTCCATTGTGTCCTGTTGTGTCCCATTGTGTCCCATTGTGTCCCATTGTGTCCCATTGTGTCCCTTTGTGTCCCGTTGTGTCCCATTGGGTCATTTTGTGTCCCACTGTGTCATTTCGCACCCCCTTACATCCTGCTGTGTCCCTTTGCCTCCCACCACATCTCCCCTCCCCTTATCCCCCCTAACCCCCCAAAAACCCCCAAATCCCCCCCAAAAATCCCCCCAGAGCTCCCCCCCCTCCCTGTGCGCCGAGGGCCGCACGCCGGACCTGGCGGCGCTGCTGGACGTCATCGACGGCGCGGGGTCGTTCGTGGACGTGTCGGTGATGAGTTACCTGCCCGGCACCGAATTCTCGCCGCCCCGGCGCTTCTGGCCGGCCATCGACGAGCGGCTGCGCCGCGCCGCCGTGGACAGGGGGGTGGCCGTGCGGCTCCTGGCCGGCTGCTGGCCCCACAGCCACCCCAAAATGTTCCCCTTCCTGCGCTCCCTCGCCGCGCTCGGAGGGAGCAGCTTCAGCGTGCAGGTGGTGAGGAGGGGACAGGGGGGACGTTGGGGGGACATTTGAGGGGGGGGACATTGGGGGGACAAATGGGGGGAGCAGCTTCAGCGTGCAGGTGGTGAGGAGGGGACATTGAGGGGACATTTGAGGGGGGGGACATTGGGGGGACAAATGGGGGGAGCAGCTTCAGCGTGCAGGTGGTGAGGAGGGGGACAGGGGGGACATTGAGGGGGGACAGGGGGGACGTTGGGGACATTGAGGGGACAAATGGGGGAGCAGCTTCAGCGTGCAGGTGGTGAGGAGGGGACAGGGGGACATTGAGGGGGGACAGGGGGGACGTTGGGGACATTGAGGGGACAAATGGGGGAGCAGCTTCAGCGTGCAGGTGGTGAGGAGGGGACAGGGGGACGTTGGGGGGACATTGAGGGGGGGGGACATTGGGGGGAAAAATGGGGGGAGCAGCTTCAGCGTGCAGGTGGTGAGGAGGGGACAGGGGGACATTGAGGGGGGGGGGACATTGGGGGGAAAAATGGGGGGAGCAGCTTCAGCGTGCAGGTGGTGAGGAGGGGACAGGGGGGACGTTGGGGGGACATTTGAGGGGGGGACATTGGGGGGACAAATGGGGGGAGCAGCTTCAGCGTGCAGGTGGTGAGGAGGGGACAGGGGGACATTGAGGGGGGACAGGGGGGACGTTGGGGACATTGAGGGGACAAATGGGGGAGCAGCTTCAGCGTGCAGGTGGTGAGGGGGGGACAGGGGGGACGTTGGGGGGACATTGAGGGGGGGGGACATTGGGGGACAAATGGGGGAGCAGCTTCAGCGTGCAGGTGGTGAGGAGGGGACAGGGGGGACATTGAGGGGGGACAGGGGGACGTTGGGGACATTGCGGGGACAAATGGGGGGAGCAGCTTCAGCGTGCAGGTGGTGAGGAGGGGGACAGGGGGGACATGGGGGGGACAGGGGGACAAATGGGGGGGACATGGGGACAAATGGGGGGGATATGGGGGGAAAAATGGGGGGAGCAGCTTCAGCGTGCAGGTGGTGAGGGGGGGACATTGAGGGGACATTGAGGGGACAAATGGGGGGACATGGGGACATTGAGGGGGGGACAAGGGGGACGTTGAAGGGGGGACAGGGGGATGTTGAGGGGGGACATTGGGGGGACAAATGGGGGGGACATGGGGGGACATAGGGGGACAAATGGGGGGGAAAAATGGGGACAAATGGGGGGGAAAAATGGGGGGAGCAGCTTCAGCGTGCAGGTGGTGAGGGGGGGACATTGAGGGGACATTGAGAGGGGGGACAGGGGGACATTGAGGGGGACAAATGGGGGGGACACAGGGGGGACAAATGGCCCCCAGGGGGTGACGGTGCCATGGGGGGAACACGGGGACATTGGGGAACGGACAAATGGCCCTGGGGGGGACAAATGGCTTTGGGGGGTGGGAAATGGCACTGGAGGGTGACAGTGCCATCTGGGGTGACAGAGGGGACACACGGGGACATTGGGGAAGGACAAATGGCCCTGGGGGGGGACAAATAGCTTTGGGGGGTGGGAAATGGCACTGGGGATGGACACAGGGACATTGGGGAGGGACAAATGGCCCTGGGGGGGTAACAAATGGTCCCTGGGGGGGGACACGGGGACATTGGGGAGGGACAAATGGTCCTGGGGGGGTAACAAATGGTCCTGGGGGGGGACACGGGGACATTGGGGAGGGACAAATGGCCCTGGGGGGGTAACAAATGGTCCTGGGGGGGGACACGGGGACATTGGGGAGGGACAAATGGCCTGGGGGGGTAACAAATGGTCCTGGGGGGGACGGGGACATGGGGAGGACAAATGGCCCTGAGGGGGTACAAATGGTCCTGGGGGGGGACCGGGGACATTGGGGAGGGACAAATGGTCTGGGGGGTGACAAATGGCACTGGAGGGGAACAAATAGTCCTGGGGGATGGACACGGGGACATTGGGGGTAACAAATGGCCCTGGGAGGTGACAATGGCACTGGGGGTGACAAATGGCCTTAGGGGGGGTGACATTGCTCTCCCCACCCCAGAGGTTGTTCCTGGTCCCCGAGGACCCCCCCCCAGTCCCGGGGGTGACACAGGGACACAGGGGGGGTGACACAGGGACACGGGGGGGTGACAGATGACCCCGGGGGGGTGACATTGCCCCAGGGGGGGTGACATTGCTCTCCCCCCCCCCCAGAGGCTGTTCCTGGTGCCCGAGGACCCCCCCCAGTCCCGGGGGTGACACAGGGGGGTGACACTGGGACACAGGGGGGGTGACATTGCCCCAGGGGGGGTGACATTGCTCTCCCCCCCCCCAGAGGCTGTTCTGGTGCCCGAGGACCCCCCCCCAGTCCCGGGGGTGACACAGGGACACAGGGGGGTGACACAGGGACACGGGGGGGTGACAGATGACCCCGGGGGGGTGACATTGCCCCAGGGGGGGTGACATTGCCCTGTCCCCTCCCCCCAGAGGTTGTTCCTGGTGCCCGAGGACCCCCCCCAGTCCCGAATCCCCTTCGCTCGTGTCAACCACAACAAGTTCATGGTGACCGACCGGGCTGCCTACATCGGTCAGTGGGGCAGGGGGCTTTGGGGGGGTTTGGGGGTCTCAGGGGGATTTGGGGGGTCAGTGGGGGCTGAAGGGTGATTTGGGGGGGCTCTGGGAGGGGGGTTTGGGGGGGCTCAGGGGTGTTTGGGGGGCTCAGGGGGGGTCAGTGGGGACTGGGGGGCGATTTGGGAGGTTCTGGGGGGCTTTTGGGGGCTATAGGGGGGTTTGGGGGGCTCGGGGGGGTTTGGGGGGCTCAGGGGGGGCCTCAGGGGGTTTTGGGCGGGTCTCAGGGGGGTTTGGGCGGTCTGAGGGGGCTGGGGGGCGATTTGGGGGGATCTGAGAGGGGGTTTGGGGGGGTGGTTGGAGGGGTTTGGGGGGGTTTCAGGGGGGTCCCCTCAACCCCCCCATAGCCCCCCCAAACCCCTCTGTGTCCCCCCCAAACCCCCCCAAACCCCCCCATAGCCCCCCCAAACCCCCCCATAGCCACCCCAAACCACCCCATAGCCCCCCCAAACCCCTCCCTGATTCCCCCAAACCCCCCCATAGCCCCCCCAAACCCCCCCTTGGGTTCCCCAAACCCCTCCCTGATTCCCCCATACCCCCCCAAATCCCCCCAGTGACCCCCCCCGTGCCCCCAGGCACGTCCAACTGGTCAGGGGATTATTTCGAGCGCTCGGGGGCTCAGCCCTCGTGGTTTCCCAGCCCGGGGGGGATCCCGGAACGTTCGGGAGCAGCTCCGGGAGCTTTTCCAGAGGGACTGGGGTCCCCCCACAGCGTCGACATCGGGGACCCCCAGAGCTGGGGGGGTCGCTGCGGCCCCCCCTGACCCCTCCCCACCTTCATCATCCCCCCCATCATCCCCAGGGTTTGGGGGGAAAAAAAGCAGAAAAAAAAAAAAATGGATTTTTTTCTTCTTGTTGTTGGATTTTTGTGGATTTTTCTTTTTGTTGTTTCGGTGTCCTCGGGGTCGTCTGCTGGCTCAGAGATCCCCCCAGACCCCTCACCAAAAATAAATCCATCCTGGATGTCCACCCTCAACAAATCACAGATTTGGACACCTCAAATTCACCTCGGGGGCCCCAAATCCCTCCCTGGACCCCCAAATCCACCTCGAGGTCCCCAAATCCATTTCTGGACCCCAAAACAAATTCTGGGTTCCCAATCCACTTTTGGGTCCCCAAATCCATCTCGGGGTCCCCAAATCCATTTTTGGGTCCCCAAATCCATTCTGGGTTCTCAAATCCCACCCTGATCCCCCAAATCCATTTCTGGGTCCCCAAATCCCTCCCTGGACCCCCAAATTTATCTCTGAGTTCCCAAATCCACTTTTGGGTCCCCAAATTCCACCCTGATCCCCAAATCCACCTCAGGATCCCCAATCCACTTTTGGGGCCCCAAAACCAATTCTGCACCCCAAATCCACCTCGGGGTCCCCAAATCCATTTCTGGACCCCCAAAACCATCTCTGGCGTCCCCAAATCCACCTCGGCGTCCCCAAAAATCAACTCTGGACCCCCCCAAACCCTCCGCCCCCCCCCCCCATCCCAACCACACCTCAGGGTCGGCTTCAATTTTAATTTTTAATTTTTATTAATTTTTAAGTTTTAATATTTAATATATTTAATTTTTAATATTTTAAATTTTAGTTTTTAATAATTTTTAGTTTTTAATTCCAACCAAGCCAAGCGCGGAGGGGGAGGGGAGGGGGGGACAAAGCCACGACCCCCCCCCCAAAATTCCCTGGTTAATAAAAAAAACCCCAAAATCAGAGAGGAAAAAGGTTCAAAACCCCCCAAAAATAAAAAATTAGGAATTTGGGGGGGGGGGGGCAGTTAGAAAGGTCTGGGGGCGTCAGTCAGCGTTTTTGGGGGGGTCCCCAAAATCTTTGGGGGGGTTACTGGGATGTTTTGGGGGGTCCCCAAATCTCTGGGGGGGTCACTGGGATTTTTGGGGGGTCCCCAAAGACTCTGGGGGGTCACTGGGATGTTTTGGGGGGGTCCCCAAAGCTTCTAGGGGGGGTCACTGGGAAGTTTGCGGGGTCCCCAAAATCTTTGGGGGGGTTACTGGGATGTTTTGGGGGGTCCCCAAATTTTCGGGGGGGGTTACTGGGATGTTTTGGGGGGTTACTGGGGGGTTTGGGGGGTCCCCAAATCTTTGGGGGGGTTACTGGGAGGTTTTGGGGGGTTACTGGGAGGTTTGGGGGGGGTCCCCAATTTTCGGGGGGGGTTACTGGGATTTTTGGGGGGTCCCCAAAGACTCAGGGGGGGTCACTGGGATGTTTTGGGGGGTCACTGGGAGGTTTGGGGGGTCCCCAAAATCTCGGGGGGGGTTACTGGGAGGTTCGGGGGGGTCCCCAAAGACTCTGGGGGGGTCACTGGGAGGTCGGGGGGTCCCCAAAATCTTGTGGGGGGTCACTGGGAGGTTTTGGGGGGTCCTCAAATTTTCTGGAGGGGTTACTGGGATGTTTTGGGGGGTTACTGGGATTTTTGGAGGAGTCCCAAAATCTTGTGGGGGGTCACTGGATGTTTTGGGGGGTCCCCAAATTTTCTGGGGGGGTCACTGGGATGTTTTGGGGGGTCCCCACAATCTCTGGGGGGTTTACTGGGATGTTTTTGGGGGGTTTACTGGGATGTTTTTGGGGGGTCACTGGGATGCTTTGGGGGGTCCCCAAAGCCCCCCCCCCCCATTTATTTATTTATTTTGGGGTTTATTTTTTTTTGGGGGGGGGGTCCCTACTGGCCGCAGATCTGGGGGCTCAGCACGAGCTGGGGCAGCTGAAATTTGGGGGTCCCCTCCCCTGGGGGGGGGGGTGGGGGGAGGGTCCCGGGGGGGGTCCCCGGGGCAGAGCTCGAGGTGGGGGAGGCGAATCCCTCCCCCCCCCGCCCCTCTTTTGGGGGGCTCCCCTCCCCCTTTGCCCCCCTCCCCCCCCCCCGGGGGTGAACGCCCACCCTGGGCACCCAACTCCGGCTCGACCCCCCCCCCCTCGCCCCCCCGGCCCCGAATTTGGGCGTTTTCACCCCAAAACGCCCCCCGGGGGGGGTCCCGCCCAGCCCGGGGGGCGCCAGCTCCAAGAGGGGCATTTTGGGGGTCTCCACCCCCTTTTTGGGCCGGGGGGGGCTCCGGGGGGGGCTCCGGGACGGAAAACCCCACGGAGGGGAGGGGGACCCGAGTGGGGGGACCCCCCCCCTCTTCTCCCACCCGGCCCCCCGGGATTTTGGGGGTCCCTCGGGGGGTCCCGGGGGTCTCCGGCCCCTCCCAGGCCGGGCTGAGGCTTTCGGCGCTGCCCCCCCGGATTTTGAGGGGGGGGCTTTTAGGGACCCCCCCGGGCCGGAGGTCGGGGCTGGACCCCCCGAATTTGGGCAGC